>JACEGR010000200.1:0-348668 GCA_014170235.1 Listronotus bonariensis | reverse complement strand
AGCTTTCCAAACTTTAAATGGAGACATAAAACCCAATAACCTGCAACATTTGCTTATGTTTTTTTCTATTTTTCCAAAAATAAAAGTATTGTATTTTTGTCTATTTTTTGTATTTGAGGCGTTAAGAACTATAAAGGACCATCCCACAAATTAAAAAATGTATTTTCAGTTGCAAATAACCTATTTATCAGGACAAAAGTGGACTAATAACTGTAACTAATTGAGGTAATAATGTCTAGTAATAATTAATACTAGTTTACTTTGACCTTGATAAGTAAGTTATATGTAATTCTTCTGTCATTGAAAATACAACATGTAAAAGCTAATTTTTATTTGTGGGGTGGTCCTCTCTGGTTCTCAACGTGTTATAGTAATATCTTGCCTGTATACCTATTACCAATTGGAATTAAATTTTGTTTTTCTTAGTTAGGCGATACTACCCAATAAGATATTTTTAAATTAAAAAAATATATTTGTCCTTTCGCAACACTTATCCTGAGGGACACTGTATAACGAATTAATTTTTAAAGGGTGTTCTTTAAACTTCTAACATTTTTGGCTTAAGAAGTCATAACTAAAAATGTTTAGGTTCAAAAGAACACTGTGCATTAGAGAAGCAAAAATAACAAAAACAAAAAGCTATTTTCATCAGTCATCTGCTTTTAAACTATGTTTCCAAAGTACAAACATTATTTTAAAATAATAAATGTAATTTTAAAAATACATCTTTTACCGGGTTTTGTTTTTAAAAGGTGTTTTTAATAATCTACTGAAATGACTTACATTAAAAATACAAAAAAGGTAACTTTATATTTGGCTTTTGTTATAAAAACAGGAAACTGCCGCGAGCAAAAGCGAAAAAGGTTTTTGCTTTTTCTTTTAATAAGAAAGAAAATACAGTTGCTTGCTGTGCTCAGAATCAAGACGGCAGGTGCGTGAAACGTGATTCCTTTGTTTTGTTGTTTTATGCGTTAAAAACACCCTTGAAAATTATCAGGTAAAGTATGGAGCACGTTGTATAGAAAGTGCGCTAATTTGATTTTTTATTTAATTACAGGTTAAAACAAAGGAGACGAAAAAACTTAACTTTTTTAAAGTATAACTAGTGTTGGACTGGGGATTATTTATCACAAAGGGATAGAGGTTCATAATGTTTTAACAGTAAAGTGATATTTCATTAAAAAAATAGGTTTATTGTTTTAAAATATTATTAATATTTAAATTGTTTTAAAGCATATTGCTGATATTAATTATGTTTTTGATTAATTTGGATATTTTTCTTGTTATACCTTCGTGTGTGGCCTTTAAGGCGTTGGCCCAGTCCAACTCCAAGCATAAATAAGTAAAAGTACGGACGGTGTTCAAAAGGAGACAAATGGATTAAAAAAATTAAAATAAAATCTTTATTAATAATTGTTTTTGCTTCTAAAAAAATGAGGACGAATGAATGATATTTACAAAGAAAAAAAATGCTTTCATTTAAAGGGTATTTTTCTTTAAGAATAAACTACCATTATAAGATAAAATTTGGCAGCTAAGAGGCTAACTATGCTTTAATTTAATTTGGTATAGTAGCATCTCAAGAAGCACCCAAATCAATATTTCTGACAAAAGTAATTTACGCCACTGACATATGTTTAATTATATTATATTTTGTTATTTAGGCAAATTAAAGTAGAGCTTTTTGTCTCCCGAATAAATTATTTATTTTCATATTTTGCTTAGGATTTAAAAGTAAAAAATAAAGTATACCTAACTGGATATTGATATTTAGGATAACAATTTAAAAAAATATTTCATTTAACACTTTTTATCTTGCAAACAATACATTTTCGGCCCTACACTAATAAAAAAATTGAAAGAAATTTGTTCTAATATTAATGTCTTTTGTTAGTTTACTAAAGTAGGATCTACCCAAAATATAAATGTGACATTTATTTTATGGTTATTGCGAAGAACTGATTTGCATTAAAAAAACATTTTTATTGAGACTAAAATATACACCGAGTCATCCTGACAAAAGTACCATTTCATATAGGGTATTGAATATGTACAAAAAAAAGATAAAAACAAACCACAACGTTAAAGGGGTTTAATAATTTTATATGGTCAATGGACCCTCAACTATCAAAAAACCGCGAAGTGCTACCATTTGAAGAGGTGCGTTTTTGAGAACGGAGTAAAAAAAGCAACTATTTAGTTTTTTTATGTTAGGTCGAAATCTGCACACTTTTTCCAGGTAGTAGTCAACAGAAAAGTTGTAGGAAATTAAACTTTTCATTGAATAACGGTTTTGGAATTAAAAAAAGGTAATTTTTGACAAAAATTTGATTAAAAACAAAGCAATAAAAAACTCGAAAAAGCGCGTTTTTTTTTGTATTTTGCCCTAGAAAAATGTTATAACAAGAAATTAGAAAATTTACGTAAAAAATAATAAAAATCGTTTGCAGTATGATACTTTGAATAACCATATTTTGTTTAGAATTAACCTTGGCATTTTTACAATATACCATTTTAAAGAAAAGGGAAATATGCTTTCTTTTTATTTTACATCATATACAGTGTGGTCCATTAAGTATGCAACAAATGAAAAAAATATATTTGCAATTTGTCAAAAAATTTGATTTTTCATAAAAGTTGGTGCATGGTCCAAAAGTGTATTGGCAGTGGGTAGTATTATTAAAAGTTAAATAATATACAAGGGAGGTCAAAAAGATTAAAAACTGCTTAGGAGTTAGGTTCTCTTATAAAAAAAATGTTAAATAAAAAGGCATTTAGAATTAAAAGTCACTCCTAAATACCAAATCATGGCCTCCTATTAAAGTTTTTTATTAATTTATTTTTTAATTTTTATTTATTAGTTCTACACTTTTATAAAAATTTAAATCAAGAAGAAATTTTTATACACATTTTATTATTTATAGTATATTTGCCTTAATAAAAAGCTTATTTGTATAATTTTGGGCCCTATTAAATATCCTTACAACAAACTTGAAGTTAGCGATTAGCTAAAAAATATAAATGCAGTTTAATTTTACAAATTCGCTTCAATTTAATTAATTTTTTTTAAGTCAGTTGGTTGGAACTGCTTTAAAGAAATATTAAATCAGAATAATAAAAACCTGTATCATATATCAGGGTTATTTCATTATATTTTATATAAATTAAAAAATTATAAAAAAAATGAATAGTAGTATTTATAAAAATAAGGGTTTTTAAGCGGTTTTTTTAACCTACTCTGTATATCATTTAACGTTTAATAAAACTAACCACTGGTACTACAATTTCGGACCATGCACAAACTTTCATGAGTATTAAAATTTTCTGACAAATTGCGAATAAAAAGTTTTCCATTTGCTGCATACTTAATGGACCACACTGTATACCCTAATGTACAAAGAAAAAAATTAAACAAAAATTTTAAAAGATATACGTTAAGGTTAGATATCGTTGAAAGTAAAAAACTTGAAGAACCCTATCTTACTTATTGTTAGTCTTAAAGCCTCGTACGATGGACCATTTTAAAAGAAAATTGTTTTTTTCTTTAATTAAATAAACCATCGCCTTAACCTAAAATTGCATGAAAAAGAGTTACAGAACATTGTTTGCGGAAAAATAGGTAAAATTGCCGAAAAATACTGTGAGTGGCAAAGTTTAAAAAATCGTTTCTTGATACTATAAACTCTTGACTTTTATTTAAAGTCATTTTGTAAAGGAAGGATATAGGTTCTTTTTCTATGAAACAATGCCTATACCTAAACCCTTATAAAAAAGTTATAAGGCAAAATACTAAAAAAAAATACGCCTTTTCTCGAGTTTTTTTGTAGCACTCCGCGGTTTTTTAACAGTTAGGGGTCTATTGACCGTATGAAAATATTAAACTTCCTTAACGTTGTAGTTCCTTTTAAGAGTACATAATCATATAGCCCAATACTCAAACTTGTTAAAAGTTTTTCTTTAATTTACCACCCACGTATCTTAAGCGGTAAGCCTTGAAAATGTTGAGTTGAGCTTTTCTTTTAAACTTTTATGGAACTAGCACCCAGAGATCAACTATAATTCTGACTCACGCACTAGGTGACGACCGAATTACGTTTAAATCGATATTCCACGGTCGCTAAATCAACTTTATCAAATATACTTTTGTTTGTGTAAAATACGCTAAAAAAAATCTAAATTTTCATGCAAAGCTGAAGTCAAAGAGTTTTTATTTTTGTTTTATGCAAACTACTCGCACTTTCTGGAGTTTTAATAAGGTCGATAGCAAGTTCTTATTTTCCACACCTTCCAAAACCTCCTGGCGCGCCAAATGTTATGACAATACTCTTGATAATTAAAGGGTTTATTGATAAACTACTAAAATCAGAATAAATTTTGAGCATCCGGCATGTCTCAGAAATCTTCTGCTTTTGGACTAAAGTATGTTGGATCAGATCAGGTCATATTTTAGCCTTAGGAATTTGTGGTAACTTTTTCTGCCTTTTAGAGAAACTCTGTATAATGGGTATGAAAAAAACTTTATTTTACTAAAACTTACTAGAATCATTTATATAATTTTAAATTAGCAAATTTAAATAAACTTATTAAAGAAAACGATAGTGAGAAAACACTTTAAAAAATAATCTCAAAATCCATTAAAAAAGACTTAAATGCTCAGGCGGGCATAATAAATATTTATTTTCTTTATTACTACTGAATGTCGAATAATATGTAATTAATTAAAGTTAATTAATTTTAATAAACTATAAAGCAGTAGATAGTATTTTTAGCCAGTTACAAAAACCACAAACACATACTTTTTTATGAGTCACCTATAACAAAAGTACATTTTTCCTATTTTAGAAGCTTAAAATGTATAGTATTAAATTGCACCGGAAAAAAACTGTCACGTTTCTTAATATTTCTTAAAAATAAACGGCGACAAATGAGTAACAATCAAAGCGCTTGTAGTTTGACCCCACATAAATTCTTGTGTCAATTTCGCTGATAACTCTGGCATTTTATAGATCATTTTCGTGAGTTACGTTTCAGGCTGAAACGAGTAGGTTATTGCGATGGCATCAGGTAAAATTTGCCAATAAAATATGTTCAAATATCACTCTACCACTCTCTGAAAGTAAGTAGTTCTAAATATTTTATAAGACACAGACTACGTAAAGAATTTATGGTACACTAAAGTTTTTTTTTTGACGTGATACCGTCTTATAATTTGATGAAGCCGGCTGCACGCACAAAAACATGACTTATGCGGCGTTCCATTTACAGCTTAAAGTGCAAGCGGAGAGCGCAGAAGAGGCACATTCGGCCTCCGCGTTCGACATCTAATTACTCGCCTGCTATACAATAATACATTTACTTGTTTTCGTCAAGTATGAAGTGCAGTAAAAGTGAATGTGGTGTAAATGGTTTAATTTTCTTTTGAACAATGCAACCATTTCATCAGTATTTTCTTATGACGTTGTCACTAAACCGACTTTGCGGACAACCGATTTTTAATGGAATATACTGTATACAGAATCAGCTAATTAACATAACACATAGGCAATGTGAGAAAAAGAGACAATCTAACGTAAATACCTGCATGTAAACATTTCTAATTGGATTAGTCACATACATCCTTTTTTTGTTGCTTTACTGATCGATATACCTGTTTGCTTAATTAGTATACGTTTAGCCAAATCAAATTTTTTTTATTCAAAGTAAACCAACAATAAAGCGGGACAAATGACTCACTAAGTTTACATGCCGGCATTCTAATCTCTACCTGTTTTTGTTCAACCTTTTTCTTTCTACACATTGTCTATGAACCTTTTATTAGGTTTAAGGTTTATAAGCCAAATCATTTAACTTTAAGATAATAAACCCCACAAAACTAAATATTATTTTTAAAAACCTAATATAATTTTTGTGCGCTTACTACTTAATTGCAGTTTATCGATTTTAATTTTTGTTTAAAAAAGCTATTTGGTAATCAGGAAAAACAAGGTCCTACCTTTTAAGATAGAAAATATCATGTTTTATTTTTATTTAACACACATACAGTGTATCCGCCTAAATTGTCTATATATGAAAAACTTTTTATTATTAATTTTACAAAATACGGGCTATCTTAAATGAATTAATCAATATGAATTTTGTTTAAGAAGAAAGTACCGTTATTTTTAAAAATATTAAACATTATTTTAAAGCAAAATTAAAAGTTACTTTCAAATATGCAAAGCGGAAATTAATTAAAAAAAAAATCTTTATGCGATAACGAGCGTACTTGTGAATTTTTTATGTTTTTACAGTTCTTAAGCTTCCCTTTGATATTAAATTTTAAAATAGGTATTAACTTATGTAAAAAATAAATTTTTATCATCATGAACAAGAATGCACATTTAAAAGTTTTTTTTAAATTCAATTTTTTTCTATATGTATATATATATATATATATATATATATATATATATATATATATATATATATATAAATATATGATTTTTAACATTGTTAAAATAACGTCTATTTACAAAATTTATATTTTTAAGATACCTTATACAGTGTGTCCAAGATAAGGATCCTAAGGATGGGAATCTCAGTACCTATTGGAGATACAGCTTAGGTTAAATTAGGAAAAAAGTTGTGTTTTTTAAAGCTTATTTACATGCCGTTTAAAAACTTGAAAATTTTTATGGCCTGCTGAGATATTTCGTAAAAAAACTTTTTCTTCTAACTAAAAATTAAAATATGTCATGTGATACATCGTTGAATTTATAATAAAAAGTGGGATCAGATACAGGGGGTACTTTTTTCGAGCCATATAAAAAAATAAAGTTGATGATGGTTTCTTGAAAACGAAACGTCGGGTATAAAATCTAAAAATACCATCATGTAGTAGCTAACAACCACTCGAATGATTTTCACAAGCCAAAATAATAATAGTATTTTTGGCATATTTAAAAGTCTATAGCAACTTTTCCCACCAATGAAGAAGTATACAATATATAACATTTTTTTCTTCTTATCATTTAAGCTTTGCAACCTCTATGACGCTCGAGTAAATCCCCATTTAGCATCGTGGGCTCCCTACTATTATATGTAGACAACTTAGGCAGAAAGACTGTATAATAAGTTTAACTTAAAGAAAGACAAAAAACTTTTCGTTAAATTTGTTTGTTCCTAAATTAATAGTTATTATACTTATTAATACTTTTTTTCACTATAAAATGGATGTCAAATTGGGAATGTGTAATTTTAATTTTAATTTTTATTTCCAATAACATTTGCTTAAAGGGCAAATTAATTTGATGTTTTTAAAAGTATTGCGGATTAAACAAAAAATTATACACATTGGAAAGTTGTGACTAAGCTGGCAAATTTAAAAATTACTTTAAAAATATCCTACTTTAAAAATATATACCATTTTTTATACCAAGGTCTCAAGTGTAAATTAATTTCAATACAATTACCATGTTTAAAACAAGTCTTGCAAAAACCACTTAATTATAAAACAGTGCGATTTTTCTGACAGCTCAATTCGACGCCACGTTTAGCGCCTTCTTTTGCAGTGTTTCCCTGCCCCGAGGGTTCAACCAATGTTCATTTAGCAAGTTTTAGTGTTATTATTTAATTCGCTTTATTTAGGCATTTTGAATTACTGCAAACCACACAATGCATGATGTAACAGCTTGTCGCTGAAATTTAAGTACTCGATTTTAATTAGATTAAAAATTTAGGAATTTAAAATTTAAAAATCGGATCAGGTAATTTATTTAATTTGTTTATTTACTTAGGTAAATCTCGCAACAAGTGTTCATATACAGACTGTCTTCAAATAAGGTTTACAAGAAAAAGTTTTCTTCATAAAAATTGTTGCTTGTAATTAAAACATGAAAATCACACGGGAAAAACAATGAATGTCCAAAAATAAGAAATCTTCAGGAAGTGTTTTCAACATTTGTTATAAAATTGTTTTGCATAGTTTCCGATATTTTAAAGGCTTTCTTAACATAAACCTTATAAATATTCATTAACTTACGAGGTATATTACAATGCCAAAATATCATTGTGCAAAAAAATGGACTTTCATTGTTTTTCCCATGTGGTCTTTATATGATTTATGGGATACAGGGTACGCAAAACCTCTAAAGAAAAATCTACCTTTATTTTTAATTTTTAGGCAAAATATCACTTAAAAATGTATTAAGAATAATTTTTAATGTTAAGAATATTACAAAGTTTTATAAAACTGATTTTAAAGTTATCAAGAAACTATATATTTTTTAAGTTGTCATAATTTGCTTTCAAACTCCTTCTTTCCCCAAATCTCCTACAATAACACAATGTTTCAGCTCTAAACGAGTAGCACTATGGCGTATTGCTAAAATTCATGGACAAAAAAATAGGATTAACGTAGAGAAAATGTTAATTTTGTAAACAGGGTTCGCAAAAACTTTAAAAACATGATTTTTCTTCAGGATTAAAACCATCTTTATATCTAAATTTTAAGCAAAATGGTATACAGGAAATGTATTAAACTTTGTAATTTGGCATAAACGCCTTGAGCATATTCGTTTACAGATGAGCAATTGTTTTTTTAAAGAATTTGGTGGAAGCAGGTAATTAAGAAGCAAATTTTGATAGTTTTTTAGGTCATTTTAATATAAATTTAAAGTAATTAATGTTTGATAACTTTAAAATCAGTTTTATTAAACTTTTTAATACCCCTGTAAAATTCAGCAAGTCATTTAAAATGGTTTTCTGAATAAATTTTCAAATAATGTTTTTCAAAAAATAAAAAATAAAGGTAGATTAATCCTGGAAAAAAACATCTTTTGTACCCTGTGTATAAAGTCAACATTTTCTCTTTGTGAATCATATTTTTTTAATAAGCAAACATTTAATAAAAATATTTTTTTTTGATAAATAAAAATTTTATAAATTTGTTTTTTTGTGAACTTCATCCGTGAATAGTTTGTACAAAAAAATATTCTCTAACGATTTATGTTTGAGAAAAACTTTAAAGCTACTGAACTGATTTTATTTAAATTACATAATTATATGTTATTTGCTTTATCTTAAGGGATAGTTTTGAAGCCAAATATTGACTTTATTATTTGTTAGTGCAAATTACTGTATTTTATTTATCATTATGAATTCCTAATAGGAAGAGGTATAAAATTAATTTTTTCAATATTTTTTGATATGTAGATTGTGTAGATCCTGGTAGATAGCGTTTTGTTTCGATTCAAGTAAAATAAAATATTTTAATGTATTAAAACTAGAATCCCACTGAAACTGGTTTTCCGGTCGAAACCAAAACCGAAACCGAATGTTCGGCCGTAACTATAATAATCAAGTAGGTAATCAAAAATACCTTAAAATACCAAAATTTGGGTCGTTTTTTCCATTATTCTGCATTTATTGGGGACATAAAATTAAAACACTGTATAATTATTTTGTTTCAATTATTTATTAAAAAACGTAGTTATTTTTTAATAATTTTTTCAAATTAAGAGACCATTGCCGCGAGAGACAAAGTTAACCGAGCGCACATAACAACCTCCAAAATACGTTTCGGTTTCGGCAAAAGTTTCGGCCGAAACCAAAACTGCCGCCGAAACTCGATTCTTTGGCCGAAAACGACCGAAACCGAAAGTTCTGTTGGACACTAATCATAACTAGTAAGCCAAAGCAGCAGTTGGCTGGGTCAGCTATACAAAATAAAAAAAGGGTTACTATTTTGTCTTAAATATTAACAGCTGTCCTAAGTATATCATATTAGACTGATACTATGATGCAAATAAATCTAATACTATGAGACAAATATTACATAATTATGCATATTCAAATTATACCATTGTTTAAATTTACATAATGCTGCATTTACATTTTACTGCCACCGAAAATTATTTGAACATGACACTGATTGAACAATATGGGAATAATTGAACATCGTGTATGTGATTATTATGTAAAAGTCTATGATATTATCAAGAAAAGTTTTATAATGAAAAATTATTATAATTTACCTAACTTTGGACTTTATAAAAACTGTTTTATTATTCATTTTATAAAAAGTTCTGAATAGTCTAAAACCTAAGATGTAATCATCCGATAATAACTTCTTTACTGGTATACGAAGTATCTTCAACATAAATTTCTCTGAAGATAAAACTACCGGTATTTTTACCAATATTAAATAAAGTTATAAAGAAAACATGTTAAAAAATATAAACAACTTTTAAAGGTGCAAACCTGTTTAGTTACCAAAAAGTAATTTTTATATGCAATAAAGTTAAAAATGTAAGTTTGTACATTGGTGCATACTTATTTTGACATGTAATATGTTACTTTCCTTTTAAGCAAAATTAATATTCTTATACCATTAAAAAAATAAAAATCTGATAGTGATTGTATTTTAAGTTTTAAACCATGCAAAAGTCTTTATAATGAATAACTTTTTTCCGTAAAAATAGAAAAAGTTTTTATGAAGAGAAGGCTTTGTCCTTAGATGTCCTAAGATTCCTTTGATTTCTTATTTATTCGTCTGTACTAGAAGCAATGGAGATATTAAAAGTTCAAAAACTAAATAAATAAATATTTAGCAATATTATTTTTTCATTTAACGGTTATTAAATTTAAAGTTAATATTTTAATACATCCCCTTCTGTGTTTATTTATAGATTTTTTTGCAAAAATGACAATCTTTTGTTTATTATTTTATTTTTTTGGTGTGATAAGCCTGTTGGTTAATTACAATATTGATCAAATAAAAAAAACAATTTTATAACAGCAGAACGGAAAAGTGTAAAGCATCAGTTACTTTATTTCTGACTTAAAAAACATTAATATTGCAGTTGTATGCTTTAATAGACAAAAAATTATTGCAAATAAAATAATTAATAATTTTTATTGTTGCTTAAAAATATTAAGTGTTTGTAATGTTTTAAAAAATTTTATATTGTTAGATTTTTACATAAATTACTAAAATTTTACAGTGAATATTTTTACCTTTTTTAACAAATTATTTTTTTAAAAATATTTTGCCAAAAGTATTTAAAACTTTAGTAATGCTTTTACAGGGTGACACCTAAGTAATAGGCCAAAATTTATCTGTAAAATTGTGAAGTTAAAATAATGCAATTTAACTTAGCTTTCCCCAGCACAAAAGTTTATTAATAATGAAGTAGATATGATATTGTCAAAGTTAAATTTTTATTATAAATTTTAATAAAAGATAGTTTTAATTGTTTATTTTATTATTAATTTTACTATTATATAGCACGAAGAGATATGTTAGGGAAATAAAAACTCGTCTTTTAAAAAAGAGAATATTTGAAGTTTGTTTGTTTTGCAATAAACAAATGTGTGTTTTTCTATTATTATATTTTTGCCTAAGAAGGCACTTCACTTAGTCATAAACAAAGTACAAAATAAAAAATAGCAGAGAGTAACTCAAGATGGGATATTTTTTTCAAGAAGAAATTATTTAAAACATTAATAAAATGAAACAATATTATTTTAATAACTAAGAGTTTATTTACATTTTTAAAAATTAAGATAAATCATACCCACATAAAACTAACATTTTTGCATTAAAAAAGTTGTCCCGATTTAAAACACCTTCCTCTTCTCTTAAGTTGGGTAGAGGATCATGTAAGATGGGACATCACGTTTCGCAATTAGCACAGTAAAGAATACTTTAAGTACAGGAAATGAAGCATATTACCTGGCAATATTTCGGTCCTGCATGGATTTACTTGAAATTTTAACAGAAGGTAGGGTATAGCTCAAGGATCAAAACCTATATCGTACCAAAGGGCGCCAAAACCTTTGGGAAAGTTGCCACCCCCTAGGTGGTGAAAAGTTTTTATTACATTTTAATAAGAGGAATCGATTGAAAAAGTGATTTTAGGCAAAAAACGTTTGTTTATGTATTTTTTAATAAAAATAATACTTTTTGAATTTTAATAATTATTTGACAAAAAAATACGACGTTTTTAGTGAAGGTTTTGAGAGTAACTCAAAAATTATGCATTTTATTAAAAAAACTGTAGAAAGCAAAATTGTTTTTTTAAAAGACAAAGAAAACTGTTTTGTTACAATTTTTCTACGACCAATACAAAGCAATATACGGCGTGTTATTGGTAATCTGTTTCCTTAAATGAAAAGTTTTATATCTTTAAAGTTAAATAAAGAAAATGCCCTATATTTTGAGGAAAACTCTGAACCCTTTTTTGAATTAGCAATATAGGCATTTTCTTTTCTTAAAAAAGTTTTTAGAATTAAATCAAGTGAGTTATGATATAAACTAGGTTAGTATCTAATTTTTCTACGAAAAAATCATTAAGGACAACTCCCTAACTACCCCTAAATAAAATTGATATTCACCCTTTTGCATTTTTCTTTATACCCACACTAATAATACGTCCAAGAAGTTTGACCAATTTTAAATGCCTAATTTCGAAAAAAATTTTGCTCAAAATAAAAAGCAATTTTTTTCAATTTCTCATCACTTTTTCTAAATAACTCCAAATATACTGAAGATAAGAAAAAATGCTAAAATTTAAAATTGAAGATTTTTTGATCCCTTAATTTTTTTGTTCGTAGATTTTTTGTACAGTAAATTTTTGGCAGGGTATAATCATTTAAAACCATTATTTACGAACGAGCACCACTTTTTTGAGCCCTTTAAACTAACCCCATTTAAAAACCAAGGATCTTAAAAAGTTTACTTAAAAAGCCTTGTAGGTCTCAGAAAACTCAACAAAAAACTTCCTAAAAAACTTTCTATCTTTAAAAACCAAGTAAGAAAAATCGAATAATTTTTCTTATAAAAAATCGAAAAGGCCACTTTGGAGCATTATAATCTACATAATATTTTAAAAATTATATATTTTTAATTGGATTATCTTTTTAGACGTAATATTAATACATGCATAATATCCCGCATAAAATTTCGTAGGAAAAATTAGTCCCTAAAGTTATACAACTATTCAATAACAACTATAGGAAACATGGCCAATAAAAATAAAGGTTTCCTTTTACATTCAATATAACTAAGGGTGTTTATACACATTTCTTTTAGAAAGTGAATAAATAATGCAAAATAAAAAATCCGATAAAAGTAGCTTCTAAATCGTTAAAAATCTTCTTTACTTTAAAAATCCTTTCTTCCTTTTGTTATTTAAAATCACCGAAAAAATGGAAAATTTTCTGTCTCTGGCAACACTAGTTAAGTGGTCACACAAATGCTTTTAGTGACACCAACTAAAATG
Source organism: Listronotus bonariensis (assembly GCA_014170235.1). Lineage (NCBI taxonomy): Eukaryota > Metazoa > Arthropoda > Insecta > Coleoptera > Curculionidae > Listronotus > Listronotus bonariensis. Next base: position 335,406 of record JACEGR010000200.1, on the reverse strand, counting down.
TTTAATTTTGAATATTTAAACATAAACCTTTATATTTTCTTTGATTGAAACACTGCAGGATGTTTTGCTTTGGCCACACTATATTCGATTTTGACTATTGGTAACCTTGTGTGTTATGCGAATTGTGCATGTCCAGGATTGTACTGCACCTCTTCCACTGTTAGGCTAAAAATGTATGCGCAGGTATATTAAAAATATGTAGGATCGGTTTTTAATAGCCATTCCTTTTATGTTTTAAGTCATTGAAAAAAACCGGCTTTTCGAATGAGTATATCTAAAAACTGGGACGTGGAACCCACATCTAATATACAGGTCTAAAAATTATTATCGAACTGGGGACTACCAAGTAAAAAATAGAGAAAGCGATCTTGCCTTAAAATAAAGAGTAACAAAAAATAAGATATTTCCCGATTTTTCAAATACAATGATGCCATCTGTATGTACAGGGTATTTCGTTTAAGAGGAACAATGGCATATTTTTTTACTTTTCCCATATTTTTTAAGAAATTCAATTGCCTAAAAACAGAAGACTTACGCCATAAATGTTGTATTTTTTAAATGGAGCACTAAACTTATTATTATATTTTTAAATTCTATGGTCAATTATATAAGTGTTTTTATTAAGGATACACCATGCTTATCTTTTACTGTTTTTGTCTTCTTATAACTAATTAATCCCTATTTTTCTTGCATGGTCATTACAACATTTACAACTTTTTTATCTCTAGAGGTTAATAAATAGAAAACAAACATACTAGTATCCCTCTAAGAACACAATACTCTCAAAAGGTCAAGTTGTGGGCTAACACTTAGGGCAATTTGGTCCCTTTTTCATTAAGGTAAATTTAAATACTATTTAATGCTTAAATATTTAAAGAAATCCGGCTATTTTAAATCTTCAGGCGCCTATTATCAATTTTAAAGATATTTGGTATTAACAAGATGGTTGTTCGGCTCATAACGCCAGGGATATTTAGCAATTTTTGTAAGAGAAAACGTTTCAAAATTGTATAATTGAAGGAAAAGTTAGCATAAAATGGTAACTAAATCACCAGACCTGACACCTAATGATATATTTCTTTGGGGACAAGTTAACCAACAAATTTATATGCACTTTACGAACGTGCAAACGACTTGGACGAACTGTTACCAATGAAATAGTTATTATAAGCATATCAAATGCTTGAAAACCAAAGAGAACCGAATTTCATAAGAGATTAAAATATTGTCTTGCCAAAAATGGTGGTCTCTTTCAGAACCATAATAAACTTAGATTATAAAAAGAGTTTTTACATTGTATAAACATTTCCGTAAGAGATACTTTTATGTTCTTTTTATTTTTATTTTTATTTTTTTTTTTGAGAATTGTAATTTTTATATATATATTGATTAGACCCAAATGGCTAAATAAATTATGCTCCCAACTTTACAGATATATTGCAAATAAGTTAGTAAAAGTAATGGTACGTTTACATCTGACATTTATTGCATGATAGTTAAATTTTGGCTAATGTAAACCGTCAAAAATGTTTCTGTTGTAAATTTTTATTTGTGTACACTAGCCATAATTTGTATTTAACATAAATATCATGCAATAAATGTTAGATTTAAACAACCTTTAAAAAGGTGATTTTTACACTATTCTAATAATTATTAAAAATATAGCCATATTCAACGCTATGGGCATTATAAGGCGATCATACCTTCTAAATGAGTAAAAATCCTCGTTTTTACTTTCTAAATCAGTTTTTCTCTTATGTCATCAAAAATCCCCGAGAAAAAGGAAAATCCCCGGTCTCTGGTAACACTGTTGAATACCCGAACGCAGCAAGCTCCTGATACGCAAAACGAAAACCGTCGCGTCGGCGCGGCGGTCCTAATAGGGAAGTACGATTGTATGGAAAGAAAACAGGAAAAAATTATGCATGTGTGTTGACAACATCGCATCGCCTGTTTCAGTCAAACTTATGTGATTTAGTAATACTCTATATTCCACTGGGGCAATTGTAAAGGGCGAATAACCATTTTTTACAGCTTTATATTAGATGCTAGTGGCCTTAAGAGGAACACTTTGATAAAACAATAATAATTTTGCAGTAGCAAAAAAAGATTGTTTTTTTCTATTCAACCCACTTATAAAATCCAAATTTTAAAAGCGAATCCTCCTTTCGTATTTTTTCGTAACCTCAATTAAATTTTATCGTCAAATCACAAATAAAGTAAAGATATCTGCATTTTTTTTCCAATTAGAAGCATCTGAAAATTTTTCATAAGGAAATGTAGAGTAAAAAAAAATTTAACTGATTATAGTTTTTAGATAATTTTGAAGAATAAAGAAGTTGTTAAAAGAATTTAATTAAATTTACTTAAAAAATTAGAAAAGAAGGATTCGCTTTTAAAACGTGTATTTTATTAGGAGGGGTTTAACAAAAAAATCAACTTTTTCTCGCAAAGTCCAAAATTAAATTTGCATTTCTTTAATGTCCCCCTCCGTTTTATTTTTTGCACAGACACATTTAGAATATTTAAACTTTAGATAATAAAATTGATGCGAAAGATCTATATTTTAAAGTAAAATTACCAAATAAAAATTTAAAGTGGGCTGCTGGGCGCCATCTAGAAAAACAATTAAATGGAGGAGGGGTCTTGTCGCATATCAGTCTAGAGCTTCTTACGAGTTTCTTATAACCCTAGAATATAAAGTTTATATTTTTACCTACCACAAAGTATTTAAAATGATTTTATATTATAAAGTGATAAAGTACTAGTCAGAAGCTTTAAAATAATGTGTCCTCATACCCCCTTTTCATTTAATATTTTCTCTCAAGATGGCGCTCATCAGCTATTTTGAAATTTGTGTTTGTTAATTATGCTAAAAAATATTGTACTTACGTAATAATTTCTTATTTCCAGGTTTTATTTTTAAATTAATCTGTTTAATAATAAAATTGTGTTTCTTAAAGGTGGTTTCTTTCTCTAACTTTTTTACCTTTTATTTAAATGTTATTTAATTTATTATTTGACATAATTTTGGATTGGATGACGTATTTACTTGTTTTTCATTACTTCTCGTTTAACAGAAAATTACTGGTACTTTTAAATTTAAAATGGCACAACCGGTATATTTTATCTCATTTCCATAGAATATGAAATTTTGAATACAATGACAATTCCTCGTTTTTTGACACTTCTGTTCTCAAAAATGTTTTTTTTTAATTTTAATCTAAATTGCCATAATTAAGCTAAAATGGGTAATTTTAGATCAAGAACCCATAGAAAAATAAAAATAAACGTCTTTTGTTTCCAGGTAGGGGTAAAGTTTCAAAATATGTTTATGGTTATAACCTTTTTTAATGTAACGACGGTTGCTTATTATCATATCCCAAAAGAGCATTTCATTTTCAATAATTTGGTACTGCATAGGCGGCATTCTAAGTAAGATTTTGTCTACAAAACACATAAGTTAATTAATAAGGTCATAAATTATATTATCAGTTAGTGTAGTGGTTCGTCTAAAATTATTTTATAACATTCTTTTGATTATTACCCTTTTTTAAAATACCGTCTATTTGGTACCAAATTATTAGGAATAAAATATTTCTTTAGAATATGCTAATAAGTCACCCTTGTTCCATAAAAAAGAGTTATGACAGCCGAAGTGTCAAAAACTGACACGTAAGGTGTCATTGTGTTTAGAATATTATATTCTATCAAAATAAAGCACTGGTGGTGTCCTTTAAAATTCGAAGTAGCACCTATTTCTGTTTAAAACGGATGAAATAAAAAAACAAGGGAATCGTTTAATCCATTCAAAATTATGTCAAACAACTATACCAAATTTTTTTAATCCCAAAAGTTTAAATGGTAATAAGGAGAACCGCTTGTGAGAAAAACCCTGTATTTATGGAAAATACACAATAAACCTTAGCAGGTTACAGTGGTAAAGGTTATAGAATTCACCCTAGGGCTAATCCTATCTTATGCTCATGCATTTCAATGTATAAATAAATTAGTAACCAATGTTACATACCTTTTACATTTGAAGACCCTAATTTAAAATAGTGCCAAAAACCCAAGAAAAATATATTAAGGGAAACATTTTTAACATTTTTTCGATAAAAAAACATTTACTTAAATGGCCAAAAAAGTCAAATAGAAGTTTGCTAAATTTTCTGGTTATAAGCAAAATCATTTGAACAATAAAACTTGCATTTACACACTTGTAAGAATTACATTTTTATAAGTACCATTTGCACAAATGTTAAAAAGGTGTTAAGTGCCTTATATTGTGCATCGTAATTACTACTTTCAAAAACTTTTAAAGTGGCAATAAAAAGAAAAATAAAGCCTATTAAAAGTTAAGTCGTTTCCTAAGCTTTAAATTGTCTTTATTTTTTCCTTGTTTACCTCATTTATTTGGTTAGCCATAAGTAAACTATTCGTATTTTAAAAACTGGTCCTAAAACTTAGTAAACTAATTTGTCTTAGTTTATATCACTTTTAAAATATTGAAGCAAAAATTTTAAATTTTGGTACTTAGCACTTTTCTTCATTATGGTAGTCCGGGAGGTAGCAACGTCGGAAAAACAAGAATTTTAGGTTTGCTAATGTTTTGATATGTTATTCTCCCTCCATTTTAGAGCCGTCGCCAGAGACATGGAACCCATACCAAATTTGTACCATATACCATAAAGGAACACTTTTGTAAAGAAATTTTTTATTTTGGAATTTGCGAAAAAAGTGGATTTTTGGCTGTTTCTTTTTTTTCTTTTTCTACTTGAATTTTTTCGTTGGTTTCATAAAATTTTATCGACAAGTTTTAAATTTCGCAAAATTACTTTACCATTTTTGATAATATGGAAAATAGAAAAAAATTTTTATAAAAAATTGTAAAGTGAAAATGTTTTAACTGACAACGGTTTTTTAAAAAATACAGATGGTTTTGCAAAATTTAGGATTAGTCAATAAACTTTGATAATAATAAATATGGGATTCGCTTCTGAATCTCGGATTCTTCTAGGTAGGGGTGGGGGGCAAACAAAGAAACAACATTTTTCACAAGTTTCAAAAAAAAAAAAAAAATTCTTTGCCAAAGTCTTTCTCTTAGCATCGATAACATTTGGTATAAATTTGATGTGGGTGCCATGTCTCAGTTATTGGATAAAATAATTTAAAAGTCCTGGCGACGCCCATGATAAAAGAATAAAGAAAAATAGGTTTTGTAAACCTATCTAAAGGCAAGAAATTAAAATAGGGTTTTTAAAAAGGTTTTTAAAACCTTCGATTATTACCTGTACAGGTAGGATGCAAACTAATAAACCTAACTATTACCGCTAGCCAGACAGCCTAGGGTCTAGAGAAATTGAGAACAACCAATTAAAAAAACAGCTGACCTTAAATTATTTTCGAAAACGCTGCTACCTTCCATACTATGTCTTTAATTATTTATCTACAGTATTCATTTTAAATATTTAAAGTTAGTCTAGGAAACATTTGTAAATAACCTGGATTCCAATTTTAATATATCAGCAAAATTTTATCAATAATAAAGAAAAATGTTTTTTTTTGTTTCAGAGCTTCCAGAGTCTTCCCCAAAAATAAGTGTAGGTCGAGAAATTTTAGATTCTGGTGACGTATTACGTGCCAACTGCTCAAGTCCTCCCTCCAGGCCTCCAGTGGCTTTACAGTTTAAGCTGAATGATATGATGGTAGGACATTTTTCTAGTTAAAAAATTTAAATACTGCTAATAATTTTAGGACTCCTATTTAAACATATTTTGGTTTTGGTTTAAAAATATTATACAATTTTTCCTAAATATTTTTAAAATAGTTCCTACCAAAATTATAAAATTTGGTATATAGCATTAATTTTTATGCGATTTTTAGTTTCTTGGATCCGATTATAAAAATTGTATTTATACAAAAATAAATGCTGACTTGGCTGCGAACAGGCATCTCGGCTGGTTCTGTTGATATGGTTTTCTCGGAGATGAAACCTGATACCATGGGAACCAAGGATATCGTGACCTTTGGTGAGAATCGCATATAATTGCTCCCCCTTTTAGAAAAAGGTGATGCGTGGCAGCAACTTTTAAAAACGTTGTTTGTTAAGGTTAAGTTCTACTTCTTCTTCCTCTTCTACTGGATTTCTAAGACGTATGGAGGGTCCTCTCTTTGCAAGAATCTTTTTCCAGTATTTGATAGTGGATGCTTCAGTTTGATGTCGTGGCGGTGAAGGTGGGAAATCATTATCATTGAAGTTGCTTATTCCAATTCTTCGGCTTCGAAGTCTTCCTTTGCATTTACAAAAGATGTATAGGACGATCAGCATGATGATAAGAACTATGGTTAGGATTGTAAACCAACTGATGTGTTTGGTTACAAAAGGTTGATTGATAAGTTTGTCCAGTTCGTCTGAGTACTGGTTTAACTTGTGCTGAGCTATGTTCAAGTCTTCTACGTCGATCTTGTTTAGTTTCAGTGGCTTTAATTCTGGAGGGTGTCTTTTCTCAGGAAGATAATACAACAATGGTAGGGTATTTGTACTGGATGACTGTTGTAGGTCACGTTGTCGTAGACATCAACCAGGTTTTTGGCATGTGACTCTAGTGCTACCAATGAATGCCCTGCATTCGGGTTAAAGTTTCAGTAAACTGTTAGTGTTGATGATTTGGGTAACTATCTCCTTGGATGGGCATTTGATAGTTAGGGCAATGGATCTGATACGGTTATCAACCACAGGTTAAAGTTGATTTCCTGGACGTTGTAATCTTTGGCAAGGATAACAGAGGTCTGGCAAGTTCTTGGGAGACGATTTTGCTGCTTCAGGAGTTGAGCTTCGCAGATGGCGTCACCGTTGATTGGGTATGGAAGGACATTTGGACATATTTTTGTTCTTCCTTCAAGAGATTTGCATGAGCCCAGATTTCGGCTAGTAACGAATAACAATGAATCATTATTTAGCGCAATGTATTTATTATTTGTTGTTAAGAGATGATGAAGACCTGTTCGATTATTCAGTATTGGAATTGGATATAAGTTATAAAGAGTATACTTTTCTGGATCTACCAAAGGTATGTTCACAACAAATATTATTCTAGAATCTATTTGATATATCTGTAATTCAAATATATCGATGTATCGAGCCACATAGATAAGATAAACTGTTAAGGGAAGATTATTCTTTTGTAATGATTGTGATATATGCCTTAATGATTTAATTAGATCTGTCGGAGTAATAATTGAGGTGTGCAATATTTAGAGGCGTGCCAAAGTTATAGCATTAATAACATTATCTTAAGTATTTTCAATAAAGGAATAGCTTTCCATTAGTGATTCACATAATTCAAGTATTTCGATTTGTGCTGAGTAGAACAATAACTGATCAGAAATAGTCATTATTGATTTCGGAATTTCAATAATGTCTTTGTTAAAGGTTTCCTCATCTATGCGTAATTTTTGAATAATTGCCTTAAAGTTTTTAATCACGGAGGTTTTAACTGATATTTGATTTTTTAATAAATTTTTTATTTTATATTTGTCACGAGTAATTTTTGTATACATTGTATTAATTGATATCCAAGCGGTTCCTATACCATTGAAAATTCCTCGTTTTGCTCGAAAGGTATAGTTTTTGTGCCAGTCATTATTTCCGTTTAAAGACTTCTTTTAATCGGGAGATATGTTCATGGATTGTGAGGGAATAGACGATAATGTCGTCCATGTAGACAAGATAGCGTTCATTCTGATTGCCTAAAAGAATGTTGTCCATGACGCGTTGGAATGTGAACGGGGCGTTTTTAAGGCCAAAGGGCATTCTGATAAATTCGAAATGTCCATTGTCCACTGAAAAAGCTGTTTTTGGGATATCTTTTGGATCTATTTCAATCTAATCGAACCCAGAAGCGAGATCAAGTGTAGTGAAGTATTGACACTTTCCTAGCTGGTCCAGGAGGTCAGAAATATTGGGAAGAGGGTACTTGTTGTCTATGATGGCTTCGTTCAACTTACGGTAATTTATAACTACTCCCCATTTTTGCTTACCGGAAGCGTCAAATTTTTGGGGACTACCCAAACTGGAGATGACCAGGGAGATGTAGAGGGTTTAATGATACCTTGGTCAAGCATCTTATTTATTTGAGTTTTAACTTCCTCTTTATGGATTTTGGGGTATCGATAAGATTTGGTAAAGATTGGTTTTGCATTATTAGTGTCAATAGTATGTTTAATTTCGTTGGTAAAGGTTAAATTGTCACCTTCGAGATAGAAAATATCTTCAAACTCGAGAGAGAGGTTGGTGATTAATTCCGTTTCTTCCTTATTAAGGTGTTCGGTACAAAGTTGTTTTTTTATATTTTGAATTCGATTTGTGACAGGAGGAAATTAATTTTCGGAAAGATTATAATTGAGTATTGATTGGGTCGAAAAGGGTTTAATGTCAAGTTTGGAAAAGCTGACACATTTGGGTATGGCGTTGGCGTTTATGACTGAGGTCAGGAATTTGCCATTTTCGTTAACATGAACGGAAGTATTTTGCCTAATAAAGGTTACAAATGAAAGTTTTTTTTTATTTAATTTTTCGATTAGCAGAATGATCAATTTATTTTATTTTTATTTTGTTATTTAAATTATTGTGCACTGATTAGCAGAATAATCAGAACCTATTTTTAAGGTTATTGTATGCGTAAAATATGTATTAACAGTATAATCAATAATAAAACTTAAACAATATTGATTAGCAGAATAATCAATAATAAAAAATCGAACAGTATTGGTCAGTTAAACAAAATCAAACAGTATTGATTAGCAGAATAATCAATAATTGATATTAAATAAACAGTTTAAACGTGACGATTCAATATTAAACTTACAAAAGTAGTAAAAACATTGGGTCGTCTTGTTTTCGACGCTGCACTACCAGGGGCTTCACCAGGTGTTTCTTCCGTAGTTGTCGTAAAGTGAGGACGCCACTGACTTCACGTGGGACTTCTTGGTTCTTTTTCTGTTAAAGGATCTACCGTTGCCAGTTAGGGTTTCCTTGTTCTGGTTAGTTATGTTCAAATCTAATTAAGTTCTATGCAAAATATTGAATTTTATTATTTTGGTAAGAACGGTTCCGTAAATATTAAGAAAAAATGTTTGCCCGCAAACAAAATATTTAAACATTTGTTTTAGTGTGTTGTTTTAAGAATTATTTAGTTTAACTAGAGGTTGCAATTGAGTCCAGACCATATAATATGTCGCTGGGCAGTGAGGCAGTGGCGGGCATTTGTGCTGTTACGTCAAAGAAATGGAAACAAAAACGTTGGTGGATACGCAAACTCTTTCAAAACGGCATAGAACATTTTTCCAACTTACTAAGAGACCTAAATTTTAATAATGGAGCTGGATTTAGTTCAAGAACTTTGTTTTTACTGTCTGATGCTCTAATGTTCTACTTTTTGCAAGTATTTCATAGACATTCACTTTTTTTTACGAGTTTTATAGTCTACATTCTGATTCTGTACTTCCCATAAGCTAGGTAGACTATGTAAGTCTGTGTTTATGTTAAAGCGGTTTTGGGCGAGGATAGCAGCAGGCCCGATGAAGGCGGTACAAGACTGGCTTAAAGGGGCACCTCGAGCCCGTCTCATTATTTTAAACAAAAATTAAAATAAAAATTTATGGATTTTAAGTAAATCTTTAGTTATTATAATAAGTTTAAAATTGGACTCACACTTTACAAATAAGAACAATGTGTTTTTAATTTGATGATAAACTGATCACGGGTTCCATTTCAGAAAGCAAAAATACAACAAAACCCCCAAATTACATTCCTGGGCTGGATACTTTTTTATTGAGTGGTGTTGTTTTGACAATTTTTTCTTATTGCTATTTTTTTCAATTTTTTGGTTTAAGTTTTTCGGTAAATTTTGGCCACCATGTTTTCTCTTTGTAATTTTAAATATATTTTAGAAATAATTGCTTATAAAAAATAAAGTAGTGACCCAGATACGCAAAATACGTTTTTTTATTGTATTTTTATGTCATTAACACGAATCCGTGGTAGTGGGGCACCAGTCACTCAGTAAATTGCAGAAAACCGTTAAAATTGTGTTTTTAGGGATTTCTTGAGGTCCCCGAGATTAACATAATTATTGATATCCTTATCTTTTATTATGCAGTATTTTTTTAATGATTAAAACAAAATATTTATACAGTACTTTCACTTTATATTTTAATTTATGAAGAATAATAGAAAAAACGTAACAAATTTCAGTTGTTTAAGGTATTTTATACTTGACCACGTGAATTTCGGTAACGGCCGAAACTAAAGCCAGGGCCAAACATTTGGTTTCGATTTTGGCCAAAAAACCAGTTTTAATCGGACTCTAATAAATATTAAAACACTGCCTATATTAAGTAGTGACATTATGAATAATTTAAAATCCGTGCTTTTATTTAGAAAAGTTTTAGCTGGGACTTCAACCATCTGTGTTTAAACCCTTACGGTCCTGGTTTTATATGGGTATATTTTTAACTTAAAAAATCTAAAAATTGAATTAATGACTTTGATTGCATATGACTAACTAATTAAATTATAAAATTTAATTCTATTTTAGGCTAGTCATTAATTTTTTGCGTATAATAAAGATACTTATTTTTTTACTATTTTTGTTTCAGGTTGCACAAAATGATCCTTTTCCATTTAGAAAAATTCAGGAACGATCTTGGAGCGATTTATCATTAGAATTGCTTTTAAGTGATGTACATTTTGACAATGGTCGCTTGGTTTTGCATTGCATAGCACTGCTTCCTGATATTTACCACGACGAAGTAAAACTGGAATTAGAAAGTGCTAAAAATCCCATTCCCCAAAGAGGTAATTACATTTTTTTAAATTATATTGCGGTGGAGAATTTATGTATAAAAAGCTTTCGGCAACCAGCGAGCGGGTCGCGGCGCCGGCGCACAGTGCGTTAAGAGATAGGGATTGTCGTATCAGTCCTATTGCAGTGAAATAGTATTGGTAATATATGTAATTAAGTAAAGAAACATAATGTTCATATACGGAAAAAAATAATAAACAATTATTATATAGGGTAATGCAAAAATCATAGTCGATTTAAATATAAAAATATGTATTTTTATTAGGACGAAAACCGAAGAATTTACAATACATAATTAAATACTAGCTAAAACCTAATAAAAAAAAAATATCTTTATTCTACCCTAATTAAAATTTAATTTACTACTAAAACAATATATTAAAAGGTTAAATGATAAAGTAAAACGATACTACAAAGTATCTAAATTAAAATCTAAGAACAAGGAAAATTAAAAAATAACATTATTAAAAAAAAATGGACAGGGATGTTATTAGGTTTTTTTTATTTTTTATTGTCTGATAAACGGAGATAAATTGAGAAAAATTATTCGTCACTATCATCTTCCTCAGAGCTACTTAACTGTATACTGAATGGTATACGGAATGGTAAACTACGAGAATTGGTTTCATCATCAAAGTACTGATTAATTTCATTGTCGGGTTCAGAATTTTTTAATCCTACGTTGTGATGATATGAGTGGATCAGATGATAAAATTAAAGCTGACAGTAAACCACGGTTACTATTGGTACACGATGTTTTCTACGTATGGCTCAAGCGGTTTTTTCTAATTTCGTAGTGTCTTGCTTCAAGGTATTCCTCGGTCAATTGACCTGTGGGCATATCAAAGAAGGAAATTATGTTGACTTTATGTATAAGCAGCTTATGAACAGAATTGGGCATATACTATCATCCATATAGTTTCAGGTAAAGTTCTTTTGTCTCTTGAAGTAACTTTCCAAATCTGGGGATATTGATTTTTTGCCAGATACCAAAACATTAAGTACGATACAAAACTTTCATATTTTATTAAACAGCTGTACAGGGTTGTCCAACGAAAGGTAAACACCATCGTAATTTCTTTATTTCAAAAGATATTGAAAAACGGTTTATACAAAAGTTGTAGGAATTTTAGAGGAGAATATGAGCAGTTTGCCATGAAAACAATTGAACATCTAATAAAAAATTTATACAGAAAAAATATGGTTATCTTCCTTATTTTAAATGGAATACTCGGTATATTATGTGATTTTTGGATTCTCTAGAAAATTCTAAACCTTTTTCATATAGGGTGTTACATGTCTAAAGTTAAAAGTTTCGGAGCAATGGACAATTGAAAATCAGTAAAATGTCTTATAGCTTATTCTATTAAATAGGCTGAAATGCAAAAAATGTCAACAATGGGACACGTGCTCCAACAGTGGCGTTTGGTTGCCGTGCAGCGAGTGGATCAAACAGTCGTCAAACTTTTGATAGTTTACTTGTCAAAGAATATTCTTCTACTATAACTATTTGTTAAAATGAACAGAAAAACGCGTTACTCAAAAGACGAAATGATAGATATGGTGAATACGTTGGCGAGGAATGTGTATCAGTTGAGAGCGTCCAAACGACAGTATCTAAACATGTATCCCGACAGGCGGCAACCAAGTTTGAGAACGTTGAAAAAATTAGGAGACAGATTCAGGGAGACCGGACATGTAGGTTATAAGAAGAAAGTTGTTATTAATAAGCCTGTTCTCAATGAGGAAAATCAGCTACGAGTTTTGCTTTCCGTTCATAAGAATCCCATCCAAAGTACCAATTCTCGGAGCGAAGCCCTTGGTATGTCTTACACATCTGTGAAGAGAATTTTACAAAATCACAAAGTGCATCCCTATCGCATTTCGTATCACCAGAAGCTACTACCTGGTGATAAAGAAAAAGAGCGTAAAAACGTGTTATTCACCGATGAATCTACGTTTAAAAGTGATCGTACTATGAACCGACATAATATAAGGTACTACAGTCAACAAAATCCTAATTGGAGAGGGGAAATTATGAAACAAGGAAGATGGTCAGTGAACGTATGGGGTGGAATTATAGATAAATCTGTTGTTGGCCCATATTTTTCGAGGGTACTTTAACTGGTAACAAATATTTAAACTTCTTAAGAGAATCGTTGCCGACATTATTAGAAAATATAAATAAACCTTCAAGTTAGAAGAAATATGTGGTTCCAACATGACGGGGCCCCGCCGCATAGCACACGTGATGTCACTTTTTTCTTGACTGAACGTCATGGATCGAAATGGATAGGAAACAGGGTAAATCCATGGTATGAAAATAGGGAAGACGACGCACAGTGATCTGGCCTGGCCAAAAAGCGGCCAAAAATAGTCAAATTTAACAATCTGATATCATATTCAACTGTTACTAATTAAACCCCTAAATGATCCCAAGGCAACACCGCAGTAAAAGTTTTTTCCGAAATTATTTTTTTAAGTTACAGAGGGTTAAATTAGTGTAATTTCGAGGCTTAATTGCCGTTTTCCACAGGAAAAAAGTAGGTAGGGTTTATTGGACATATCTAAGGAAAAAATTGTTCGCCAAAAAAACTAAATATATCCCAATATAGAACAAGAATGTAGCTTTAAAATAGTCTTTTCAAAAAAGTAAAATATATCCTGGCCTATGCCCAATTTTTTTCTAAAAACCCTATTTTTTTAAATTTTTTAACAAATTATGTAATTTTCATAGGACTAGATCTATTAAAGACCACCTTTGACCGGTCAGCTGATATGATCATATGATACCCTAAGGCTTACCAAAGAAGTGTCATTCAAAAATTTACCCGTCCTGACCCGACCTTGATGACGTCAGAATTATGAAAGTATGGTGGTTTGTCCACATCATTCTATGAAAATTTTAATATAAATATTCTGTTCGCCCTATACAAATATATACACTGTATAGTACGTTTTTCTTTAAATTTTCAATTGTTATTTAATATAAATATAAGGTCTAATTTAATTGTCAAGTATCTTGTTATTAATATTATCAACTATTATTATTGTTATAACAAACGATTAAAATATTTGTTAAAATTCGGATTTTGTTTACTTGTAACTTCTTTATTTTTTAACCGATGAAAACAAGCGATATACTTTTAATAAAATAAAGTAAGGGCCTTACAAAAATTTTAAAAAATACCAGCGACACTAAAATTAGACAAATATTTGTTGAGTAATGGGGAAATAAAAAAGTGGTGTTTTTGGTCTTACCTATATAAGAAAACTCTAAGCTGTTTGCGCTTACGCAATGTAATTAAAAATATTTGATTTGTGTCAAAAGTTAGTTTGAGACATCTTCTAGCAAAACCAAATTTTAAAAAAGCAAAAAAAAATCGTTAGAGAAAAACGATTTTTGACCGCTTTTGGCCAGGCCAGATCACTGTGCGACGGACCGATTCTCTGGCCTCCTAGGTCTCCGGACCTCAGCCCATTGGATTACTTTCTGTGGAGATTCATCGACAATTTCGTGAATGCTACGCCTTGTGAAAGTCCAAATGAAATGAAAGAGAGGATACAAGAGTCTTTTAGAGCTGTCAATCATAATATGCCACACAACACGTCAGAGAAGTTCATAGAGCGCATGCATATGTGTTTGGCCGCTGACGGAGGAATTTTCGAATCCTAGATGACGTTAATGGATTACTAAATGTTAGATGTTTTTGCTATGCAAATAAATGTTTCTTTTTTTTTTTGTTATTTAATTACAATTCGTTTATCTATCACAGATGTATTGCCACTTGAGTATTCCTTAATGTTTTTAATCTAAGAATTCTTAATAGAAACAGAAAATGATAGTGAACAAAAATACTAGTATTATTGTGAAAAATCGTGGGGTGCTCTGTGCCATATTTTTTGTATATCAAGCAACCCACGCTTTTTCACAATAATACTAGTATTTTTTGTTCACTATTATTTTCTGTTCACGTGTCCCATTGTTGACATTTTTTGCATTTCAGCCTATTTAATAGAATAAGCTATAAGACATTTTACTGATTTTCAATTGTCCATTGCTCCGAAACTTTTAACTTTAGACATGTAACACCCTATATGAAAAAGGTTTAGAATTTTCTAAAGAATCCAAAAATCACATAACATACCGGGTGTTCCATTTAAAATAAGGAAGATAACCATATTTTTTTCGTATAAATTTTTTATTAGATGTTTAATTGTTTTCATGGCAAACTGCTCATATTCTCCTCTAAAATTCCTACAACTTTTGTATAAACCGTTTTTCAATATCTATTGAAATAAAGAAATTACGAGGGTGTTTACCCTTCGTTGGACAAGCCTGTACAGTAATTTCCGCACCTCTTTTAGGGTTGCTAACAGTGGCTTTGCGTGACCAAAATTAGGCTTACGCGAATGCGTGTCCGCCGGGCCCCTTTCAGACGAAAAATTATTAAAGACAAAAAAAGGTCTTCCTCTATTTTCTTACTTTTTTAACACGTCATACAGTTTTGCGGGGCCCCTACGCCTAGCTACGCTACTGGTTGCTAATAAAATTTTCTGCAGTATTACCGTCATTAGTAAAGCCATACCCAGGTTTCGCTCTATCCATCAATAAGCCCATCTTTCTTTTAAAATCATATTGAATTTGCATTTAACTTGTTCCAAAAGCTTCTTTGTTTTAAGTTTTTACTTGCCAAGCGTTAAAAAATAATTTGTAGGATATATGTATTAAACACGTAAACAGGACATACCAAATTTATGATATTCTTCGTTAGGCCTTGTTAAACCACTTTTCTATTCATTTCTTTTGGGGTTGCTCCGCATATATTACATTTTGATGGTGCATTCGTGTTTGTCAGTGTATTACAAATAATGCCGTCTATCATTGTTAAAAGCAATTTAAATTTCTAGAATTATAAGGAATTAATATATCAATATATGTTAGTATCTTCACAGCCTCTTTCTGCACTAAATCTTTATTTTTCTTAACAAAATAAAAAATTTATCGGTCTACAATATAGAGTTTAACCAGGTTCGGATTTTATATATCTTATGGCCAGATGTATTTAAAATTAGCATTAGTAAATAAAAAGCTGCAAAAAATAAATACTCCTCTCTGTATGATGGATTGGACAAGGTTAGTTTGTAAGTGCTATGGGACGCACCCCAATTCTCTAGTAAATTACCGTAAGTAGCCAAAAATAAGCTACCACTTTAGTAATATGTTTTTATTACTTCCCACCGATCGAGAGAAGTCAGACGATTCATCTTAAAATTGCACATACGAAATTATAGTTAAACCAAGAAATTTAAAAAATATTGATAGGAAACCGAAAATTTTCTATTTGTAAAAAACTATCACTCTTATTGAAAGACCCTTTATTATCACAGAGGTAACTACATTTGCAGCAGTTAAGAATTTTATGCAAATTCAACCTAGCTGATATTTCATTGACTTCTTTGGTTAAAGGTAAATATTGTTTTTTAATTTTTGTTATTTTGTACAAACTTAATTTTTTTTTGGATAGACGGAATCAACCACCAAACAAAGAACAATATATTTTCTTTCGGATAGATTTAAATCAAAATTTAAAGCTAGAACTTAATGAAGTGTTAATTTTGATTCTTGATCCGAGCGACTTTAAGTACTCTTGGATGCAATATTCGCTGCGAAGCTTAATTCTTTAGCACTATGTTGTACTACTAATTCCTGTACTTTTCTTTTTTTGACTTTACCAAACTACAATCAAAAGGCTTTGGTGGTCGTGCTCGGCTAGGTCCTGGAATTGCTAATTGGTTGTTCTCGAACCCAGTTTTACTTGGAAACTGGACTTTCTTTTCTAGCCAATCAGAATTTTCGTTGATAAGAAGATTTCAAATTCTATGACATTTATTCTATTTTCTATTCATTGACAGGCAAAAATACTTATATCTGTAGCTTTGTCATGGGAGTCGTCATCCAAATAAAAATATTTATTTATGAGAGAGAGATTACAGAGTGACCCAACTCAATTTATACCTAAAATCTCTTTGTCCCTGGACAAGATACATATAGAAACTTAACACATAAAATATTTGTTGGGAAAACCTTTTTTTATCTTTATGACATCTCACGAAGGCTTATGCCTGAATACCAGTGTACCGTGAGTGCCGGGTTATTGGATGGTTAACCCATTTTTGAGTTCCGTCAACGTTATCCAAGTACTGAAACATGCAGATGCAATTCACAGCACCTTTTAGACAACGCGATAGTGCCACCACGGACGTTATTTTTTTAATTAACTACTACCTAGGAGTGGCAGAATACTACACAGTGGTTTGCCATTGCCAACTGTGAGGTGACGAGCAATTAACCACGCTTGCCACAACTTCCTTCGTTTTCGGTAATGCTATTTATTCCCAAAAAATGTCTTAAAAACAAAGGTTTAATTTTAAAGTTAGTGTTTTATAAGATAAAATCCTGTATGTTTTATCAAATTTTAATTCTTTATTAAACACTACATCAAAAATGGATTAAACATGATACGTCAAGTTATTGCTGGTTTTTAGAGTAAGTATATAAATACTGGTTGGTAACAAATTTATAAAACAAGCATTACTTCTAAAATAATAAACCTATTAAAATAAAAATTAGTAGATATATATATATATATATATATATATATATATATATATATATATATATATATATATAAGTGAATAATATGGAAAAAAAAAGATTTTTTGCATATTTTTGACATTACAGTTCCCTACGGTTTAACTGAAAATAGCTTTAATAAAAAAATTTAGAGTGGATCACCTCAAATATATTATAATTTTTTATATCCTTATATTTATTACGTTTGCAAATAATATTTAGAAATTCAAAATTAAAGGCATTTTACGTTAAACCGGAGGTGACTGGAAGTAAAAAATAAGCGAAAACTCTTTCATACCATGTACCTATACTAAGTTTCGTTTTATCATGCCTTATTTTCTAGGAGTTATAGCTTTTCTTATAAATTCGTTGACACCCGGTATTTACCTAAAATGAAATAAACATACAGGGTGTCTCTGAAAGGTCTGTACAAAATGCTATCATAGACTTCTTGGGCAACAATCTATAGCAATTTACCTTAGTCGAGAAGTTAATCGTATATCGCGAGATATACCTAGGGTGTTGAAGTTTTTATTTAATTTAAGGAATTTTTAAAGATTTTATTTATTACCGATTTTTTTTTATCAAATTCGGTACACAGGTTTTTAAAGTAAGGAATTGAAAGATACATACATTTGCTGTTAAATATAGGGGCAGCCACAACACCTTGCTTTTGTTCAAAGTGTCCTTACTTTTTTGCATAGGTATATCGTCACCTTAATTGTAAAACCACCTAACCCAGTTTGAATAAAAAATGTGATTTTAAGGCTAAAAATAACAAAAAGTTTGTTTTTTAAAATAAAAACTGCAGTAAGGTGGTTTTACAAATAACTTGTTGATATTATAATTCTACTGAATAACTTTTATTCTCCCATATTCCGCTACGAGAAACCGTTTCCGAGATATTCTAAAAAATTCTTCGAATTCCTTTACGCTTTATCTAGGCCACCCAGGTTTCTCTAAAATGTCTGTACAAATTGGTACTATAATTTCCTTACGCCTTAAATACAACGATTAAACCCTATTTGTCTAACTTAAAAAGTAGATTGTTTGCCAGTGTAAATAATGGAAAATTTGACAACCTGTATTTTGCAAACCAGCAACCTTTTGACTAAGGTAAATTACATTAGATCGTTGTATTTTAGCCCAAAGAATTGGTGATAGCATTTTGTACACGTTTTTTGGAAAATACTAAGCTAGTGTTCTAAGGTACTAGTATAGTAAACTAAGGATTGAAACGACATCGTAAAAGCGGCTTTTAGTGATAGGTAAAACATTTAATCATATTATTTGTCACTTTAACAGTGACAGCAATAGTTTTTTTAATGTAAAGATTTTTGATAAAAAGAAAAAAAAAGAAATATATTACAATTTCGTTATTAAAAACATGTGCGTTTTCAAATACTGTATTTAAAAAAAAAAAACAGGTAATTATGCCGAATAGGGTTTTCTGCCAATTTTAGGAATTTTTAACAAATTTTGGCTTACATGTTATCTCTTATTTGTTCCTAATAATAGTGTAATGGCGCAGTTATAAATAATTTAGTATTTTTTGTAAAAAAATAAAAATTGTAAATTTTCGAAAGTTATTCACTCTTATTATGAACAATCGGCAACATGGTATAAATTTCTACATTTCAAAGAGGAGTTCGTTGATTTCAAGTATATCTATCCTTATTGTTTTCTTATAAAATAGGCAAGACAGAGATTAACCGCTTTGAACAGTCCATGAAAGTCACAGTTCATTTCATTTGATACTCTTCTAGAATGTTATGTGATGCTATCCTTTAATTTTGTATAGTATAGAAAAAAGATGGAAATAATCTGTAGTGTGAAACGAATGTATTAATAAAATGAGAGGGTAAATAATAAATTGTTCTAGTATCTAAAAGACAAAATCGAGAAATATTTAGAAAAAATAGATTATTTCTGGATTTGTGCAGAACTTAAAAGGTAAGCATATAAATACATATAAAAGGTGGGGGCTGGTAAGTAAATCATTGCTAGTTAATGAGTTTTCATAAGCGAAAGAGCTAATAAATAATAGTTTAAAAAAACTAAAAAACACGCTTTTATATGCAACCGAACTAAAAATTAGAAAATAATTTTTCATTAAAAAAAATATTGTCACTTCAGAGTAAAAAGCGTGGGGTGCTTAATATATTAAATGGTATAATTATTATATTTGCCAATATCTATGAGGGAAAAGTTATGAAAAAATAGTAAAATGCACCCCACGCTTTTTACACTGAAGTGACAATATTTTTTTTAATGAAAAATTATTTTCTAATTTTTAGTTCGGTTGCATATAAAAGCGTGTTTTTTAGTTTTTTAAACTATTATTTATTTTTAATTTTTTAGTTCGATATGCATGTATGTATGTATGTAAAAATGCTCCAGTTTATTCACTAAAAAATTCCTTCGCCATTTTGTCAAGAGTAGCTAAAGTTCCTGAGAAAAGTTTGAGATGTTGCCAAAAGATGGCAACACAGGTGTTGTTTTTATAATATAAAGGAATTTTTTTATCCTGGCGATCCTAACCAGGATAACGGGATATTGTTTGCAGATTATTGCATTGTCATGGGTCCTTAATACGTGTGCAAAGTTTCAAAGAAATTGAATAGCTGGAAGTTGGTAAAAATTAGGCTCAAAGATTCCGTTACATAGATAGATAGATAGATAGATAGATAGATAGATAGATAGATAGTTACAACCCAAGTTAATAAAAGCTTGTTAAAAATAAGAAAGTTAATAGTGTTTCAGTTGCGAAAAAATTGTAGTGCCTATTTTACCAAATAAAGTGGAGTGTAATAGCTGTGAATACTCGCTAAGAGACTTTATACAACTTTTAGTCAATAGAAGGCAATTGGTAGATTTTTTAATCAATCATGGAGTACTACCACGCTTAAATACATGTGATTCTTGTGGCGGAGTATTGGAGGTAAATATCAATAGTTTGTTTTTTACTTTCCCTGTTCACTGTTTTTATCCTTGATAAAGCGAATAAAAACGGATATAACTAACCAGAACTAACAGTTTTGGGTAATGGTTAGTTCTGGTTACTTAAATCTTTTTATAACAACGGCTTATATCTGTTCAACTTTACGCATCCGAGTTTTACATGTAGTGGATTTTTTAAATAAAATTCAACGTGCCGTAAGTCACGGTCAGGTTAGTTCTGGTTAGCAAAGCGTTTTTTTTTAATTGGCTTTAACTCATTTTACCTATTTTACCCGGCTCATCACCCCTATTCAATTCTCGGTCCCGTAAGTTTATTAACTTAAAATTAATTAAAAACGGGATATTTTGGATCAGCGCCACTGGTTTTTATTAGGAAAAGGGTCTAAGATCAGTGAGTATCATTTATTTTAAAAAATTTATTAAAACGGCAAAAACCCTTTTTTTCACAATATTTTTATTTAAAAAAATTGGACGAATTTACTTTTTACCTTTTTGACATAATATTCGATGTTGCCAATTGCTTTTACATTTTACTTGCTATAAATGGCGTTTTCGTAACCTGAATTTGTCATTTAGAGGTTATAAATTAAGCTTTTTCATTTTCTTTTAAATTTCTTATTTTTTCATCAAAAATATTCGGAAAAAATATAATTTTTACTTAATTCTGTATGTGATCTTTGCAAACATTCAATCATTTTACTTATTTTACCCCGCCCAGCACCCCTATTCACTCCCCGGTCCCGAAAGTTTCTTTGGTTATAATTAATTAGAAACGGGATATTTTGGATCAGCGCCACTTGTATTGTATTTAGAAGAGGGTCTAAAATCAGTAAGTATCACTTTTTTTTAAATCTTAAAAACGGCAGAAAACCCTATTCGGCACTGTTACCAAAAAACATTTATTTTTTTAGGTTTTTTTCGGTAATTTCGTGTATAAATATAGTTGGGACACCTCTAAAAATATAAAATATTAAGCACATAGTACAATGTTTGGTATATATTCTTATTAATTATTAAACGAAAAAGGAAAAGCAATGTCTACATTTTTTGACCTATCAATGCCAATTGTATATTGTAAAGTAACAGCTGAGCGCATTTTTGGACTTTTTGTTTAATAAATGTGATGATCGACTGATACCGCGGACTTTAGATCGTTACTGTAAATAAGTACAATGAAACCAAATATTTAAATAAAAGAAAAATGTACGTTTAAAGTAGAGATGGATGGACGAGCTGAGAATGTCATAATTTTCATAACAAAAATGAAGTAATAACTCAGAAAAAAATATTTTAAAAAATCCAGGTATTACAAATTCAATATAGAAACATAAATTTATCCACTAAAACACTGAATACCTATTAACTGAATTCAATAAACTAACTTCTTTTACTGCAGCTACAGGCAACAAAGGTCCATTATTTTCGCGTTCTTGCTTAAAATAGCCTATTAAAGAAGCAACAAGCTCCTTGCATCTACTGTTCAACTGCTTCGGCATTTTTATCTATGTTTGTTCTTAAAAGTACAGATTTTAATCACTACGGACACAAAATTTGAACTCTTGAATAGGTTCGAAACTGCTAATAACGATAAATACGTTGATAAAACCAGAAAATAAGCCGAATAATTAAGAAACTAATGAATAAACAGACAATAAAATCGATTGACGCCAAAAAAGCACTGTCAACGTGACAACATTGCATGATTGGGTATCAGAATAACCAACATGGTAGGCTAAAATGCACTAATATGATAGATATTCATGTAATAATGGAGCGTACGTATTTTATATATATCTCTCCTTTAAATGTGTATGGCTAAAAAGAAATAAAAAAATAAAATTTGATAGAGATTGAAAACAAATAGCTTTAATATCTATTAGTAATTATATTTTTGTTTGAATGGTATGAAATTTAGTAACCTGAACTTTAGATGACGTGCAACGGATTTAGTTTTAGATAAAGTATACGTATTAGTTTGGACCACGGAGGAAATTTCATAATCTGGTATATATCCTATTTCATATTTATTATTATTATTATAAAAAAGCGCAGGTACGAACGCTCCACAATCGTCGTATGCAACATTCTCGATATAGGTAATTTCCGCCATATCTCGTCCAGTTGTATCTCGATGTATAATTGGTTTACCCTGCACAATTTCGTTTTTGGGTGCTGGTGCTTCAGTTACCGATTTTCGGTTCAAGGGTTGGATGTGCATGGCGTCCCGTCCATCAAGGGCGGGTCAACCTCACTACTACGTGCGGGCAAGGCGGTCATCATCACCTAGTTGGCGCTGCGCTTCCATCTGCTCGAGCCCTTGGAAACAATTTTCACGCCTCAGCGAAACTGGCACACCCTTTTTTGACATTGCTCACTTCCATCCGGGTTCCCCCAATGTTGGTCTTAAATGCACTAAGTTTGGGTTTGCTGCTTGTTTCTTTTAATATGCGGCCGCCCTCTCGGCTTTGAAATACATCGGCCGACCGGCAAGATCTCGAACCGACAACGCCACAGTTGAAGATGGGCCGCACGCCGTCCGAGCTGTACCCTTCGCTCCAGTGTGTGACGGTTAGCTTTCAAGACACCCCAACCGGCAGATGATTACGATGTTAAGTTCGTAGTTGCCGCAGAGCCCCCAAACCCTTCCTCAAAGTTGCGTCGGCATGACGGTCATCTGCAAAAGCCGCCATACCGATGTTAACTCGGCTGATTGTCACGGCTACTTATTAGTTTCCATGTTGTGTTTTTAATTTGTTTTTGTTATTTTAATATTTTTTAATGAAAATCCAGTACGATTACAAACACTCCTCTTTTTCTTACTTAGTTATTATTTTTAAACTTTCAGTGTAAACTTCTTTTTCTAAAATAAATGACAAAACATTTAGCTAAGAAATATCTTACATTTTATATCTAAGTCAAGTCCCATATAAGCTTTACCCAGACTTGTCCTGGCCGAGCCAAATTCCAATTTTTGTTTAACGTTACTCACCCTTATAACTTTTTAATTGTTCTTCTAAGCAATAATTAAAACCTAATTGCGAATTCCTTTACTTCACTAAGTAAACAAAACCATAATTTAATATTATCATAAATCTAAGAATAAAATCCAAAGTTATTATCTTTACTCCCAATTCAAAAAATCCCAAAAGGCCTGGTCAACTCTGTTGCCGCGACAACCAGAGACGGCTGATGTGCTGATGTCGTAGTTATTACTCCAACGCCGCCCGAGCTAGTACTAGAGATTCCCAAACAGTCGCACAGTGTTGCATCTAATGGACAAAAGTACTAAATGCAAATATCGCGTTTTTCACTTTAAAATACCTAAAATTATCAAAAAATATCTTTTTATCTTAAACTGTAAAAAATTTAGCCGACCATTGTTGTTTACATTTTATCAATTCTTAAATTAGAATAAATACTCTTGTCAGTGTAAAATTGCAGCTCAAAACGCTAACACTAAAAAAATTCTTGTTGGTTAGTAGGTGAAAAATTGTAATGTTCCGTTTATTTTTCTTAAAGTACTCATAAGTAAATGACTTATAACACTTCCTATCCTGGTATATATTATCTGCAACGGCCTACAACGGACTAAAATATATATTTTTTAGCTGTCTCTTACGAGATATCAAGGATCCCTTTATTTGAAGAATGGGTGCTTGCGAAAAACATGAAAGGATAGACAAAATTTTGTTAAAAATAAGGTCGTACCGTGTACGCACAGTGTTAGCTTTTGTCGCCAAGTTAATAAATGGTGGCATGAATGCTCCCGCTCACGAAAAAAATTTGAACGAGACCATGCAGTCTGGCTTAATGGCAACATAAATATTAGTTTAAATAAACGCCCTATATCTGATCAAGAGGAACCCTCTAGTTCAATGGAAAGACCCAAAAAGTCATTCGGAGAATTGTATCAAAAGAGTTAAATTCGACGAGTAGAACCTCTAGTCAAAAATTACTCACAAGAAGAATTATGTTTTGTCTCACAAAAAGCGACACAGCTTTCCGCTAGCGAGCAGTTACAATCAACTCTAAATGCTTAACAACCAAAAAGGCCATAGCATTATACTACGACCTTGATTTGACTGTCAGAAAGTACGGCATTTTACGATCCGTTGTAAACGCAATACATCCCGACATTTTCCCCAGCTATCGATCCCGACTTGCAACAAAAATAAATATCTACCAGTTATCATTCTCATGACAGAGATATCCGCTGAAGTTCAACTTCAGGAACTTTTAGAAAAACGGCAGTCAGTATATTAAACATTTCAAATTTAACTGAATGTAAAACTACTGACATAAAACTTATTTGTTAATGGGGTTTCGACGGTAGTTCGGGGCATAATCAATACAAGCAAAGATTTACATCCTCTCCTGCCACTGATGAGTATATGTTTCTAATAGCTATGGTTGCTTAACACTTATCGATAGTTGTAATAATATTGTTTGGTCTAATTCTAAAACTTCCTCAACATTTTACTGTCGACCCATAAAATTTTCATTTATTAAGAAGAGTGCAGATATTATCCGTCAAGAGGAGAAACACGTGGTTAAATCAATTAAAACATATAAAACTTTGTTAAGGGAGGCAAATTTTAAAATATTATTTGAGATGCTTTTTACAATGTTTGATGGTAGTCTCGCTAATATCTTATCTCAAACAAATGCCTCTGCGAAGTGCACTTTGCACTGCTGGATTTGATTTTTTGAGTATTTGCTACATATAGTTTATCGATTACCATCAAATCCTGGCAAGTAAAAGGAGAGGAAAATAAGAAAATTGTCGAAAACAGAAGAATCTATTCAATAAAACTTTAAAAGTAAGATGGGTCTTATTGTTAATAAGCCAAAGCCGGGATATGGTTCTACAAATGATCCTAATACGACAAGAACATTTTTTCAGAATCCTCTGTTAAGTATCGAAATAACGGGAATTAGTAAAGACCTAATAATTAAATTCCATATGATTATAAGAGTACTAGTTTCTGGATTTAAAATAAATATTGCAAAATTTAAGCTTTACCTAATAAAACTAACTTACTTTATTTAAGTCTATACAATTGGTACTATATGCCTAGTTCGGTTCACAAAGTTTTAGTGCATGGCTGCGATATAATCGATTTTTTTGATTTGCCTATTGGACAACTATCGGAGGATGCCTTAGAAGCGAGACATAAGGATATCAAAAACACTAGATTACATAACAGCCGAAAAACTTCTAGAATCGACAGCAATAAAGACATATTAAGACATCTTTTAATGTCTTACCCCGAGGTAGCATTTCTAAGGCAAATGAAGTCAATTAAAAAAGGTCTGATTATTCAGATATTAAAGAATTTGTCCTCGTTGACGAGTGTCTAAACGATTTTGGATTGTCCGATAATTTCAGTTCAATTACACTCAGCAGTGAAGATGATCTTCATCTTCGATAATTAGCGACACTGACACTTTTTTTTTTTTTAGGAAAACTTATAAAATTAGCATTTTTTTATTTAGGCTTGCTCTCTGTTAACAATAGTTTGGTTTTTAGTTTATTTTATTATTGTTCCACTTTCTGTAAAAGATTGCAGGTATATATATATATATATATATATATATATATATATATATATATATATATATATATATATATATATATATATATATATATATATATATATATATATATATATATATATATATATATATATATATATATATATTCATTACAGAGCGTTTTTCATTTTTTTTTCTAAATTTCTTTATTAGATTTAAATTTATCCCAAATTCGGATTACTTACCTTCGCACACCCTAGTATATCAATTTGCAAATTGATACCTTTAACCGCTATAACATTATCCTATAATTTCTAAAATTAAGTTTTCCTTTTAACACCCTGTACAGTTTAAACAGCTAACATTTGCCACCACATTTATGAAACAAATATTTTTATTTTATTCCAGTATCACCGGTTGTTCTATGGCGTAAAATTTATTTGACACTTTCTATGATAGGTGCCTTATCAAGTTTCAAGGATTTAACCTTAATACAATTTTAGCGTAAACCAAGAAATACTCCTCTAAAAACATTACATCTTAATTATTAAACGGACAACTATTTATTGAAATATAAAGTTATGGTACTCTTTTTTGTTTTTATTACAAAATACAAAATATATTTTAAAAAATCTTACTTGTAGATACTTTTGTCCTAAACATCCTATCTGGCGCAACACTGTGAGTCGCTCCGATGTGAAGCGCTTCTAATGGACGCATTCTAAATAGGGGTGTGCGAATAATTCGAACTTACGATTAATTCGTTTGGAATCGAATATCAATATTCGATTCGAAACTCGAATCGAATAATTCGTAAATTCAAATTATTCGATTTTTTTCGAATAATTTAAAATTTTTGGAATACTCTAATTTTTTCGAATTATAACGAATAATTGTAGTAGTCGTGCATTTTCAAGGATATTGAAATTAGGAGTTGTTATGCGTGATATTTAACACGTTAAACGCCATGGCGGGCGCCTCGGACCGCTAGCAAAAGTGTCTTCCACGCCACGGCGGTCCGCTCGGACCGCTGTGTGTTGTATTTAATTTTGCTTCCCCGCAAGCCAGGGTTCCCTACGTAAACGAATTTTAACGTGACTAACGGACCGCTGTGGTATGTGAGGCTCATGTATATATGCGAATTTTTAGGTTGCTTTATTTTTTAGGAAATATCTTCGGCATTTATTATTTTTATTTTATTTTCTTAAACATTTTTTACAGGAATAAAAATACAGTAATTTTAACATTAAAAAAGTGCTAGCATACTAATATTAACTAAAACAAGGCAAAAATACAAAAGTCCAAAATATATGTAATATAAACTGAAAGTTTTAAAACAAAAATGCAAATTATAACAATCTTCTAAATGTTTCTTTTTATACAAACGTAAAGATATTACAGTTTTGTAAGAACTAATAATAAAAATATCTCTAATCAACTTATTTGTGATAGATTTTAAAACAGTCGAAACAGAAGTGCGGATTTTTGTCGCAACTGTCGCAGTATGTGGTCACCTTTGGCACTTTGTTCTTTGGAATTAAACCCTTCACCTTTTTTCATAACATCCAGTACAATATCGCCTTACTTTATGCGCGACTCCTTCTTTCTTTTGGAATACATGTGTTTCGCGGTTTTTTTTGATGTGAAAGGGTGTGTTTTCTTCAGAAAACATAAGACTCTCTACCACGCTTTCCTTGAAGTCCGTTATAGAGGTATTATTATTATTATTAATGGCTTTATAAAGGAAATGAGCATTTACCAATGCAGTGCCAAAAATTAATTCAATTCCAATTTTTCTGTACCATTTCACTGTTTTGCGGAGAGCACTGTTATAACTGGCCATTTGGTCAGAAAGGTCGATGGAACTTTTTGCCTTGTTGTATTCGATAACGGCTATTGGTTTTTCCACGTCTCCAGTACGTCTATGAATTTTAACAGTCTCGTGTGTATGCTTAGTAGACAGCATAAGTACGTCTCTTTTATCTTTCCACTTTAAAATGCAGATACCACGGGTATTTTCTTTCGCAGCAATTTCCCCTCTCTTAAGTTTTTTATTGGTTACCTCCTTAGGATTTCCTCTACGATTATCCCTTAGGGTCCCCAATAAATGTGTTTTGTTGTCCAATAATTTGTTAGCCAACTCCAGGCTTGTGTAATAATTATCTGTAACTACTACTACTGTACTGTGTTTAGGAGTTTTTTTGACAGATCAACAATTATATTAGTGGGAACGGAGATACCCGCATCTCTATGCTTTTCACAATATAATTTCATATTCCAGGTAAAACCTGACCCAGCACAAAGCTTAAACATTTTTATACCATATTTATGTGTCTTTTGTGGGATATACTGTTTCATAATAAGTCTACCACGAAATGGTATTAGACTTTCGTCTATGCAAAATGTTTGAGGAGGTTTGTATGAGTTTTGAAACTTCTCAATAAATATATTTATAAGCGGCTCTATTTTATATCCCTGGTCCCCTTCCGGGCACATGTTATTGTCAGTAAAATGCCACATATTTAATAGGAGCTCGAAACGATTTCGACTCATAACTTGTCCAACAATGCTGTTTTGATATGATCTCTTTCTTTTACTCCAGTACCTATCCAATGTCGGTAATTTGACTAGCCCCATATAACCTATTATGCCGATGAACTTTTTCATTTCTTCTTTGTTAGTTGGTGTCCACATATGAAGTCGGCTAGCTTCAGAAATATCATCCATATTTAGTAGTTTTTGAGTTGCGTAGAGATTTGTTTGATTAGTCATAATTTGTAATATTTGGTCATCCACAAAAAGTGAAAAAAGTCACTCGGAGTTCCTCCAACAAGAGCTGCAGCTATTTCAGGTTTCACGCCACAATTTTCTGCATCAAAGATAAAGTTTTCATGATTTCCTATCGGATCTTGCCATTCAACATTGTATACTTCTATAGTTTCTTCATTTTCTTCATCACTAGTATCCGAATTATCATCTGTCGGATTATTCTCAGTCACTGGAATATAACTTCCACTCATTTTATTTGTTTCAGGAACCGCTATATTATTTTCGGGGAGTCTGTTTCCATTTCCATGCCTTCAAACATATTTTCCGCAACTGGTGAGATTACCTCATGGACAGGATTTTCAGGTCCCGAATCAGTTTCATCGTCACTCTCGTTCACTTCATATGTAGGATCGTCATCTGAAGAGCAGTGATAGGGATCTTGGCATAAATCCGAGGATGAACTAGATTCTAAAAGTATATATTTTTATTTATAAATTCAAAAAAAAAAAAAAAAAATAACTTACCCTTGCTATCTTGCCGTAAATTTATTGCAAGACTAACAATCCGTCTTGAACGCTCACTCATTTTTATAGTATTGTAACACAAATCGCCGTGTATAAGTCTACGTTCAACAACCTGCTTTGTTATAAGGTAAACAAGCGACTGACGGAATCAAAACAAACGTGAACCAACGAGTCGGGTCGGACAGCTACCAGGCCCGCTGCGGCGGGTACCGACATAAAGCTCCTCCTGCGCCGCGGCGGTCTCTAGGGACCGCGGACATTTTTTACAAAATTAGGTCAAAATGAAAAAATACATTTATAAATTAACTATAGGAGTAAACTGAAATCCAAATAAGCCTTTATGGAAATTTGGCCAGAGGGCATTTTTTCAATAACCTGTGTGGCGTTTAACGTGTTAAATATAAATTTGACAAATAGTAACATTTTATTTGAACCAAAAAATTTAATTACATAAATAAAACAATTAATATGAAAATTAACTACGAATTCTTGTTCAAAAATAATAAATATGAAACTGAATCTGCTGATAACGAAGTTCGTTTATCAGATATTTAATATCACCAGCAGTAGAGAATAATCGGTCACTTTCAGTAGAAGTACAAGGTATACCCAAATATATTCTTGCCATGAGTGACAATCGAGTTACATTTATTGTATGAAGGGTTTTTCCAAAATAGGTTAAAAAACAAGAATTTTATAGTATTCTGTGTGCCTTATATACAGGATGTTTAAGTATTTGTGGCCAAAATGTAAAGGGTAGTAAAAATCGGTAATAACAATAAATCCATTATGTGCAGAGTTTTATAACATTTTACTTTTAAAATTAAAAAAAGGGGACTCTGGTGCTTTGGTAAGTTTTATCTACAGGGTGTTTATGTTAATCTGGACAAAATATGTAGGTTTAAAATATTAGGTATTATACATATAATTGGGCTCTTTTTAGCTTTTTTCTTAATACATTTTGTATAGTGCGTCCAAAAAGATAAATTAAATCTTTCTTATATTTTATACTGAGTATTACAAAAAGATGTTTCTTAAAGTTTGACTATTAAAGAAAACAGAAGGGGAGTTTAGTGCTTTGGTAAGTTTTATGTACAGGGTGTTTATATATATCTGTTCAAAACCTGTAGGGTTACAATTTTTGGTATTATAAATATAACTGGGCTTCTTTAGGCTTTTTTATAAATATATTTTATACAGTACGTTTAAAAATATAAAAAGAACTTGTGCTTTTCATATTTTATGCTGAGTATTTAAAAAATCTGTTACCAGGACTACATTATACAGGGCTAAGTCAAAACCTGTAGATAAAAACTTCTTTTTATGTACAAGGTTTTTAAAAAATACGAAAAGAGCAGAATGTTATAGTGTTTTATGTGTCTTATATATAGGATGTTTATGTCTATCTGGCCAACACAAGAGGGGTTAAAATGTTGGGTATACATATATTTCTTTTAAAAATACCTTTATTACAGTCTGTTTAAAAAATTAAAAAATATGGTATTTTCCATATAATATACAGGGAGTTAAACAAAACTAATACTGGAATTTAAAAACATTTGGTCATTTGCATTATACGGCGAATCTTTCAAAAATTATAAAATAAAAACGTTATTAGGGAATTTTAGTCCAAATATAGTTTTTATATATGGGGTGTTTTAAACTTCTGGGAAAAAATATTGTGAATAAAAGTCCTGGTATACATATATAGTATGGTATATGTATATAGTAAGCAAATGAATATACACACAGTATTTAAAACTTAAAATTGACCAGGTTTTTTTGTGCACTATACAGGGTGTAACAAAAATTTGTAATTAAAACAACGTTCTTCTCAAAAACAATATGTTTTTAATTAAATATTTCAAATAAAAAAGAGTATTCTGAAATTTTTTAATTCTTATTTACAGGATGTTTAGGTATATCCGGCCAACAAAAGTAAGGCAAAAAAGTAAGGTATACAATTCCACCCTTGACCCTCCCGTAAATCATCCAATTCCAGCGGTTACCCCAGTTCCTCATAAAATGCCCGATAATATTTTTAAGGTAAAACACATTAAGCGTATCCTTTCTTTCCTTAACACCAAGAAATCGTCTGGGCTGGATGGCATAAGTCTCTTGAGTTTCTAGGTGAGTCCCAGATCGTTGCTCTTGATATTTCCAAAGCTTTTGATCAGGTCTGGCATGCCGCACTTCTTAATAAACTTCCCTCCTATGGTCTTTCAACTAAACTCTGTACTTGGCTCTCTAGTTATCTATCTGATCAACTTATATCAGTTATTGTGGACGGCCATTCTTCAAGCTTTCACCAAGTAAATGCTGGAGTCTCTCAGGGCTCAGTTCTGGCACCAACATTGTTTCTTCTTCACATCAACGACCTTCTCTCGTCCACAACTAATTACATTCATAGTTTCGCCGACGATAGTACCCTTTACTCCAGTTTTCAGGTTTCTAAACCCATCACTAAACCTGACTTGGAAAATAAACGCAGAGCGATGCAGATATCTCTTTCGCTGGGTCGTAATTTAATATTGGATTGGGGCGCCAAAAATCTCGTCCATTTTAATGCATCCAATACACAATCATTTTTCTTGTCGCGAAATCAAATCATCAAATACTCATCCTCTACTTATGAGCGGCCAAGTTTTACAGAGCAAAGACATCTACAATCTTGTGGGCGTCACATTTGAAAGTAATCTTGACTGGCATAAACACATTGTATCTATAGCCAAGGCAGCTTCAAAAAGCTTGGATTTCTCTTTCTAGCCAAAAAGTATTTTTCCTCTTCTAATTTATACACTTTATATGTGTCCCAAATCCGACCTCCCTTGGAATATTGTTCCCATATCTGGGGCATGGCGTCCCCCACAACCCTAAGCATTCTTGATTCTATCCAAAGAAGACCTATTCGTCTCATTAATGATCCTTCACTTACAGAAAGGCTTCCCTCTCTTGCCCATCGTCGGGCTGTGGGGGATTTATAGGTACTTCCATGGCTTCTGCTCTGAAGAATTGTCCAGTATAGTTCCTCCACTCACGGTTCCCAACAGAAAAACTCGTGGTTCCGCGCGTATGCATCCCTATACGGTCCAACTGGACAGGCCCCGAACTTGTCACTTTGTTCGTTCTTTTATCCCTAGAGTTTCTAGATTGTGGAACCTGCTGCCCGCGGAGGTCTTCCCTTCCCCCAAATCTTAAAGTATTTAAGTCCCGTGTCAACAAACTCCCTCTTACCTCGCTTAAGACACCCACGGTACATTAGTATTTAGGCTTTAAGCCTTCGTGGTTTGTCCAAAGATAAAAAAAAAATACATATACATATAAACTTTTTTCGGCTTTTTAAAAAATACCCTTAATACAATGTGTTTAAAATGTTGAAAATTAGTGTATTTTGGCTTATTTATCATACAGGGTATTTCATAAATCTGTTACTAAACTTGAAAAACAATTTATCTTTTACATTTTATACAGGGTCTATCAAAAATTTCATATTAAATATATAAAAAGAGGATTTTATTTTATATATATATATATATATATTTATATTAAAATAAAAAAATTAGCAATTGTCTTCCTCAGATAATTAATTTTTAACCAAAAAGGATATTATGGGTCAGTGAAATATTTTGATGCCCGATATTATGAAATCTCAATTACAAAATAAAAAATCCATTCATAATATGATAATTAGTGAATAGTTCGCATTATTCGTGAATTCAAAAATTTTTAAATTATTCGAAAATTTTCGAATTATTCGTCGAATTTCGAATAATTCGAAAATTTGAATTATTTAATTCGAATTTCGAATCGAATAATAATATTTGATTCGATTCGACTCGATCGATATTCGCACACCCCTAATTCTAAATTGTTTACAAGCCAGGCGAGACTCTAGTGACCCGGTCCGTCCCCCGTACATCTCAAGTAAACGCCTACCTTTATAGCACCCAGTATTCTAAAAAGGTTTCATTATTTATTGACTTTACTTTAGTAAATCATGCAGATTGAAATTTTTAGAAATATAAAGAAAACTCATCTCGGTTAAATATTACATTTGGCAGTAAATATTTTTACGATTCTTAATTTGACGGCTAGTAAATAAAAGAAAATGATTTGCCCTTTTGCCACCTAAAAACTTTACAAACGTCTACTTAACAAAAAGAGAAAAACTAATTAAAATCGTGCCGGGATCATTATTTTTCTAGTGTACCCTAAACATAATTAATTATTATATCTTTATTTTCTTCTTTTTAGTGAGAGGTCTGAATGGGGTCAAGAAAACTTCCAGAGCAAACAAAGCTGCCGTATGTTTTGCTTTGTTACTTTTTGTTTCGGAGTGCTATTGTTGAAATACTTTAGTAAGTTGTTTAGTGTTCAATTTTTAGAATTAGTTTGTAAGATATATGTGCAGCAAAAAAGGGTCAATAAATATTTAGAACTGTTTTTACTTATTCATTGTTTAATAAGTTTTTTTCTACTTTAAATTTTTTTATGGTAATAATTTTTATAACATACAGGATGTTTAAAGCTATTTTATAACTAACCCACTATAACAAGTACGACTTTGGTTAAGTTACCAAAGAACTGCATGTTTTAAGCTAATAAGGGTTAAAAAAATTTGATGAACAAAAGTCTGAATTACGTGCAGGTTTTCTTAATAAAATTTTGTCTTAATAGTTTTTTTATTAGCGAAAGAAAAATGTTTAATTATTAATAATTTACCTAAAAGAGCATACAAGTTTTTTTTACCTAGGGCTTTTAAAAAATTGAATTATCAAACGTTCGACTGGTTAAGACATGTTATAAAAAAAATTTGACATGTGAAAATATTCCTAATAATCTTTACCCTTATTTTTAAATATATCAGTAACTTAAACCTAATTTACCATCCCAATTTTAAAATACCATTATAAAAAGCACGATTTAAAATATTTATTTATATAAGAACAGTATGCGAAAAAGACAATAAAATTTGAGAACTAATTAGATTATAATTATTGCTAAGAAAAAGACAGTTTTAAATATTTATTGTTTAATTGTTATTAACAAAATAGGCATGCATTACATCAAAATTTTAGATGATGTATACTTTTTTAAACGTTTTTAATAACATTTCTAAAAACAAACTTGTATTAATACACAGAGTGTTACTAAACAAATGCGAAAAAATTTAGGAGGTAATTATTTGTTCATAATAAAGAGTAGTGTGCTTTATAAACATGGGACAAAGTCAACCATTGAAAAGATATAGCGGTACAAAATTGGCGTCTTTATTTTTTATCTAAAAAACAAAAAGCCTGATATGATAATATTCTACGAAAATATTGCTATTATAGAAATAATTTTTTAATTTTTTTCTTTACTTTTTTATAATAAATAAAAATGATTGCAATAGACTACCAACCAAATTTAAAAAGTGCCCTAGGTAGTGACATCTGAAAATATAGTTTTTGGATAGCTTAATTTGTATGGAAACCTTTTTATTTTCCATATTTTTATATTTTAGGGGAGACTGGGGCTACAATTAACATGCAAATTTCTTCAGAACTATACATATTATAACTACCACGCATTCTACTAGACCACACTGCATGGCTTAAGACTATCCAGCTAAGCTTAATAGTCCATAAGAGTCAGCTCTTTAGTCAACGGCTTTTTGGGCACGTAACAAACTGTTTTAACTTTACAATTTTTTAATTTACGCATCAAATATTTAGTTTTAAAATAGGATATTGTGTTTCTAGAAACGTAAATAATACCTAATAATGCTACATTATTGAATTAGCCTTACTTCTAACCAACTTTCTGCTATGTTTTTAAGAACTCAGAAAGTACCCTTGGGGCTATAATTAACAAATTGGGGGTCAGTATTACCGCGTTAATACCTACCCCAGTTTAGAGCATATAAACGCAAAACCACGCGGTGGTCAAAATATTTATAGTGGACTGCAATGAAAGTAATGGAAAAACAGAGGTTATAGAGATGTGTCGAATGAATTTCAGCTTTGCTATATTTTACTTAAATATGTAGTAAAAAGAGGGTATGCCAGTAGAAGTATGTAAAATACAATAAAACCCAGTTGGTGTTCAGTCGCCAACAGGAAGCAATAATAGCAGAATAGTTGATAAAGTGTGCAAATATATATTTTTGTATTACTTTCTATCAAAGTAAAGAAACTAGCTACCTTTTACATTATTCAAGTGCTAATTGAATGAAATGACGCATAATGACTGGGTCGCAAGTTTTATGAAGAAAAAAATGGCTTATCAATTTTTAACCTCAAAGCCCAAGTTTAGGCATGGCTACTTTCTTTAATGGAATCAACTTGCCAACCGTTTTTGAAAAATACAGATACTTGCTAGAAAGCACGCTTTAATCCATCTAAAATTAAGAACTTTGACGATACAGGTATAACCACTGTTCAAAAGCCAAAAGAATTGTTGCAGAAAAAAGATATAAGGCAGGCTTATGCTGTGACATCTACCAAGAAAAGCGTAATTAATAATTTGCATTTGCAAAAATTATATTTTTGTAAATACTTACCTCAAAGCTGTTAATTTCAGCCCCAAGCACAGGGTAAAAGTTACCAAGTGATTTTCTTAAAAAAATAATCTATTCAGGAATTTACTTTTTATGTTTGATTTATGTTAACAATATTATAGCTAAGGAACTAAAGTATCATATAACATCCAAAATTATGCCTAAATAATTAAGCGTTTTAAAGTTATAATTAAAAATTCAATTTTTGTTAATTGTGAGCCTTTCCTAATTACCCATTTTAAATTACAAAAAATATATGTAAATCAACATATAATTTACATCACAAAAAAATATGTATTTTTTGGCACCTAACAAGGCATTTATATTATTTATTTTTTTAACATCACTAAGTTGTTTGGACAAAATGCTTTCTTTGTTTTTAAGGTAAAAAATGGGGACATTTTTTATTTTAATTTTCTCGCCACCTCTTCCTAATGTTTGTCCCAATGTATATAAATTATGGCTACCCTTTATTTTAAACAAGAAATTACCTTAAATTTTTTGCATTTATTTAAAAACACTCTATATTTAAAAGGTACTTTTTTATGTCTACAAATATTCTGTTAAAGCTAATTTGGTAATTTTTTTTTGTGTTGATTTTTTTGTCCCTGTTTAAAAATTAAAATAAATGCAAGGTTTTTGCTAAAATGCTAAAATTTAGCTTGCCTGTATGTACAGAAACACTTGTAAAATTTACCCCTAATAGGAATATTCTTTGCCAGTTGTTTAAATTATTTATATATTAATATAAATGGTTTTTTGTCTTTGCAGTCAGTAAAAACAAAATTTCATTTTTTATAGAGTATTTTCTACCCAATATTATTAATAAATGACATAATATGTAATATCTTACAAACTACTTAAATTTATTATAAAGTTTAGTACATTTTTTGGCTATTTTAAAAGTGAAAATATATACAAGGTGACCAAGATAAATCTTTAAAAAATAATAAATATCCCAAAAATGTGATTCTTACAAAAAAAAACTAAAATGTGTTATCTGCATTTAAAATGCTGTAAAAATACTATCACAAGACTAAAACCTACTGATAAAAAAAATATGAAAGAAAAAAGGAACACAAAAAATGAAAATCATGCCGTTTCAAATAATTTACAAGATAGCAATGTTTGCCTATAATTATTTAAAAACTGATATAAATAATTTGAATCAGCACAAATGCGTATTTATATATTATATATATTTAACAGTTTCCAAAATTAGTCTACAGCGCATTTCCTTAATGCCCCTTTCCCCTTTTATTTTTGTAATAATGAATTTAACAAATTTAAACTAAGAAATATAAAATTGATGCATAAATGATATATTTTACAATAAAATTGACACAAAGATTTTAGGAAGGCGGCAGGGTGCCATCTTGAAAATAAAATGGAAAGGGGGTCTTGTCGTTCATCATTTTAAGCCCGTGACGTTAACTTTACTTTAAGGTAATTTTTAAAGTATCGCTTTTTGAAGTAGTGAAAGGAATTGACTTTATATTCCAGAGTTCTAAAGCACTTATCGGGATCTTTAAATTAATATATCACAAGACTTCCTTCCTCCTTCTTTTACCTTATTTTTCCAAGATGGGGCCCAGTAGCCATTTTAAAATTTTAATCTTATTTCACTGCACAATATAGGACTGTTGCATCAATTTCATATTCCTCAGTTTATATTTTTTAAATGATTCGTTTAGAAAATAAAGGGGGATAATAAGGAAATTTACTGTAGAAATTATGATTCAAAAATCGATTACAAAACCTAATGGGGTATTTCTACATAATAAACACAGCTTTATACAGGGTGTCCCACCGGGTACGGCTACATCAATTTCTCAAAAAGTAGGCTTTAGAAAATTTGAAAAATTGGGCACGATAATGACAGTGAGGAAAATACTACTAAAATACTTTGACAGTTATTGCACTTAGGTTCAACAGTTTCTGACCTTTTTAAAAATGACGTTTGCACTTCGACTTTTTTCTAAACAAAAGCCCTTAATACGAATTGGGCCTGGGTTCCTTGTAGAGAAAGAACTTCTTTAGTAGACTGTGTTAATAATTTTACAAATAATAAATACAGGGTGGTTAAAAACAATCGTTAAAAATTATATTGACAAAAATCTAGGATAGGGAATTTATACATATTAGATTTAGGTTTTTACTTTGGAATTTTGTAACTAACGAAAAAATACATATATAAAACGGGACAACATAACATCTTAAGAAGAATTTAATACTCTACAAAAAGGGTTTCTAAACGTTTTTAGATAAAATTTTTATTTCAAAAGGTATTTACAATTTATTTTAAATAAAAATTTGATTATTGTTTTCTTCGTTGTTAAACTAATGTTTTTCACTTATTGGAAGAAATTAATATTTAAAATCATCAAAAATCATAACTTTATTTTTGCCGTAAAAGATTTTTAAATAATTTCAAATCCTGATTTCGTCATTTACGTCATCGTTTATAAAGTTGCAAAAATGAATCCTTATAAAATATTTTCATGTCATAAAGTCACTTATAATTTAAATTTGTTCACAACTGAAATTACCCTATTTAATTTTAATAATTAAGTAATTTTGTTATGGATGCTACACGGTTACATCAGTTTCTTCCATGTTTTTATTTTATTGTTATAACAAAAACCACCATAAGAATATGATATATAATCTGTCAATCCTTTTGAAACGTTACACCTTACCCTGCGAAGGTTTTAAAATACTTTTAATAAGTGACATTTGCAACGTTATTACACAAAATAATTTCAATGAGAAAATAAAAAGATTTAAAATTATTTCACAATTTTATAAATCTTATCGCTTAAAATATTAAAATTTCATAATACGCTAATTATTGGTACACAGAAAAACCACAAATTCCTTATGTCAAAATATTATTTAACCAAACATACCTATATCCTAAAGTTTATAACAAGGAAGACACAGGGTGTCTAAGTAAAAAAATATTTAATTTTTTTTGATAATTTTTAATATTTTTTATACAGGATGCTCCATAAAAAAATCATAAGTTCGGTTCATATCTAGAGGGGGTCCCAAATTTAAAAAAAAATGAATTTTGCCCTGTATGTCAGAAACGAAAAGGTTCATGAAAAAACTTTTAGTGTCATCTTTCGTTTTATTAACAGTTCGCGAAAACCGCAAGTCTCTATTTTTTTATCTTTGGACAAACCACGAAGGCTAAAAGCCTAAATACTAACGTACCGTGGGTGTCTTAAGCGAGGTAAGAGAGAGTTTGTTGACACGGGACTTAAATACTTGAATATTTGGGGGTGAAGGAAAGACCTCCGCCGGCAGCAGGTTCTACAATCTAGAAACTCTAGGGATAAAAGAACGAACAAAGTGAGAAGTTCGGGGACTGTCCAGTTGGACCATAGAGGGATCTTTAATATTAACCAAGATACCCTGCAAGGCGCGCTTGTGGCGGCTTCGGTTGTATCGGCGAGCGTCGATCTCCGGAGTTAAGCATTGGAATGCGCGCCCATAATTTGGATGAGTGTCCGGCGACAGCGGTGTTTTGGGCAGCGGCACACGGTGTTTCTGCTCGGGGATGCGGATCGAGCAACAACCATCCAAGTTATGGAATGAATGGTGTGTGAATGATTTGGCTTACGTGACCTACCAAATAGCTATTAACGGAAAATAGGTTTGGATATATTATAAAAATTAGATATTTTAGGCGTAAAATTATTAAATTATGATTTTCGACCATGTTAATTTTTTTTTAATTATTAAAAAAATGGTTTAAAAACAAAGAAAACAATAATTAACTATTTTCTTTAACTTAAATTATAAATTATTTAAAAAAAATTATGGAAAAAAATTTAAAAAACGTTTTTGTATAGCATTAAATTCCTTTAAAAATCAATGTTGTTCCGCTTTATATATTTTTTTTATAGTTACAAGATTCCAAAATATATAAAAAAATCATTGTTTAAAACTTTTTTAGCTAATGATTTAAGCTATTTAAAAATTACTAATGTGTTAGGGTAAGTCCGTCCCTGGCGCCCTAATCAATGCAAATGTTCTAAGAGGATACCATTTTAATAAGTCATTAGTGATGCCTGTCATATAATTTTATTATACAAAGTACTATAAAAGTTATTTAGGAAAAACGATTTTCTGCGGCGCGGCGCCCTTTAGGGGCACATATCTCAGTTAAAAGGGATTTCAAGAAACAGAACTTCTTATATTATTTTCATGTGTTCTATATAAATTCCAGATACCCTGTATAAAGCTGTACCACTATTTGATCATGAAATACTACCGCCTTAGGTTTATTGATCGATTTTTAAATGACCTTGTATAAAAGACGAATTAAGCCAATAAAGCTGTTGTATTAAAAAATATGTATATTTTAAAACTATTAATGTGCTTTTTAACTTATTAAAACGTAATAAAATATTAAAAAAATTTACTTAACAAAGCCAAATCCATAAAGTAAAGAAATTTAATGGTTTTTTAATATAAAATAAAAAAATATATACAGGCTGTTACAAATTCGAGGAATACCATTATGATCTCGGAAATCGTAAGAGATACAGGGTTGGTTAAATTGGGGCAAAGTTACGCATTTTTATGCTTAACAATATCCGGCAAAAACAGAAATTTTGCGAAACAATTTGTATTGTTTTTTCGGTTTATTTAAAAAGAAATTTTAAAACTAGTGACATATTAACATTGCCACTTTTTCTGTTTTATAAAATGATGTAACTAAATTTAAAATCCAACGTTTCGTCTTTGAGCCACCATCATCAACTTTGTTTTTTAATTGGGCGAAATATTTGGTTCTAAACATAATACACTCATATTTTAATTCTAAATACAACGATATATCACACTTTACATTTAAGCGACGTTTCGAACAAAAACCTTATCCACTATTTTATTCTTTAAAAATTGCATTTTTATTCCAAACAATTTTAAAAATTTTCATATAAAG
The DNA here is from genome assembly GCA_014170235.1 of Listronotus bonariensis. Taxonomy (NCBI): domain Eukaryota; kingdom Metazoa; phylum Arthropoda; class Insecta; order Coleoptera; family Curculionidae; genus Listronotus; species Listronotus bonariensis. Next base: position 294,614 of record JACEGR010000200.1, on the reverse strand, counting down.
GTAAGTATACAGCCATTTATTTTCATTATTACTCATTTTTATTCCTTTTAATAATTTATTTATTCATAATTTAACTAACAAGCTACAAGAATTAAGGTAATTTACATATATTTACTTATACCTAATAAAATAAAGCATTTAATTTAATCAATTTTATCGTAGCCTATCTTAAAAAAATGCATGCCTTCTTACCTGCAAACGGAAATTTCCCCGAAAGTATGAAGTAAAATCGTTATTTGTGCAAAATGGTAAATAATGATGATTTATCGGTTCGAAACGTCGCATTAATGTAAAGTGTAATATATCGTTGGTTTTAGAGTTAAATTATAAGTATATTAAGTTTAAAACCAAATATTCCGCCTATTTAAAAAAACAAAGTTGATGATGGTGGCTCAAAGACAAGAAGTCGGATTTTAAATTTAGTAAAATCATTTTATAGAACAGAAAAAGTAACAATGTTAATGTGTCGTTAGTTTTAAAATATCTCTTCAAATAAACCAAGAAAACTATAAAAACTGTTTCTGCTCTTGCCTGATTATACCAGAACAGCTGCAATATTTTTTATTTTTAAAACGGAATATTGTTAAGCATTAAAATGCGCAACATTGTCCCAATTTAACCAATTCTAAACCGTTTCCGAGATCCTAATGGTATTCCTCGAATTTGTAACAGCTATAATGTGTATATATTTTTTTATTTTGTATTAAAAAAAAACATTAAATTTTTTAGCTTTATAAATTTGGCTTTGGTAAGTAAAAATCTTTTAATATTTTATTACGTTTTAATAAGCTAAAAAGCACATTAATAGTTTTAAAATATACATATTTTTTAATACAACAGCTTTATTGGCAAATTAAATGGGGTTTTGTTTCTTTTCCTTTTTTTATAAGATATTCAAAATAAAGAAAAATGTTTTAGACCTATTTTTTAGAACATTTAGAATTTGTAACAGTCTGTATATAAAAGGTCCTCGTAAAAGTGAGATTCATTGTATAAAATAAAATTAAAAATGTGCATGCGGCTAAATGTATAAAATTATAAAGAAAAACCAAAGTACTTAGAAATTAACTTAATATACAGGATAATTATTTTTAGGTCGGCACTATTGCTAATTTCTTTATTATTGGAGATACAAAGTCGGTTAAATAAGCAAAGTATTTTTTGCTGATTAACGTGCTGCCACAAAAAATAAATAATAGTTTAAAAACTAAAAACACGCTTTTATATGCAACCGAACTAAAAATTAGAAAATAATTTTTCATTACAAAGAGTTTGTCACTTCAGAATAAAAGCGTGGGGTGCTTAATATATTAAATGTTATAATTATTCTATTTGCAAATATCTATGAGGGAAAAGTTATGAAAAATAGTAAAATGCACCCCACGCTTTTACTCTGAAGTGACAAACTCTTTGTAATAAAAAATTATTTTCTAATTTTTAGTTCGGTTGCATATAAAAGCGTGTTTTTTAGTTTTTTAAACTATTATTTATTTTTATAATAACTTTAAATACTAATTAAAAACTAGGCTACGCCTTTCTATGCATTAGAATCAATTGTTTGGCATACAGGAAATAATTAATAGTTTAAAAAACTAAAAAACACGCTTTTATATGCAATCGAACTAAAAATTAGAAAATAATTTTTCATAAAAAAAATATTGTCATTTCATAGTAAAAGCGTGGGGTGCATTTTACTATTTTTTCATAACTTTTCCATCATAGATATTGGCAAATATAATAATTATAACATTTAATATATTAAGCACCCCACGCTTTTTACTATGAAATGACAATATTTTTTTTATGAAAAATTATTTTCTAATTTTTAGTTCGGTTGCATATAAAAGCGTGTTTTTTAGTTTTTTAAACTATTAATTATTTTTCATTTTTTAGTTCGTTATATCAATTAACTTTGCTACTCTTGACAAAATGGCGAAAAAATTTTTTAGTGAACAAAAGTAGCAAAGTTTGAAATGTTGCCAACAGATGGCAACCCACTAAAAAATTTCTTCGCAATTGAGTAGCAAAGTTTGGAATGTTGCCAACAGATGGCAACCCAGGTGTTGTTTTTATAATATAATGGAATTTTTTTTCCTGGCGATCAAAAACAAGATAACGGGATACTGTTTGCAGATTATTGCATTGTCATGGGTCCTTAATACGTGTGCAAAGTTTCAAAGAAATCGAATAGCTGGAAGTTGGTTAAAATTAGGCTCAAAGATTCCGTTACATAGATAGCCAGATGGATAGATAGATAGTTACAATCCAAGTTAATAAAAGCGTGTTAAAAACAGATTTTTATGGCTTAATTTTCAAAACTATAAGAGATAGACATATCAAATGTGGTATATTCTTAAAAATATCTTTTTAATGGTAATTTAATATACAAAAATGCCACTCTACCATCAAATTCTCGAGGATGGCCATATTTCCGAAACTTTTAAAAATTGGATATAACGCATGAGGAATTTTTTTAAAGGCCTTTGATTGATCTTTTAAATAGTAATATAATATACAGGGTGTGTTATATAAAAAAAAAACTATATTTGTTGCAATAATTTGAAAACCCGATGTTTAATTGATTTTGGTTGGCAGCACGTTAATCAGCGGAAAAAATGTTACTACTTTGCTAATTTAACTGACTTCGTATCTTCAATATTAAAAAGTTGGCAATAGTGCCGACTTAAAAATGATCAGCCTGTACTACTTATCATAAATATTTCAATACCCAGATTTATGTCTTAAAATTAAACAAGTTTTGCTCTAAGTAATGACACCTTAAAGTAAAACAACACACAGAAAACAAAAAGGAAATTTTCCTTTTTTGAGTTTAAACAAAAAAAAATATATATTTTCATATCATTTACGTTGACCCTTTTCACTGACTAGTTTCGCCTGCCTCACAGGACTAACCAAAGTAGCTGTTCCGAGTCCATAATGAATGACACGAAAAGCAAGAGTCTCTTATATGAACAACTTCGTTGTTGACGGTTAGATATAATCTCAACTTTTACCCGGTACTGAAAAGCATCATTCACTGAAATCGGCATCGGGTTAGAAGTCGGTATTTGCTGTCGGCACTTACGACAGTAGAAAATTATTGTCATTTATTTTCTTACATAACACACAGGAGTTTTTAACATAATAATGGGCATTACAGTCACCAGTGCCTCAATGCATGCTTTTATTTAAATTCTCGATCTATTTTTGGGAAATATATTCCCACGCAACATGACTTTTATTCCTCCATTCCTTCGAAATACGTGATTGGTTAAAAAATCTACTAAGACTTCTTTCTGTCACGTCCCATACGTGTTCTGTAAGGGAACGTGGAGGCTAAAAAAGAATTTAAACATTATGTGACTGTAGATAAGCTATAATTAGACAAGCAATATATGGAGTTCATATTACTGCTAAAATAAGGCATTACGATTACGTTGGAAAAAGGGAATACAAATTAGTTTTTACGCATTACGGTAATGTATCCTTGGATGAAGACTAGACTCCCTATCCCAGGTACGTGCCAAACAACAAGTTTTAACAAAATATTTTTGCACATCTTTGATACTACATTTATTAGAACTCAAAATGCAGACAAAAAATATTTTGTTTTAAAATGCAGGCTTTTATGGAGTGGGGTTATAAATTTGAACAATTACTCTTGTAATAATACAAATTATTGTCCATTGTACATTAAAAAAGCTAACTTAAAAAAATGTAACCAGCTAAAAGATTTTTAAAATTTTTTAAAAAAATAGTGAGTTAGGTTGTGTTATTACATAATTTATATACTTTATTACATGGTTATATTTAATATGTTTTAAGATTATTTTAATTCTTTATTTTCCTAATTCCCAAATATACAGAGTTTTACGAAATGTTTAATAAGAAAATTTGGAAAAAGATTTTTTATTAAAAAATATAAATAAAAGTTTGTATAAACATGTGTTTGCAAATTCCTCGTTTTTAAGTTACAGGGTGTTAAACTTATAACAAAAATTATTTTCCCGAAATATTTTAAATATCCTATACTAAATATTGATTTAATTTAGCAATGTTACTTATGACATTGTGTGACTAATTTATCGCTTTCTTAATTTCATTTGTTATATTAACAAAAAAACAGTACGCCAATGACTGCGTAAATATGTTTAAAATTTTTAGCTTTCCTAAGGTGAAAAAATCGTCGGTTTAACTCTTTGTGATGCAGTAAAAACCAGAAAAATAATGCCCGGAGCGGATTTTTTTCTTTTAATACAAGTATACTAATAACACTTCAAATAGATATAAAAAGGATGTTTTATGTATATTTTCTCTTTGTTTTTATTATTTTACCTTTTATGGGGTGGTACACTTTTAATACCACCAAGCCACAAGCAAAAAAAAGACCTTTCTAACTTAGAAATAGACACCAAGCAAATAGATTATTCATTTATAAATATGTAAAAAACATAGAAGGATTTAGAATATCCTTTATAAGATCTGACAAGCCAATGTTTTTTGTAAATATGTAGAAATATTAAATCATACTGGAGACTCTTAGTATTTTACTGTTATTTCAGAATCGTGCAATTCTGTATCATAATTTTTTTGTACTTCCGAAAGAGAAAAAATCTTATCGCTGTCTAAAAAAATATTTTAGTATTTTAGGATACAGACATAGACTCAGGCTGTAATTTTTTCTCAGTTTCTAAAATATCTACTTTAGAATCAATATAGAAATGTAATGGTTCTTCCATTTTATACCAATGTTCTATCTTCTTATAAAACACTGTTATATTTATATGAACCAATCGAAAACAATAATTTATTGTCTGGTAATTAAAGGATTTTTTTAAATAAAAAAAAATAAAAATCCTGTAAGTAGCGGTGGTACAAAAAGGTACCACCTAACAAAGTCAATTTAAATATAATAAACAATTATCTTTTCAGTAATATTATATTAGAGCCTACCCAAGTGGAGTATTTTACCAAAATAAAACAAAATATACAATAATTTTAGCTTTCTTTACCTATATTTTAAACATTAAAAGACGCGGAATAGTTGTAATGAACCCAACTATTTTCGTTTCGCCATGCTGTTTTTATTAACCGATTTTTGCTTAAAATATCCTAAATGCCTGTTAACATGAGTCACTTTGTCCACAATTTAACCAGGTTTTTTACAAAATACACAGCAGTTCTCCTAAAAACAAAGTTAAAACATGTATCCATATTTTGTACCACCGTACCATTGCGGCTCGGATAAAACTCACTGTGACATTTTATGGTTCAGGAAATAACAAAATTTTATAAAAAAATTGTGATGAAAAAGAAAAGATAAACCATCTTTTGAATGAATAATATTTTAATATAGATGGGTGTCATAAATGTAAATAATAAATTATTTTTACAAAAGCCTCTTACGTAGATAACCCAAAAATGTTGAAACAACTTATTTAGCAAAATGTGTGTGTCACTTTTACCTTTAAACTACCAAAATAAAATACAGCACCCAATTGCATATTTTAAAACCTTAAAAGAAGCAGTGCGGAACATTTTCTTTTCTAACATTTTTTATTAAAATAAGTGTTTTCAAAATTTTTCAAATTTTTAAAAAGTTTAACACCCTGTATTGTGACAAAAAAGATTTGCTGATCCATGCTTATACAGGACGTTTCCCAATTCCAATAAGGGTATATTCTTAATATACTTCTTATTTAAAAAATTCGAGTTTTAAATAAAATCTTAAATATGCCTTTTCTGATTTTAATAAAATTTGTCTATGGTATTTGTAAAAATAAAAGTTAATTTATCCCTATTGTAATTTTAGTTAGTGAGACAAGAAGCAGCGCGGCGTGGCGTGGAACGCATCTTAACAAATATTATTGAAGAAAAAATGTACGCCACTTACTTTTTGCAAGTTTTATATAATTATTTTGTATTATTTTTACGTAGCTTACTTTTTGTTTTAAAGAAGTAAAATTCACTAAATTGCATATTCCTGGACCATACAAGAAAGATTAGGGTATTTTTTTTTTTGAAAATTAAGTGTTATAACTTTTTATTAGCAATTATGTTACAACAGCATCTAAAAATTTTATATTCAGTCTAACAAATTTAAAATCAGAGAAAAAAAGTGTTTTTAAAATTTTTAGGTTTTTGAAAAGTTAAACTCTATCTTGAGAACAAAAAATTGACTTATGTTTATATTAACTTTTTTCATAAAAAAGACTTAGGAAAATATAAAATATTATATACATATTTTTTTGTTTAAAAAAAATGAAAAAAACTTTTAATAGTTCTTATCCTAATAAATCTTTGGTTTATTAGTTATAATTAATTTCCTTTCTTCTGGACTCGTTTTTTTAAAGCGTAGCTCTTAAAAGTAGGACTTATATTTCTTTGCTCTACACTTCATTAAGCCACTGGTCTTAGTATGTTCTGTAGCTACCCAAGCAGCACACAAGTTTTCTTTTGTTGACTTTTATAAACTATGACCTACTCCAGTGGGCTTTATTAGCCGCTGGACACAATAAAAAAACATATTTTTACAACAAAATTACTTACTTTCCTTCCAAAAAAAAACGTAAAGTTTTGAACAGCGATAACGAAAAATTAACAAAAAAATATTACTTTATTTCTAAACATAAATAGAATCCGAATACTCTTTTTTTTGGCAATAATTACAAATTCTTATAATAATACAGCACCCTGTCACTAATTTTTCGCTACTAAAATGAAGGCAGCGCGTAGCAGCCTCCACTTACTTCCCGTGATATTTATTATTCTTACGCATGTATGGGTAACGTTTAAAACTAAACCCATATATTTTGCCGCGAGTTTTTAAATGTGGGCCCTATTAAACCCAAGACTTTAAATTACAATAAATATAGTTATTTTACCTAAGAGGGTTTTGAGCATGCGAAATTAAACAATGATTATGTTACCTAATTTTTTAGCTTTGCGGTACACATAATCCTAGTGTTACATTAGCTCCCGTTTATATTAAAATGAAATTTTCAATATAAGACAACAATGCATGTTCAGAAGTCTAGCAACATTGCTCACATCACAGTATTATTTTGTCTGCACAAAAGCCCCACAGTTTAAGTTATTTTTGTTACGGTTTGTGCGTAACATAAAACTGGATATCTATTAACAGTTTTGACGTCATCATTCAATTTCCTATACCCAAAAGCTCACAGGTATACAGAGTTGACAGCGGGTTTAAATATATTCCATATTTACAAAGCTCCTTTATAATGCATTTATTTACATATTTAGGTAATTTAGACTAGTTAGGGCTTTCCTAATTATACCATCACTTTAAGTTAATAGACCGGTGCCGAAAATCTGGTTAATCTAGGTTATTAAAAAATAAAAAGTGAAAAAAAGATGCTTTTTGGGGAAAGTGATAGTCGGAAATTCAATTTAATAAGTATTAACAAAAAAACTCTCTGGTAAGCAATCCCTTTATTTTAATTTTAAAATATTATCTTTAAAAGTAAGTAATTTATATGTTGTTATATGCGCTGGCCACTCGGTATTTATGAATTAAATTAATGCCCTTTTATCCCAATATTTATGGTATTTAAAGTCACCTGTGTATTATTTCACTAAATTTATTTCTTACATAAAATTTAAAAAACCTTACTAAATATAACTGTTAATTTTAATTTACTTCAGGTAAATTAATCATTTTGTATTATTATTGACATTATTTAAAGGTGCAATTTTTGAAAACAATTTTTTTGGGGGTAATATCCCTAGTGCATTTAATTTTTCCGGAAAAATTCTGAAAAACAAGTTTCTAAGTAATTTGTTTGAAAAATAGAAGGAAGAGTGGTTTTAAACATCCGAGTCGAAGAAGAAGGTTTTTTTTTCACTTTTGCGAATGCCATTTGTTAAAACAGATTACTTAGAAACGAGTATTGCACGAGGGATATTTGGTAAGATTATTTCCTGAGTCAAATTAACATTTCATTTTAATAAAACATTTTTTTATTAAAACAATAAAAATAATAATTAATAAGAACAATATAAATTGCAACTTGTCAAACTTGCATGAAATTTATTCGTTTTTTTCTGGAAAAACTGCTGACAGCTAAGTTGACTGTTGTTTAGTATTTTTTCACTTAAAATTTATTTTGACATACCAATTTTTGATAACGATTAGTCAAAATTATTGGGAAGAAAATAATCTATAATAAACCAAGCTGTCGACTTAAAATGTGCTATCGTTCCGAATAAAAATACTGGGGCATTAACATCCAGGTAGGAAAGTGCCTTCTGGTTTATATAAAATCGCTTTTCTTAAGTAAGGCATTTTGTTTACATGAATTGTCACAAAATTAACATTGACAACATCAAAACATAATATTCTAATAGACCAGGAGATAAAACGAGACTTTCTTGTCCCAGATTTTGTTTGGCACGATCATACACTGATAAAAATAATAAGCTAATAAAATGGCAACTAATACATTTAAATTTAATTCACTGGACATCTTTAGGTTAAAACAAAAACAGAAATGTATTGTAATCATATTATATATATTTTATAAAATAAAAATCAAAAATTAGTGAACAAATATATATTACACATAAATCAAAAAGCTTCCTAAAATAGAGGGAGGGATTTTTAAACATGGTAACAAAAAAACTATTTATGGCTGGTCGCTAAATTCATATTTTATTGGTTCAATTCTTTACGTTAAAAAAAAGTTGGAATATAGAAGGTGTTTCTTAAACTATATGCATAAACTTTTAAAATTTTAGGTAAACACCAAAAATAACTTACAATTAAAAAAACTTACTAAATGTTTACTAAAAATATAGTAAATAATTTTAAATAATTAAAATATTGTGAATTTTATGCATAATTTAAAACTAAATATAAAAACTAACTAACCAATAAAAAAATTGTTAACTATTTTTTTGGTACAGAGTCATTGGTTAATTTGTTTGTTTCTTTTTAAAACCTAATTCATGTTATGATGATATTTTGTCTGTCCGTTAGTACTTTATCATATATTGTTGTTGTATGTAATATTACCTTTTTCCTATAAGAATTAAAATTATACCTTATAATTATCATACCAAAATATTTTAACACAAAAAATTATTAACTACATTGTTTTCCAATATTATTTTGTTTAAAGTTTGAGTGGCTGTGTTTGAGTGTAATATTATTTATGATTTTTTTCTAAGAATTTACGTTCTATTTTTAATTTGAAAATTTCTTTACCTAAAAATATTGTATTAACCTTTTTCCATTATGTTATTGTTTGTTCTTAGCAATGCGTACAGCTTAAGAATCACCCTGTATTAACGCTTTATAAATCCGTATGTATATTTTCTTTTGTAAACTAGCAGCAATTAATAATACATGTTTTTTATTTTTCATTAATTTTGTCACAATATTTAAAATTAATTTTTTGAAAATGTCTTTTTACATATTAAAACTAATCCACCTTAAAAGTGAAAACTGTTAGTTCTCTTTAAAAAATAATAAAACCAACCTGCGTTAACATCATATTGAACACTTTTATCTCTAAGTTGTTGTGGTCCAAGAGCCCGTGAGCGGCAGACCTTTGTCATTTTGTAAAAGCTTAAAGTTTGTTTGCGCATTCTCCCAACATGGGTAGAAGCGATAGGAGACTATCTATGTTTGACTCATAGTGGCTCTGGCAGGTACCAGGCACCAAATTAAAACTTAACTTTTGGTATTTTGTGAATGCTAAATTTTTAATGTTATGTAACTTGGGTTCCTAAAAGAAGATATTTCTTTAGTCGCCAAAGGGTTTTCAGTTTACACCCCTTGGCAGACAAACATTTTGTAGTGGCCCAATGGTCCTAGGAAGTCCAATATTTTTGTTATTTAACAAGATATAACAAAAAGTCTTGACTTTTACTGTTAAATAAAAGAAATATTCAACTTCATTAAACCATAGGGCCACACAAAGCCAAAGGGGTTGGAACTGTCAAAACTATCTCTCAACTAAGAAAATATCTTATAATTGGTAACCAAGTCACATATCTAAAATTCAGTTTTTATAAAGTGACGAAAGTTTTAATAAATTAACCTTTGGTACCTGGTACCTGCCAAAACATCTATAAGTCAAACTTAATAGTCTGTCGTCGCCTCTACCTATGTTGAGAGTATGTGCTGACAAATTTTGCTTTTACAAAATTGCTGCTTAAGGGCTCTTACTCTATAAGTTGTTGTTTACACAGTTAAAAATTGGTTAGCAGAAAATGTTAATTTTTATGTAAATATAACGTAATCTGTGTTATTATAGCGAAAATAAAAGGAATGAGTGTTTTAGATTGTACAAAAATATGCTATAAATATTAGGAAAAACATATTATCTGTGATATTTATAAGTAATAAAGACAAAATGATTCACTAATGCAGACTTTGCTTTTATTTATTCCTTACCTATTTAAAATTGCAGAAAACGTAAGCAACATATTATAAGGTAAGTTTGCAGTAATCATTACGGATTTTAGTTTATTAAATTAAAATAATAAAAAATACGGATTCTAGTTATTAAGCTAAAGGAATGCTTTATATGGAGGTCAAACTTAATATTAATAATTGATGTGTGAAAAGTGTTAAGGTCGTCATTATCATTGCTAGACTTTGTATTATAGTTTTGGAATAGAAATTTATATTTTTTAATTATTTTGTTTTATTTTTGTTATTTAAATATTTTGTTTGCATATTGATCCTCAAGTCTATTTTGTACAATATTCCTATTCTAAGATAATATTCTTTTATATTTTCAGTCGTAACAAGCAGGATCCTTTATTTGAAGGCATAAACAGACTTGCCAGAAAAATTAATTAAAAATTTACAGGGCTTTAAAAGAAATAAATTAAACTTACTAAGTAAATAAAATTTAAAATAAAAAAGTCTTTGAAATATTGTAGGTATATTACTTATGTTAATAAAGTTTTTGTTTATTTAGTATAAATATAGTATGCGTATACCGGGTGATGCGGCGCCGAACAGAACATAGGAAATTCCATGTAAATTGTAAGGAGTGTAAATATTTTCTTCTCTGTACATTGTACATAAAAAATGAAAAATATCATTTTAAACATTCCAATCTGACAAACCTTCGTGTCAAGTTTCACAAAATTTTAATAAGCGAATCTTGAAATATTTAAAACTACCAAAATTACTGTTCAGGTAAAACCACACAGACAGCAGCCACCAGTAATTATCATACCAAAATATTTTAACACAAAAAATTATTAACTACATTGTTTTCCAATATTATTTTGTTTAAAGTTTGAGTGGCTGTGTTTGAGTGTAATATTATTTATGATTTTTTTCTAAGAATTTACGTTCTATTTTTAATTTGAAAATTTCTTTAACTAAAAATATTGTATTAACCTTTTTCCATTATGTTATTGTTTGTTCTTAGCAATGCGTACAGCTTAAGAATCACCCTGTATTAACGCTTTATAAATCCGTATGTATATTTTCTTTTGTAAACTAGCAGCAATTAATAATACATGTTTTTTATTTTTCATTAATTTTTGTCACAATATTTAAAATTAATTTTTTGAAAATGTCTTTTTTACATATTAAAACTAATCCACCTTAAAAGTGAAAACTGTTAGTTCTCTTTAAAAAATAATAAAACCAACCTGCGTTAACATCATATTGAACACTTTTATCTATAAGTTGTTGTGGTCCAAGAGCCCGTGAGCGGCAGACCTTTGTCATTTTGTAAAAGCTTAAAGTTTGTTTGCGCATTCTCCCAACATGGGTAGAAGCGATAGGAGACTATCTATGTTTGACTCATAGTGGCTCTGGCAGGTACCAGGCACCAAATTAAAACTTAACTTTGGTATTTTGTGAATGCTACATTTTTAATGTTATGTAACTTGGGTTCCTAAAAGAAGATATTTCTTTAGTCGCCAAAGGGTTTTCAGTTTACACCCCTTGGCAGACAAACATTTTGTAGTGGCCCAATGGTCCTAGGAAGTCCAATATTTTTGTTATTTAACAAGATATAACAAAAAGTCTTGACTTTTACTGTTAAATAACAGAAATATTCAACTTCATTAAACCATAGGGCCACACAAAGCCAAAGGGGTTGGAACTGTCAAAACTATCTCTCAACTAAGAAAATATCTTATAATTGGTAACCAAGTCACATATCTAAAATTCAGTTTTTATAAAGTGACGAAAGTTTTAATAAATTAACCTTTGGTACCTGGTACCTGCCAAAACATCTATAAGTCAAACTTAATAGTCTGTCGTCGCCTCTACCTATGTTGAGAGTATGTGCTGACAAATTTTGCTTTTACAAAATTGCTGCTTAAGGGCTCTTACTCTATAAGTTGTTGTTTACACAGTTAAAAATTGGTTAGCAGAAAATGTTAATTTTTATGTAAATATAACGTAATCTGTGTTATTATAGCGAAAATAAAAGGAATGAGTGTTTTAGATTGTACAAAAATATGCTATAAATATTAGGAAAAACATATTATCTGTGATATTTATAAGTAATAAAGACAAAATGATTCACTAATGCAGACTTTGCTTTTTATTTATTCCTTACCTATTTAAAATTGCAGAAAACGTAAGCAACATATTATAAGGTAAGTTTGCAGTAATCATTACGGATTTTAGTTTATTAAATTAAAATAATAAAAATACGGATTCTAGTTATTAAGCTAAAGGAATGCTTTATATGGAGGTCAAACTTAATATTAATAATTGATGTGTGAAAAGTGTTAAGGTCGTCATTATCATTGCTAGACTTTGTATTATAGTTTTGGAATAGAAATTTATATTTTTTAATTATTTTGTTTTATTTTTGTTATTTAAATATTTTGTTTGCATATTGTTCCTCAAGTCTATTTTGTACAATATTCCTATTCTAAGATAATATTCTTTTATATTTTCAGTCGTAACAAGCCGGATCCTTTATTTGAAGGCATAAACAGACTTGCCAGAAAAATTAATTAAAAATTTACAGGGCTTTAAAAGAAATAAATTAAACTTACTAAGTAAATAAAATTTAAAATAAAAAAGTCTTTGAAATATTGTAGGTATATTACTTATGTTAATAAAGTTTTTGTTTATTTAGTATAAATATAGTATGCGTATACCGGGTGATGCGGCGCCGAACAGAACATAGGAAATTCCATGTAAATTGTAAGGAGTGTAAATATTTTCTTCTCTGTACATTTTACATAAAAAAATGAAAAATATCATTTTAAACATTCCAATCTGACAAACCTTCGTGTCAAGTTTCACAAAATTTTAATAAGCGAATCTTGGAATATTTAAAACTACCAAATTTACTGTTCAGGTAAAACTACACAGACAGCATCCACCAGCAAACAATTCTGGGATGTCTGTGACATAAGATGATAATTAAAAATCCGTCTTTCAATCTCTTGGCTAGAATTAAAGAAAAAAAAATAGATTTTTCGTGCTGGTGAAAATAAAATTTTCTTGATCCAAAGGCTACTTAACGTAAAAAGAAATCACGTCTCATCACTCTGTTTTTCTCGGACTAAAATATCGATGGTCTAGTTCACAAATATTTTAAGTGCAAAAATGAATGTTAATGTTATATAAACTTTAGAGTTTAAAAAGTTTTTAAAATTCTAATCAGATAGTACTTGAAACGATTGGAAAATAAAGTTGGCATCTTCAAGTTTAAATATTTAACCTGCTTCTGGTGTGCATAGAAGAGTATTTTTGTAGGTATAATTATATGTTAGTGTATACAACTCACTTTTTCTAAAAAATGTACTTTCAACATTTGTGTGGTAGACCATCGACATGCAATATGTTAAAACACCTACAGGGTGTATCATAAAAGTTTGGACATTTAAACTTTCCTTTTAAAATCATCAAAAGATTCTTTTCCTGCTTTCCCTAAAAAAACAACTGTAAAAGTAATGATTTTTAAAACACCCTGTATGTGATTTTTCTCTAAAACTACCGAAATATAAAAATATGGAAACGTGTGTTCTAGGCTAATTAATAGATGCAATGATCCTCTGGTAAATTAAATAGAGCATTCAGAAAAAAATATATATTTACGCCATCAATATTATTTTTTAATAAAGCTAAAAAACCATCTCACTGCCTCAAGTTTTTAAAAAGTGCAAAAAAGTTTAAACACAGAATATGTGTTGTTCACGGAAACTTTAATAAGTGCTTATTTACCAAAATAAAAATTAACTACATTTGCGACGCTATGAGAGCGTTATTAAATTTCTTTGAAATAAATATCAAAAAAATGCCTCTTATTTAAGTTGTAATGCTAAATGTAGAAAATTTGCAATAACACTGTTTTTTTCACGCATGTTTTAATTTTAAATTTTAAGGTGTAATTGCTTATGTTATTTTATTTAAAAAAGTTTCCATAAACATATGTCCGCAGTTGCTTTCTTAATGAAATACAGGGCTCTAAAATTTAAAAAAATTAATTAATACAATTATTTGCTTTTAATTAAATAAGCAGTGGTGTATTTTATCAAAAATTGTCATTTTCCTTATTAACTAGAATCAAAATTCTTTATTTTTTAATTTTACATTTTATTTTTTTCTGTTTAGGGTTCCTTTTTAGAATGATTTAAAGTGGCCTTTTTTTGAAAACTAAGCTAGATACAAAAAGTGCAAGAAATTTTAAAGTTGTATTGTTATTGGCTTAAAAATAAAAAATGTATAAAAACGTCAAAAAAATTCAGTGGCGTACTTTTTTCTCAATAATATAAGTTGCGGTACCCACTGAGACGCCACTGGATCCAATAATAACAATCTGGTTAGGGCTAAATAGGCGCCTTATTATTTTAAATAAATGTACCAAATTTAATTAAAATTGACTTAGGCATTTAAAAATATATAGAAAAAACTAATTTTTTCTTAAATTATAACTCCCTGTATCTCAGTAAGGAAGCAACTTCGAGCATATGTTTATGAAAACTTTTTTTTATAAAATAATATAAGGAGTCATGCCTTCAAGTATTTTGTACCGTTGTTAGAAAACACCCCTGTATTTATTTTTTAATAACCGGTAATTTTGCTTCATAAACATTACCAATGGAAAAACAATTTTAATAATTTTTTATGCTTTCTATTTAGGTATTTTTAAATTTTTTTTTTTCCATGTTTTAAATTTTTAAATTATTATTTTCGCAATTATGTTACACAATTTATACCCTACAGTTATAATAATAATAATAATACATTTATTGTTTTAACCATATTACAAAGTATGAGGTATGTTATGTATGAAAAAAAAATGCTTAACAATAGGCCTTAAGTAATTATGCAGACATCTGGAAAGACCAGATACTGCTCAGGCCTTGAAATAAAAGAATAATTTATAATCTAACTAAAAACTAAATAAAAAATATATTGCGCTAAACAAAGCTAACCATTTTTTTTTTTTGGGATGCTAGAAAAAGGAAAAGGGATAAGAGATGGATTAAATAGTAGAGGAGAGAAGAACCTGCACAAAACCAATGCTACTGTAAACTAAAGAGCTTTCGTTTTAACTGGTTTTTAAATGTAATAACGGACAAATTAATATTAAAATTCTCTAAAGAAATAATGTAGAAGGCTATAATGTAGGAAAATGACCTTTTAAACATCTCCTTACGATGTTGTGGTCAAAGTCGGTCTATATAAGGTCACGACATTCGGCCATATTGCTTTGACGTGTTATGACGTCACATCTTCCATTTTTCGGCCATGTTGTTCAGTGCCGGAGATATACAGTTTATTGTATTATTAGAACAACCGTTTACACAACAGTTTTTAATTATTATTAAGTTGTAAATTCTTTTACTTTAAATAAAAAACATTTGGAATTACATCTTTTAACAAATATCACTTCCAAAACAATGCAAAATGAAATGCGCAAATTCTAGACGCCATTGAATTGATCATCAGCTTTGATTTTACCCAGTCTTGCCAACTTTTCTCCGTGGAATGCCCTTCCTTGCTTCCCCGACCTCGAACCGCCTAAAAGTTGAGGATATGTCGCAACCTTATAAATATAAACTAACCTTGGTTGTGATATGGTTAAAAGATGATGCCTTCTCCGAAGGTTTAAATTATGAACATTTGTTCTAAATCTTATTTTGTTATATAAATATAAAGGTAATTTAAGATTGATTAATTTAAAATAAAATGTTGTTATTTGGAGCCTAAACCTATTAAACATGTTGAGCCATCCCGCGACAGCTAGATATTAGTTATTTTTACTATAGCTTCTAGCATTTTAGACAAAACAACATAACTATGAAGATTTTTTTTAAATATTTTTAATTTGTGGACACATTGTACATTGTATATTGAAAGTGAGGGGTTGACACACAAAGAAGGAGTAATTTTAAGGGTATTTACTTGGTCCTTTTTTTTAATATAAAATAATCTATTGGCTTGTTTTTAACCTTATTTTACAAAAATAAGCAAATACATTTTTTTCAAATCAGCAAGGTATAATATAGGATTAGATTCTAAATAACAATATAAGCATAAAACTAGGTAAAATAAATTAGGGTTTTATTTACAAAAATATGTTATTATTTGTAAGCCTAACCCAATTGCAATTTAAAAAAATATATAAGGTCCGGCAATAGAATTGAACGTATTTAATTGGCCACTGTGAAGGGACCAAAAAATATATTTTTTCGACTTATTGTTACCAAAACTAGAAATTTAATTCTGAAAATTATAGGAAACACTTTTAGTTTGCAAAAATCACATTCTTAAGATGAACACCGCCTTCTTCAATGCACTGGAGTAGAAATGGCGCATAACACGCGCGAGTAAATCTACGTTTATGTTAATCGAATGTATCTCTTTACGAATTCTTTCTTTAAGTTGTGAAAATGTTTGGGGACAAGTAGAAAATACTTTAGGCTTCAGATATAATATTTTCAAAAGTTTCTCTGAATTTGCACAATGGAATGCGTTAGGATTAACGATTATACAGCAAAAATCCGTTGATTGTTTGGGCAATTTGCCATCGTAACACCGAATTCCAACAGTAAACTTTAGCTTTATTATTATTTGACGTTTTTGAAATAAACAATATTCTCATGGCAAGCTTCTCAAAACAGTTCAATCCTATTGTCGGACCTTGTATATAAATTTAAAATTATTACTACTACTAATCAAAACTATCCCAGGTCAAAATAATTAGCATTGTAAAACAATGCTACTATTCATTGTTTACTATATATATTTCCACAACAGTAAGTTGTGTTTACTTATTTGTAGGACTCACAAAATGGTAAGTAATTACTTACTGCTCGGTGAACAGTAAGTAAATGCTTATAAAATAAAAGATATATAAAATTGGAGAAGACGAGATTTCATACCGTAAAGAAACGAGCACATAAAAATATTTATTTTAATTAAAATGATGATAAAACAAAACTAATTAAAAAAATATTGTTTATAACAATTAGGTTAAGGCTTTGTTACCAATTTGTTTTAAATAAGAAAATAATTTAGTCGGATTCTGCGAATGCAATTACGCAAATAAAAATGTGTCGTCAAGAACAGAAAAAAAACACAAATTAGTAACGGTCGACTAAAAACAGCTCAGTTTATTACTAAATAGTCATAATATGTACAAAAATCACTGTCTGACTACTGTTACAAAATACCTAGCCAAGCATCTTCTTTGCTAGTGGTCAGTCGAGTATTCAAATTTAAAAAAATATCATGCAGGGTGATTCTTAACATATACGAATAAACTAAAGAAATTATTGCTGGGAAAAAATGCTTAACAATTAAAAGAAAAGTAAGTAAAATGTTTTAAGTTTCTCAGTAATAATTTAACGGATAAATGAGATGATAGTAGATTTGAAAGAGACTGGGATAAACCTGCACTGCAGCCGCACGGCTAATTGTGCACCCTTGTTTTACGTCTGGAACCCACGTTAACCAGGATCTACTGCTTAACGTGGGTTTCGAACCACGGATGTCCGATTCACGAGAACCTACGACCGGACCCCCAACCAGGAAAGGTCGTTTTCATCCCTAATATCCAACTAGTTGGGGTACGCAAGTCTGCGGTTGCGTAGGACACGGTAAAGTGTGTTCCGGCGCCTTGGTCTTTGTGGGACTTTAATGTCGATACATTTTACACTTTTTGGCCGTCTTTGGTTTGGCTAACCACTAAATAGAAGATATGATTTATATTGGTTAGGTGGATTTATTTATTGGATGGTCATTTTGTTGGATACACGCCTGGAAAGAATGGGACCACTTCGGTCCGGGTCCCGGGGTATACGAGCTGACCCTTTTGACCCCTATGAACTGGCCGGTTGCCTGAATAAAAATAAAAGAAAAACCCCCAAACACCCAAAAAATTCTGCCACCGTCGTGAAGTTAAAAATAAAGTTAAAAAATAAAAATAAAAAGTTAACTAATATTTAATATAGAAATGAATAAAATTTAAGGCTTTTTAATATCAAAAACTAAAAATAGTTTGACATATGGGTCATGCGTGACATAAGAAACTTGTGTATTTATTATTTGTAAGATAAAAAAGGTGATGAGTTAGTTGATTTTTAGTTTTCCTGAAGATACTTCAGTATCGAGCAAAGGCAACCAGGTGTTATTTAGATTAACTGAAATTTATGCTACACAATTATTTTTATTTAATAATATATACGCACTTTTATACATTAAAAACACAGAATTTCATAAATCAAAAATCTGCCAACTCGCATTTGATAACAATTATAGAATAAATTGGGATGCTTCCAGTATTTTAGCAAAGGAAACTTTTTTAAAAAACGCAAAATCCAAGAAAATGCGTATATATTATTAAATAAAGTTAAATGTGTAGCATCAATTTCAGTTAATTTAAATAACACTTTGTTGCCTTTGCACGATACTGAAGTGTCTTCAGGAAAACTAAAAACAACTAACTCATCACCTTTTTTTTCTTACAAATAATAAATACACCAGTTACTTATATCACTCATGACACATATGTCAAACTATTTTTAGTTTGCGATATTAAAAAGCCTTAAATTTTTAACAATTTCTAATTTAAATAGTAGTTTTTTTTTAACTTTATTTTTAACTTGACAACGGTGGCAAGCTTGCCACCGAAACGACTTTTTTAATTAGATTTTTTGGGTTTTTAAAGGGTTTTCTTTTATTTTGATTTAGGCAACCGGCAAGTTCATAGGAGCCAATAGGGCTGAACAAGGTCAGCTCGTATAACCGTATATTCTTTCCAGGCGAGTACCCAACAAAAAGACCATCCAATAATTACTAAATGTCTGACCAAACTGTTTTTTTTGGTCTGTCCTGAATTTGAACCAATTCTGCGTCGGTTGTACGCCTAACGTCCCAGCACTTTAACGCACAGGCCATCACACTGACTTTCAAGGCACAAATAATGGTCTATAATAAAAATTACGGTACTAAGAAATTTTGTATTTTAGAGATAATATGGCATAATCACTATTAGCCCTAAATGTAATTCTAGTCGCATTAAAATTTAAACAAAATTACGACTGACAGAAGAGTACTAAAAAATAACAAACATTATCAATATGACTTGTCTATTGAATATTTTTTCTTAGAAACAAAAATTAAGCCGTTTAATTTTATAAACTTGTGTAAAATACGTTTTTCCATTAGTCGTCTTTGTTTTTCGTCAGCAATAATTTCCCGAGTTTATGGGTATAGGTTAGGAATCACCCTGTATATACAGGTTGTTACAAAATATTATTAAAAAATTAAGGGACACATCAAAACAAAACTTTGTATAAACATGGGTTTGGATATACATTTTTTCCAGATACGGAGTGTTAAACTAAATCGTTTTTTGTTAATATCCTCAGTATCCCTTATCAAAAATATATACCTCTTAAGACGCCACTAGGCTAAATAATTTTAATTGAAACAGAGCTTGATTGGCCTCTTAATGCCACAAATAACACTGCCAAATATTATCTAAGGTGGAAAATAAGATATTATTAAAAAAAAGATTTGTTAAGTTTGGAAAGGAATGAATCTTTGGCCTATGTTTATAGGCCATAACACTGGCCTACGCTCATTTTGGTACTGAAGATTTTATAGCTGATTTTGGATATATTTGGTGAGCTCATACGAGAAATCATATCATCTCTTGTTTATAAGAAAGAATAAAAATAAATATTTTTAAAAAGTATTAATTTATTAAGAAATTACACGTTAGGAATTTTTTTAATAATTTTCTTAAGTGAGTTTGTCCTAGACAATCACGCATAATTCCCTAGCAATAATCAGCCATCAAATGAATATCCTATCTGCCTTGGTACCTGTGCTCCATTGTTTTTACATCCTGGTAAAAACGTTCACCTTGTTCTTCGCTAAAATCTCCTAAATTATGTTTAGAAAGAAGGATATGACTATTGGGATGAGTGCAAATTTAGGCTCATAGTACACTCCAACTTTTCGAAGTTTAGCAGCATTTCTTCGACTAACTGTTTGTAGTTATCTGATTTGATGTTACCAAGAAGGTTTTGTTGGCCCAACAAAAAAATGACCATTTCTAAGTCGATATAATATATCCAATCATGTTCATAGTATTTTATTTCTTCTAGAAGAAGTAAAATGGAATGAAAGTGGAATAGAAGCATATTTTTTGCTATTGTGTAAAAGGACTGCTTTGAGACTTATCTTACTGCCGTCAAAAAGACGCCAATCACTTGCATGATAACCCTTCAAGCCCATAAAAGTAATCAAGCCATTAACATCATGACAAAATAGCAAATTTTTATTAAAATTAAAAAAAAATAGTAAATTTTGTTCTCTTGTGCGATAGAAAGTAATATTGACAACCAAAGACATGCATTTTTTTAACGTTGATGCTAGCAACTCAGCACGCTCTTTTAATTGATTTAATTCCATAATAACATCACTAAGCTCACCTCGTGAAGAAGGTTTAGGAATTGATATTTTTTCAGAGTACTCAAAATCATATTCTTCTTTTTCACAAACTTCCATTTTGTCATAGTGATATTCCTAAACTTCTTGATGAAAAACAGTATTCGAATAAGAAATGGGTTTTGTATCCAAAGAAATATTGGGATACACTTGCTACGATTTTTTAAATAATGCCCGTTAGACTCGTCATACAAATATAACAATATTTATAATTATTCTTCTGTTTCCGCCAAATTATTGGTACCCCAAATATTAAAGATTTTTGCATTCCTTTTTTTTATTGCCGCAAATGCTTACTGCAAATCTTACAAACAATGTAAGGCACCCATGTTTTGATTACCAATTTTAATACCAAAGTATGCAAGATATAAGCAAATTACCGTGTTATTAATCTATTTTCGGTAATTTTTTATTATATACTTACCGCATATGTAACTAAACATATCAGGATCGTTAATGCAACATCTTGACTTGCTTGACATAATTAATTTATACAATTTATGTCATAAAAGTTATTGTAACACGGACTGATTTTAAATAAAACCAAAAAAAAGGTAAAATGATAATTGGAGGTAATCCAAAGCTGTAAGCTGACATCTAGTAGCAACAATGTTATTTACTGCCTACTTAACTGGCTACAGGTGCGAACAGAGCTGCACCAAATCATAAATACGACTGTGGGTACATTAGCAAAAACTCCTAAGCATGATAAAGGCCAAGTAAAATAATTAAATAGCTGGGTCGTAATATGCAGAAAACGTAATTTTTTTAAAGGAATGCTGCTATGCTTATTTTTAGATTTCACTTTAAATTTTAATTTAACTTAGAGTATGAAAATTGCATTTGCATATTGATTAAGTTTGTGATAGTGCCAAGTGACCCAAATGTTTAATTATTTTTCTGACATTGCCATTCTAATACGTATAAAAATAAATTTTTTTGCTAATTTAACAAAAGTTGTATCACTTATAATAAGGAAGTTATCGCAATAAGGCCGATTTAACTAGTGTCCCATTAGGTAGAGTAGAAATTATGAAAAAATACGATTTTCCGCATATCACGTGACCTGGATGTTTAATTGTTTTTTGATATTACCGTCTTTACCAGCCCAGAAAAATAAATTTCTTTGCTAACTTAACCAAAGTCGTCTAATGATAAGAAATTTACCAATAGTGCCGACGTAATTTTAAACTTCCTGTAGATGTGAGCCTTCGATGTTTTGCAAAGTTTGTTATGATTATTTATTTTTGTTCGTTAGATACATAATTATTTTGAATTTATTTTTTAAGCATAATTAACGGGCCTAGTTTCAAAGTGTACATTCCACCATTTATCCACTTTTTAAGTAAGATAAATGTACCAATAATTTTTGTTTTTAGCCGCTAAATTTAAAGTAAAATCCTTTTATGACATAACTGCTTTGCTCATTTTTCGCTGTAACTTACAACAATTTAATTCTGAAGATTGTATACGCTTAAAATTAGTCCCTTAATTTAAGGATTAATACCCCTGCCTAAATCTTCTTTTAACGCCTTAAGCCCAATTATCAGTCATTTTAAACATTGAGTAATTTTCGAAGACTATAAGCTGTTACGTCAACATACGAAAATAGAGTATAGGGGGTCCGGAAGCCTCGCCTAGTGGGTAACGACGTTCACCGTACTCATTTCTAAACGCAACCTCTAATCGCTCCGATACCTATTACTTAGTACACCATTACAACTAAAATGCTAATTTAGCTGATTTGCTCTTCGAGAAACCGGTTTTAATCCTAAACATTTTAAATGCAGATTGATGTAAAGCCGGCTTCAGACGACATGGCAAGCCTGGGGCAATGTCCGCTCGTTCCAATGTTGGCGCATCGTGTGTATGTAAAATATATAGCAAAGCAAAGCCAACGTTGGCGCTGCTATGGTTCGCAGAGAAAGCGGTATTTTTGACATATCAAAGGGACTTTTGGAAAATCACCAGTAGGCTTGATCTCCGTACACACGACATGTAGTGCGTGCCTAACATTGACAATTTCTAATTTATTTAGGAAGTTAATGGTATTATTTAAAGTTCTTAACGTGCATACATTGAATATTACCTATTTCTTATTAAAAAGTGGTGTTTTTAAAGCAGAAATGACTGAAAGCCGAAGCGATGAAACAGTTTTAGAATTTCTTAGGTTATACAGCCTGTCTACTTAAATTTGCACCACACGGAAAACTTTTTATTAAAAATTTTACAGAAAAAAAAATTATAAAAAGTTCTGCATGGTTCAAAAACCGAAAATGAAATCATCAGATATAATTTTTTGCAGTGGTATACGAGATATGCCAAAAAATATTAATTTTGCTTATAAGGAAAGTATCCTTATTTTTATAATACCGAAAATTTTTCTACAAAATAGCTGTTTAGACTTTAAAATTCAATAGATTTCAAAATAGAGTATGCACTAACGCATAAAAATTTAATTTTTTTTTTTTTTTTTTTTTTTTTTTTTTGGAAAATGAACAAGTTTGCATATTTGGATGTTATTTTTAAACCCAAAACTCTTTTTTTACATTTTTAATATTATAATAAATAAGGCGATCTTTTTGAGCTTAATTCACATTTTGGACCCTTCTTGTATTTCAGTTGTCTTATTACTTATGCGCAAAGTACTTTTTAAAAAACTTTATTTTATAAAAATACAGAATACAGGTTAAATCTAACGTTAACAATAGAGTTTAGGTGAAGAATAATTATACAATGCAAAATGGGTCTTATTTATAAGTTCGTAATGCTGATTCTGCTTTTCGGGAATCTCGTGAGAACGGCGTCCAAATGGTGGTCACATAACTCCTCCCTCCTTAAGACGAAAACAGCAGGGTAGTTGGCTGGTTTTCGGGTGGTTGCGTGCTAGGCTCTCTTCCTTTTTCTAAAATTTTCTTTTTTCTTTGGTAAATTTTCCATCCAATGAAACATACTACAATAAGGATTGCGATTATAGTAAAGGTGCTTAGGAAACTCCATCCAAGAGGGTGAATTTTTCTTGGGGTTGGAATTTTCATGTATGCAGCTTTTTCTTGTAATTCATGAATTTTCTCCAAATCAATTGAATTTAAATTAAGTGGATCTTCTTTAATGCTGTTTATGTTAAAATGTCCAATTTGGATTGCTGGTAGTGTCAGTGGCGTCCCCAAAATTATTTCTTCTTTATTTATGAATTGGTGGTCCAAAATTTTAATTTGGCAGTTTGTCGGTATTTCGATTAGGCTCGGATCGTTGATCAATGCGTAGTTGTTTGATTGGCAGTTTTTATAGATTTTTAGTGGATTTTTTCCTGGTATTGCTAATACATATCGATTATTGATTTCCTTGACAATAGTTGTTTCGACTCGGACTTTGAAAGGGTGGCAATCTTCATTTTCGGCTTCTCTGATGAGGGCTTGGATGCAGTTGTTCGCTGATGGCTCCAAGTGATTTTGGCAAATGTAGGTCTGCTCAATAGCATGACAATTTTCGGTACCATATTGTAATTGATCTGTGCCAAGTATTAGGTAAGGTTGTTTTGGGACAATTATTGATTGGTTGACAGGAATTGGGAATAGGTGATAACTGTCAAATGATTCTTTTAAAAGTATTGGAAAATGTACAACAAATATTATTTTACTTTTTGAAAAACTAACCTCAAGGCCTGCTAAATGATAGTAAGATATTATATTTTTAAAATAAATTAATTTTTCTTTGTGATATAATTTATTTAAATATAATAAAATATTGTCTAGTTCAGTAGCCGAAATTACTGTACTATGCAATGTATTTAGTTTTGCGAACATAATGGCATTTTCTAAATTATCAAGAAAAGTTATTAAATTTTGGCAATTTAAAATAATTTCTTTTAATGTATTTTCTGCCCATAAATATGTTATAATGTCGTTGATAGTATTGTTTACATCTTTTTCAAATTTTTCGATACGAGTTTGTATGAGCCTTTGATTTTTATCGAGGAGTGTAATTGTTTGATTATAATTATTAATAAGTTGTTTTGTTAATGAGATTTGAAGAGAGATTTCTTTATTTGTTGATAATTGATTATTTTCTAATATCGATATAGCTTTATTATATTTCTCACCGTCTTCATAGTCTAAGGTTCCGAAAAGCCATTTTGATGCTTTTCCAATAATATTGATTAATCCTCGTTTCGAGCGATTATGAGGGGTTATATTATTTAACTTAATTCTAGCGTTTAAAATTAAATATTGTGTATGCAAAAGCAAGTTAGGAAAACTAAAATGTGAATAATTTGCAGTGTATTTAGTTTTATTAAGCGATTTTTCTACGGCTAGATAAAAAGATTCTATATTATTTAATTGATTAATTATAGGTACTATTTCTACGTAATGAATAAAAGTATGTTTACTTTCTATAATTCTAGCTTTTCCTAAATGAAAAGGAAGTAATGGGAATTTCAAAGATGTTATTTGAATGTCCTCGGTACAGTATATCAAGTTAATTGTTATCAGTAGCATAACTGCATGAAGGCTGCGGTAGGTCAGGTTCATCGTGAATTGCCTGTAAAAGGTCATTAGCTTTAGTATGTGGTTTTTAAGTTGTGACTTGTGTAAAATTTTGCCTTTTCTTGTTTTTATTTTTGAACCTAAATCTTGTTCAATGGTAGTTTTAATGAATTTTTGTTTGGTTTTG
Source organism: Listronotus bonariensis (assembly GCA_014170235.1). NCBI lineage: Eukaryota > Metazoa > Arthropoda > Insecta > Coleoptera > Curculionidae > Listronotus > Listronotus bonariensis. Next base: position 269,008 of record JACEGR010000200.1, on the reverse strand, counting down.
TTGCGCGTCGCGCATTTATTTTTAATATATCCTTTTGTACCGGGTATATGTGTAGGTGGGTCTTCGCGATTCTCATTGCGTTTTTCTATGACACGAGTTTTCGCATTAAGACTTGTTTCATGAATTTTGTTATATAAGACTTTAAGTCTGTCTCGTCTGTCGTTAATAAATTGATTTAAAATCATTTCATCGGTTATATTAAAAGGGTCAATGGCTTTAAGTCGACCGTTGATGACGTCAAAAGGGCGTTGTTTAGTGACGCTATGAATTGAGCTATTATAACCTATGATTGCATATTTCATCGTTTCTTTTATACTTATTTTTGGTCTTTCTAAATTTAAAACTCTAATATTGTCAAGAAGTGTAGAATGTAGGCGTTCTACAGGGCTATTACTATTAGAATTACCGGGTGTCGTAAAGTGTAAATTGATATTATGCAATTTGCAAAAATCTATTAAAAGGGATGTTTTAAATTCCGTACCATTATCGCAAGTTATTGATAACGGAATACCAAAATGTGTTATGAATGTAAGAAGTGCGTCAAATACTGTCGCAGCATTGCAAACAGGTTCTAAAATATAGGCTTGTCCGTATCTAGAAAAAACATCGATAATTGTTAAAAATTTTGTGTTTGAAAATTGAAACGTATCTAAATGGATTGCATCTAGGGGTTGTGATGGGGTTGCTGTAAGAGCAAATTTAATTTTTGGAGGGTGTCGGTCGTATTTTGCTTGCTGGCAAGTTTCGCAATTATTTATGTATTCTATAATATCGCGTTTCATTCCTGGCCAAAAATATTGGGTTTTAAGATCCATTAATACTTCGTTAATACCTCGGTGACAAGTTTTTTCGTGAAAATATTTTAATAATTCTTTTTGTCTTTCTTCGTCAGTAACATCAGTTAAAAATTTATTTGACATTAGTAAGCGATAAGAATGGTTTTTAAAAAGTTTGTGTTAAAATATTTGAAAGTTGGGGCAAAAGATTAATTTCTGAATTTTGAATATGTATACAATGTGTTTTATTCGGGTCTACGAATTCCTTAAAAAATTTAATAATTTCGGTTTTAAAATTTTGTGAAAGATAAACAACTTTTCTTGTTTTAATTTCAAATGGTGTACTTTTAATAACGTGATAATTTCCGGTTTGTTTTTGATTAAATAATATTTGATTGGTGTAATAATTTACTGCGTTTTCGGTAATTGGGATATTAAGTATCGGATTTTCTGCAGCGGAATGTACTGTTTCGTTATCATCTAATTCTCGGGGTGTAGGTAGTTCTAAATTTTCGGTGGGGTTAGATTGATTTTGATTGGGATTAAATATTTGTTCTAGGTCGTCTAAGTCTTCGATTGATATAGGTTGTTCGCCACGTAAATATTGTTCGATATCGGTGTCAATTTCTCCAGGATTACCTACAAGAGAATCGTTTTCGGTCATATTGATTTCTATACGAGATAATGCGTCGGCGTTAGTGTTATTTTTTCCTTTTTTGTACACGATGTCATAATTATATTCTTCTAATTTTAATCTCCAACGAACTAATCGCGAACTTGGTTCTTTTAAATTAAATAGCCATTGTAGAGGTTTATGATCAGTAACTATAGTAAATTTACGTCCGAAAAGATAAGGCCTAAAATATTTAGTCGCCCAGACGATTGATAAGAGTTCTTTTTCGATTGTACTATAGTTTTGTTCGGCAGCGTTAAGAGTCCTGGATGCGTAGGAAACAGGAAGGTCATTACCTATTTTTCCTTGGCTTAAAATCGCGCCAATCGCGACATTTGATGCGTCAGTTGTCAATATAAAAGGTTTTTCAAAATCGGGGTATTGTAAAATTGGATCGTTACATAAGATTTTTTTGCATAATTCAAACGTTTCGATAAATTCTGGAGTGTGTTTAATTGTCTCACCTTTTTTAAACATTTAGTGAATGGTTTTGTTAATTTTGCAAAATTGTTTATAAAACGTCTATAATATCCTAAAAGTCCCAAAAATGACTTAATTTCTTTTGCGGTTTTCGGTATCGGGAATTTTTGAATAGCTAATATCTTTTTGGATTTGGTTTAATGCCGTCGGGCGTGATCACGTGTCCTAAAAATTCTACATCTTTCCTTAAAAATTCCGATTTATCCAATTGTATTTTAAATTTTGCTTCGCGAAGTTTTGTAAAAACTAAACGTAAATTAGCAATATGTTCTTCTAGACTTGTACTAAATATTATAATATCATCCATGTAAACAAGACAAATTTTGTGTTGAAGGTCGCGTAAAATATGATCCATTACGCGTTGAAACGTAGCCGGTGCATTTTTCAGGCCAAATGGCATACGCACAAACTCATAGTGACCGTTTTCAACATTAAATGCTGTTTTCTCTATAGAATTTGGGTGCATTTCTATCTGGTGGAAACCAGAAGCAAGGTCGAGTGTCGAAAAATACTGACAGCGTCCTAACTTATCTAAAATATCGTTAATATTCGGCAAGGGATATCGATCGTCAATCGATTTATCATTGATTTTTCTAAAATCGCAAACGATTCTAAATTTATTTTCTCCGCTCGCGTCTTGTTTTTTAGGAACAATCCAGATAGGGCTATTCCAAGGACTTTGGCTTGGTCTGATTATACCGTCGTCTAACATTTTGGAAATTTGTTTTTGAACTTCGTCTTTATAAACAAATGGATATCGATACGATTTTGTGTGAATTGGAATTTCATCTGTAGTTTTTATCTCGTGCTTAATTTGATTAGTAAATGTTAATTTTTCATTTTTAAAATAAAAAATATCTGAAAATTCCTTACAAAGATTTTCTATAGCGCGTTTTTCTTCGCTGTTTAAATGATCCGTGCGTAAAAGTTTAGTAATATTATGATTCTTTTTTAATTCATTTTTTGGCAAAAACGATTCAATATTATAAAGTTCGAAAAGTTCTTTCTTTGAATCCGGGAAATGAATAACCTTAATGGGTTCCGAGAATACTAGTGTTTCTCTTTCGTGAGATCGGTTAAAAACTTCGGTTCTCGCGACGCCTCGTTCTGCTGTTGTCAGTGTTTCAGGAAAATAAATATTTTTTATAGTTTTCTCTGGGATTATTATATCACCGTTGTAAACTGACACGGGTACTTGAATCACGGATGCTTCGTGGGCGTTGATTGAAATAGTATAGTTTTCGGTATTTATTTTATTATAATGTAAAGGTATTGATATGTTATTATTAATTAGGGCTTGGTTATTTAAATCGATAACAAAATTATATTTTTTTAATTCGCTTAAACCTAAAATACCATCAAAAAATGAATGAAAGTCAAAAAGAGTAAAGGTTATTTCGTCGTTTTGATTTAATTCTGAAAAAGCGGGAATGTTTGCTTTAAATTTTACAAGCGTTTCTCCTGTACCGGTTTTTATTTTACTAGGACAATTAAATATTTTTTCTGGAAAGAATTTTTCAGCTATTATTGGTCGTAAAATTGATTTTGTACAGCCGGTATCGATTAAAAGTTTTATTGGGGGTTATTTATTTTTATGTAGGGTAAGCTATCGTTAATTTCTGTATGCATTTCTGCTATATCGGGTTGTCGTTCAGGCCGGTATTTGGAAAATTTGTGTAACTATCTAAAAAGGTGTCGGGGTCATTGTATCCATCGTAAAATATTTCATTTTGGTTAAAATTAGAAATATCAACATTAGAATAATTATTTTCAAGCTCATATGTATTTTCGATTTGTTCATTATTTTGTGGAGTTTGGCCTGCAGCCTCATCGTATTGATTTGTATCGGTTTGTGATGAATCAAATTGATTATCAATTTGGAAAAGTTCTTGGGATACAAAATTACGGGGTCCTGTAGGTTTAAAATAATTATTTGTCTGATAAGGTGGTTGCCTTATAGTGGGATTTTTAGAAGTTGTTGACATCGGTTCGGGTTTTGTATTTGGCACTTGCCCTGTGGGCTTAAAAACATTTTTTGGGGGCCAAATACTTCTTTGTTCGTAGGAAAACGTCTTTGTTGCATTGGTCTCGATTGTATTGGAATCGGTTGACTAGGAAATCTAAAGTTATGATTTTGATAAGCATTCTGGTTTTGATATACATTTTGATTTTGGTATAAATTCGGCGAATAATAATTTGGATTATTTTGTCGAACGTTTTGTATCGGTCTATGTATAAAATTTTGATTGTGATTTACATTTTGTTTTGGCTGTGCCTGCGGCAATGGCCTAAATAAATTTTGGGAGTACTGAAAATTTTCTTCTTCAGTTACCAACGTTATTGCCGTTTCTAAATTTTGTGGATTTCTTAGCCGAATAATACTTTGTAAATTTCCTGAAAGTCCACGAATAAAAGTTCTAAGAGTAATTTGTTCATATTGGCGTAAATAAATTATTTTTTCCTGTGCCGAAATTATATTAATTGGTATTGATGATAATTTTTGGGCTAATTTACTGCGTAAAATTTGAAGTCTTTTGGCAAAATCAAGAGCGCTTTCATTTTTATTTGGTCTAGCCATTAATAAATCTTGTTCAAGACATTCTAAATTTCGGTTATTTCCAAAACAATTTTCTAGGGCATTTTTAATAAGATCCACCTTAAGGTTATTAGCGACAATAAAATAAGCTAAGTACAATAAATTAGGATTAGAGTTTGTTTAAGATGTCTATGGCTTTAAGATAGTTCACCAAGTTTTCCACTGGGCAGTCTTTTCCAAGAAGTTGTAGAAGGCTGTTTGGGATATTGTAAGACAATCGTTCTCTAACGTATTTAGGACAGTTAATTAATATGTGAGAGATGCTGTTTGTTAAATTACATGTATCACACAGGGGTGGGTCACTATTAGAAAATAAGTAGGAATGGGTAAATCTCGTGTGCCCTAGACGAAGGCGTGTGAGAATAACCTGTAAACGTCGGTTGCTGGTTCTAGGCTTCCATGGATTAACATCGTCTTTAATTGATCTAAGCTTGGTTCTCGAAATATCCCATTCATTTTTCCATTGGCGTAACACTATGGTTTTAAAAAATGACTTAATGTCTCCGGGCGCACTAACGCGAGACAGTTCGGCGTTCGCACTAGTTATTGCACTTCGCGCACTTTCATCTGCATCTTCATTTCCCGGAATACCGATGTGCGAAGGTATCCAAATAAATTCGATATTTTTATTATGTTCCTGAGCTCGTAAAAGTTCTGTTTTGATTAATTTTTCCACTGGATGTTTTGGGTATAGGTGTTGGATTGCTAGGAGGGAACTAAGAGAGTCAGTAAGAAGTAAAATTTTTGAAAAAGTGGACAAGTTTATATGTTTTAGTGCTTGGTACAGAGCATAAAGTTCCGCAGTGAATATACTAGTGTGGGATGGAAATTTAAACATGAAGGTGGAGTACGGTGATACAAATGCGGCGCCAACTCCATTCTCAGATTTTGAGCCGTCGGTAAATACTTTTGCGAAGGAGTTATATTTTGTATCAACTAAACTATTTAATGCGTTTAAGATTACTGTATTACTGGTGTTATGTTTATCGAAAGATGTTAGAGAGGTGTTGCATTCAGGAACGTTTATTGTCCATGGTGGTGGATGATCGATATTCTCGGGAAAAACTGCCTTTTCTTTGAGGTTGAGCCTGGTTGGGCAGCGTTGGGTGAGGAGTACTGGTTTGGTTGAGGGGTTAATTGCTGTGAGAGAGCTGATGTAGCATGTAGGTTGAGTGGTGGAGTGGTTGTCTGAGCGATAGTACTGTTTACAGGTTCTGGTGCTGTGGTTGTGTGGGTTTCTATCATTGAGGGTTCTATGGGTGTGCCAATATCACTCTGTGATATGGTGGAATATGTAGATCTGGATTCGGTGCATGCTGAAGCTAAGTGTCCAGGTTTTTGCAGGTATAGCAGTTCTTTGCATCCGATGAAATAAATATTCTGTATGAGGTATTATCAAACTCAACAACTATTGAGTCTGGCACTTGTATGTCATGTGAGCTTACATATACTTGTCTGCGAAAGCTTAAAATGTGGTTATATTCTGGTAGATTGGCATTTATTTTAAGAAATGTTATCGGTGAGACAAGGTTGAGGCCCATTTTGTGTAATTCGTTGACAAGTAGGGTATGCGGAATTGTTGGGCATACGTTGGAAAGAACTAGTCTTTCCGCTGGTGTTATAAGACGACGGGCCCTCAGAACTTCGCCTCTTATGGTAATAAAACCGTGCTTATTCATAAAATCGTCAACTATTTGTTTATTTGAGAGGTACATACAGATTCTGTTATTAGATAAACGGGATGAGAAGAGAATATTTTTTGGTTGAATCAGAGTACCTAAAGGAATTAGGTAGTCTTGTAATGGAGTATTTTCCATTGCACTAAAAACGATTGCCTGCTCTTTCGATGGGAATTGATATTGATTGGTAACTGAGGAATAGCTTTTAGGAACATTTGTTTGACTTTGTGATTGGGAAGTTTGTTGGGGTAAGTTATTGTTCTTATTACTTGAATTATTTATACTCATTTTTAAAAGTTCGAGCCGCACGAGAAACTCGTTACGGCCCTGGCTGCTGCCGATAGCACCGGCACGTGCGAGCCTTATCACCTGAAATTCCGTTATTTTTTCAAACGAGATGAAGGCTGAGTAGATATTTAAAATTGTTTCTGTACAGTCGATTGTCTATATTCACAGGTTAAAAAAATATATATGCATGGATAACTTACAAGTTCCTTAATGTTACACAGTGGTTTTACTTAAAACTTTGTTTATTTTCACACTTAATTTTAAGCAATAGTTAGAGACCACGACAAACACAGTGATTTGTATGTCTTGTCGTTTTAAAGTTAAACTCTTTTAAATTGTTCTTTTTTTTTTAATAAAAGAGGAAACAATAAAAAAAAGCACTGTATATAGTAAAAGATATTTAAATTAACCTTAAAAATAAAAATATTTTATTTACTGAAAACGTTGACTTATCTATAATTAAGGCAAACCCTAATGTAGACAATAGATTTAGGCAACCAACGTCGTTTTTAATAAAGATTTATATGTTACTGAGACAATAAAATATGTATTTAAATTTTCTTAAGCGAGCAAGTCTTTCCAAACTTCCCCTACTGCAATTTATTTCCTTCTTTAAAAAAGTCTTTCAAGTTTTACTTTACCAGAACCAAAAAAAAAAAACCAATGTACAAGAATATAATTTAACAAACTCAGCAATCAAAGCATTTTCCAAAAGCAATTAAATTTATCCCTTCATCCGCGAAAATACATATCCTACACGTTCAATATTCAAATACGTTAAACGCTACTGCGACATATTTATGCCGTCAGTATAACATGTAATAAACGCAAGCTCATTTGAAAAGCGACATAAATCGGAAATCGGAATTATCAAAGTAGAAATATCTAACGAAATAAATTTCTGCTAATAAAACGAAAATACCAAAATAAATACCGTTTGTTAAATACTTTTGCAGCATATAATGCTTTTTAGGTCAATATAAGGGGACACCGGCTTTATTACTGTTTATTTTTATTATTTATTATTATTTTGAACAGTAAGAGCAGCTTATTATGCAGCAAATATCCTTTATTAAAAAAAAAAAACATTATAGATAACCATTTTTTGGATTTGTATGGTCCCGCGTAGTCAGCAAATCGGTTTTTAAGGTTGAGAATATTTTATTAGATGTCAGGTACGTCACGCTAACTAGCCCCTTGGTACTTTTTATTTTATGAACCAAACTAGTGAAACATAAATTTAAAAAAAAAAAACATTTTTATTATGTGTTTTTATGACCTTTAGAACAAAATATTATAAATGGCAGGTTTGACACTGTCAGCTGCGTGTCTGTGAATTTATTTTTGCATAGTTTATATCTTTTATACATTTTGCAGAATAAAATTATACGCAAACTTGTAGCTTTATTTATTTAAAATGAAATAAGCGGCTATTTACACCACAATTTATTTTTGTCATTGTAAAGTACCAATTACTGACCGGGCACCAATAACTGCCCGCCCACCAATAACTGCCCGGCCACCAATAACTGCCCAACTTGAAGTTTGAAATATTAAAATAAGAACATTTAAATATGTTTCTAAACCTAATTTGGATTATTATAATATTTGATAACTGTACTGTATAAACCATTATTTTTAAAAAAATGTATTCAAATATTGCGTTAAAATTTAAAAAAGTAGCTAGGATAGACACCCCAGTCGCTTTAGTCCATCTCGACTGCTAGGTGAGGTAAGACGTATTAGTGTGGCAGAGGGCTTATAGCCTACAGGAAAGTAATTTTTTGAAATATTTTGACCTCATAAAATAAAAAAAGGTTTATATTTTATTATAATTATTGGTTTTTGCAATAAGAGTACTGTTTTTATAATAATCAAACACTGGTTAATATTTGGTTCCAAAATCTCACATGTTAACCAAATAATGACCGAGCGGTCAGTAACTGGGTTTTGTAAGCAGTATTATTTTTGCAGGTTTTAAAGCTGCTTTGTTCAATGCCTTCTTTTTAGTTTAAAATATGGTTTCGAAACACTAAAACACTTAAATATAGGCCAAAAAATGGAGAAACAATTTTATTTAGATTTCTTTTTATTTAAAACAGAACTATATGGTCATAAAATAGACATAATGTCGGTCATAAATAGGTTTCCTTTAAGTCATTCAATAATTTTATGAATTTTAAAAGTTAAATATGTTTTTTTTTAGAAGTCTATTAAAATATCTCCTATGTAATATAATAATATAATAGTCTATAGTAACTGGTAAACACTTAACCAATAATTGACTTGGTGTTATAAAGCTTTTAAAGAAGAAACTGGATAATATTTACTATAATAACACATGTTGGCCAAAAACGGGCTGTGTTTCTGGTCAGTATATGGTATATAGTTTTTGTATCCAAAAGCACCGTCGCCAAAACATTAAAGGCAATAGAGGTCCTATTTAACCACACTACAACCACCCAAAAATCTTATAAAAACTTTTGCATAAAATATGTTTAATATTGTACCCTATTTTAACATATACTATTACCAATACTACTTGAAATACCTTTATTTGGTCTGTGTCAAAAAAGAAAAATAAAAAAAAACTTTAAAAATAAGATTCGTGCAGTAGCCACATTCTTAAAATGGTAGAAATAATATTTAAAAAAATACAAATAAGAAAAAATTTAAAACAAGAATAAAAACAATAAAAACAATTTTTAAAAAATGACATTGTTAAAGAAAAATTTTAATTGGTATTATTAAATCCATTTAAAGTATTTATTTTATAGGTGACTAAGTATTTAGGTATAACATGTTTTTTTAATCTCTCGTAATGTTTCTTTAACTTTTAGGTCTGTATTCCTTGCTTTTGTTGGTACTTAATAACCTTTTGCATAATGATTTAACAAATTGTGCTTTAAACATTTTTTTCCTGATTATTCGGCAAACTGCAGACAACTATTTATACTTGTATGTATTATGTTAAAATAAAGTTATATTGCGACTTTTTACAGTTTACTAATATTTTTTTTTATAAAGAAATATTAAATATTATAGACCTTGTTTTTTTTCCAGTAATGATGTACTGTCCTATTTTATCAAATAAATGACCAAGTCATTTAAAAAATAATAAATCTTGTGTAATGTTCGACTTCTTGTTTATTCTTTTTCTTTTCTTCCATTATTCAGCTTAATAAGTTATAATAATGCTCCGTTGTTATCAGAATTTAAACTGAATTGATTAATAAATCAGTTCGATTAAACAGGCGACAACTTCTTGACGTGGATAAATGCTTTGAGCTTGACGGAAACTCCATTTAATGCTGAACAACAGCAAACAAGATTAACTAAAATTGAAAAGTCCGCTTTTATTGTGTTAAGCTTAGAAATCTTATAATTTAAGGGACATACATATAATATGTATATTTACCACTTAGGCGTTTTCCTTAAAAAATCTTGCTTTTTAAATAATAATATATAAAAATTTAGGTTTATAGGTTAAAATAAAGTAAACTTCTGTAATTACTTTTTTGTGTTTAATCAAAGAGTTATAAATAAGTGCTTTACTCTTCATCCTTTTCAGTGCTCGCATATGGTTTGCTGTTGTTATTCTTAAACTTTAGGCTTATATTTAGTTATATAGAATATTCGTTAAAAGCACGCATAACACTTTTAATGACAATGCTTTGCAACATTTTCTGAACATGGTTTCCACATTCTTTGTTTTCAAGATTCAAAAAATATATATTTTATATTGGTATTCTTTATTTAATTTTGTTAGAATCTAATTATATTATTTATTATATATAAGGGTAATTTAGCCTAAGCGGCATTCGAACTAGATATTTGTAACAAAAAATGTAAGCCACTAACTTTTTATTTAACTTAAGGCTCAATGCACACATGGCTCGCTCACCTTTCATTAATAATCAGTAATTTAATTTACTGTTAAAGTAGAACTAGCTACTAATAATAAAAATGTTTAAAAAAATCAGATACTAATAAAGCTATTATTTAATATGTTTGAATGACTTTTTATCTGTTAACGCACTTTAAAAAATCACACGTAACTAAAATACAGTTACCGGCAAAAAGGTTGCAACAATTGGGTTTCTTTTAAAGAAAAAATACATTTTTTTTCTGGAGATCGCCTCCGCATGCCCGATTACTTTAAAATTGATTTTGACATATGTTATATGAACAGCGGTATGGCAGAAAATTAAAAAAAAACTGAGATGAAATCATCCAATCCAATCAGAGTGGGGTTGAATCACAAAATATCGAAAAAAATCAAGATGTTAAAAGTGTTAAAAATTTATTTTAAACCCTAAATGCAAAGAATATAGCATACAGTGAAAAAATTATTATTTTATTTACTAAATTAGCCCAACCCGTATTAAAAAAAACTTTGTTTGTTTTAGTTAAAACATTTTTTTTGTCTAACAACTAAAACCAATAATTCAAAAAATAGGTATTCCGCAGGACACCTAGTGTTGTACATGGTTTATTTTAATTATCCTCTTAGTACACATCGTTTTCAATTTTGAGTAAAACATAATGGGATCAATAAATTTTACTATTTTTAAAGATTTTAACGTTTTTGGTTGGTAAAATACAGAGAAGATTTTTGCAACACAGGGTGTTCTGGTAAAAACCTATCTTTTAAAAATTATTTGCTGTAGTGGTTAAAAAACAAAACGATATGATATATATTATATTAGTTTACCCAAAATTTCTTAAATCTAGCTCAGTTTTTTCAAATTTTTTACCATACCGCTATTTACAAGACATACGTCAAGATTAATTTATAGGTTAGCGAACATGCTTTCGCCAAAAAAGCTTGGAATGTCTTCTAATGAAAAAATTCCAATATAATACCAACTATTTGCCGATCACTGAATTAACTATAGGTTTAAATACCTAATTGTTATGTATCAGTTAAGTTAACAGGATAGGGAACCGTAAGATTAGATATAAAGTACTTATTTACATTTTAATAAAACAAAACAAAGAATTTCTTATTATGTTAAATTTTTATCTGAGATATGAAACTACATCGATCCTGTTTGCATTTTTGTACATTATTCCATTTATAAATCCAGTATTAAGCAGTTAAGAATATTATTTACATCCTACAAAATTAAGGAAATTAAAATATTTGAATATTTTGAAATCATATTATTTCCGTATTTAACAGTTATAATTTATTAATATAAAAACTTATTTTCATATTTTTACAGTTATAAATTTAATAATATAAAAAAATGAAAATCAAATTATTTCCATATTTAACAGTTACATATTTATTAATATTTAAAAAAAAATGGAAATCAAATTATTTCCGTATTTAACAGTTATAAATTGATTAAGAATAAAAAAATGGAAATTAAATTTTTTCCAAATTTAACAGTTATAAATTTATTAATAATAATAAAAAAATTATTTCCAAATTTAACAGTTATAATATATATATAGTATTATAAATTACATGATATAAAAAATCAGATTATTTTCATTTTTTAAAATTATAAATTTAATAATATTAGGCATCATTTGTAACCACCTTCAAATGGGCAGGCAAAATCCTGCGTAAATTTATTAAAAATGCTTTAAAAAACTAGTATTTGATATCAAATCATCATATTGAATATCTGTTATGAATTTTTTTATTATAGAAATTTGATACACTCCACAACTGGTGTTACTTTTTCCAAATAAGTTTTTAGGCACAAGGTTAACACCCGATTTCGTTAATTAATACCACCAAGCAATGTAAAAACAAATGTTTTATGCCATCAGGCTAAACAGGTTAGTTATAGTTCAAGACTATAAATTAAATAAAAATTTTGTGCAACAAGGAAAATGTTTATTTAGTTTTTGTACCTGAATTACAAACCGATTGAAAAAGACATGCACATTAACCAAATTAAACCTTATTTGCATAACGCATTACCTGTGTAATCTAATATTACTAACAAGTAATGTAGAAAGGACTCTTAATAGACCAAAAAAATATTAAAGTTCCTTAAAGATATGGTATTTCTACAAAATAGTTTAATTTGTATAAAAAGATTTTTGCGTAAATTTGAAAAAATAAAAATAGTTTAAGGTAACATTTTTTAAATTAGATTAAAATGTGAAAATGTATAAAACTATTATATATTAACGTATTTTTAAATTTTTTAGGTGGGAAGTGTTATGTATCAGTTAAGTTAACAGGATAGTTAACTGTAGAAGTAGATATAAAGTACCTGTTTACATTTATATAAAAAAAACAAAGAATTTCTTTTTATGTTCAATCCTTATCTGAGATATGAAACTACATCGATCCTGTTTACATTTTTGTACATTATTCTGTAAATAAACCCAGTATTAGGCAGTTAGGAATATTATTTTCATCTTACAAAATTATTAAAAACAAAATTGTTAAATATTTGAAAATCATATTATTTTCAACACTTAAAGAGTTTTTTCTTAAATTTAAAAGACTGATAAGCTTAATTTTTTAAATTATTTTTACCTTTGGAGAATACTATGAATCACAATTTAAAATAAATAATAATATAAGGAATCTTCCTCCTAGAAGTTCTTTCTTGAATCTATTAAAATACTATTATAAGGAATCTTCTTACCTCAGTAATAGAAATACAGTTTAGGTAAAATATTTAAAAAACGTGTATCTTAAGAACAAAGTGATTAATGGTGTTTTATCTGGTTTAATTTTTTTTCTGTATTTAAAGCTATTTTTCTTTTGGTATATCATTTTTTAAACTTTTCATATTACTTTTATTATTTATTACAAAAGGAACAAACAACAATAGTTACTTTAATTTTAAGAATAAAAATCAATTGAAGCTTAAAAATAAGGATGTTCAAATAGAAGATAAATTTTATGAAGTCACTAACACGAAAATAATCACAAGCTGGAGCAAAATTTATATTAGAGAGGTACCAGAGCCTCGTAAATTTACTTCAATATACCCATTCTCTTTAGTTCAAAAGAAAATTAAGTCAATTTGTTGCAGCCTGTCGAAAAAGCACTCTCCTTATCTTTTGTAGCAATGAAGAATTTGTCCTAGAAATTCGTTATAAATTGTTCTTTTAGTTTTCGCGTCGAAACTTATCCAATATCCACATGTTTCTCTGACATCGGTTGGAACTAGTGCCAAAACTTACTGGATTTTATGTATAGGGCTTAATGTGAATTATTTACTACATGTTTGCATAAGTCGGCAAATATCAATGCTCTTTCCAGATATGCTGATCTGACTTTAATGACTTAATGTCAAAACAATTTTAAATTTTTTTGTTCCTGTTTTTTTGGACTCTTTTAGTCGATGATATATTTTATTATTTCTACTACTTTAAGATTACTTTGTGGAATTTTTATACCAGATACAATATTTCTGGAAGCTGGCATCTTTTAGAGTTGTTATTTTAGGTGAACAAAAATGTAGCTAAATTTCAGTTTTTAATTATTTTTTCTTACAGGTTTATATTTAAAAGGTATTTGGTATTTATTGTACTGCTCTTTTTGGTAAAACTATATAGTGAACACTAAGAGAAGTTTTTTTGAATCTAGGATTTATTCTGATAATGCCATATAAAATGAAATTAAGGTTATTATTTAAAGACCAAAATAAACTACACAAATAAAAAAATAAAACTACTGATATCGTCATTTTAATTTTTTTATGTTATTGACTTTTTGGTAGGTTTACATCTAACATTTATTGCATGATAATTTATGTTAGAATAAAATTTTATGTAAACAATTAAAAATGTATTCAATTCTATTTTATTTTCGGTTTCGTCAATGGTTAGTCAAAAATTTATTTTCGATAGAAATTTTTTATTGTTTACATTGGTTAGAATTTCTGTTTGACTTAAGTATCATGAAATAAATGTCAGATGTAAACCTACCATTAAAAGTCGACGGAACATTAGGTAGAGTAAAAAAATATATTTTTTTCATTTTGTACCCTGAAAAACTGGTTGGTAAATACCTTAAAAAAGTCTGTTCAAGTAGGAGCTCTTAAAATCTGTTATAATCTTTTTCCTATTTTTAAGTATTAGTTTTATAAGTTACAATTATTAAATTTACTAGATATTGTAGAAATAGGTTTTTTTATTGACAACCTATAAAATCAATTGTTTTTAAATTTCGCAAAATTTGAGACCAGGCGACTTGATTTGCTGATTCCATTTAAATACGTAGGTTATTTGGATAAAACTGATAACAGTTTGATGTCGATTGGAGGCTAAACGGTGAGGTTTATCGACTTTGACAAAAAGTACCTTATTTTTTAGGTTTTTGATTGTCTTTAAAATGGCGTCATCGGCTAAAATGAAAAAGTTATGAAGTATATAAATTTTATGTTTTAGGTAAAGTGCCCCCTAGCGGTATAAAAATAGTAGTTTTACATTAAAATTTTATAATCTGCAGAGCTTGATTCGTGTGCCGAATGTCAATTAGATTGAAAAATAGATGAAATATCGTAAAAAAAAACAAAAATAAAAATTGAACTTTAAACCTCTGTAACTTGGTAACCAGGGAGATTTCGACATTTTGTGAAAGGACTCACTAACATTATTTTACATTGCAGAATCACCCCTTAAAATTGCTTAACAAAACAAAACACCCTGTATATCTCGTTCTCTACTATATAAAATAGAATAAAAATATCTTGTTCTACATATAGGTTTCTATAAAACTGAATTCTCTACAAAAAAATTGTTCATTGTTTTTGATAAATCTAACCATTAAACAAATTAAGGTCAAAGATTAAAGAATTTTAGAAAAAAATAACTTTTTGTTTTGAATTTTGTGTGCACGGTTTTAAGTCTCTAAATGACATTTTTATATTACTTATAAAACTATAGCTAGTAAAGTATAATTTATTTTCAACGTTAAAAAAATTTGAAATAATAAAAGAGAGTTTTGGGAGTCTCTTCTCTTTTAAGTTTTTTTTTATTTTTTAATGTCATGATTTTTAAAATATTTTTTTAATGTATAATTTTGTATACCAAATCAGTCTAATTCGTATTTAAATAAGCCTTATTTGTCATAGATGAAGTTTGTTTTTGTTTGTTTACCAACTAAAACAAATAATTTAAAAAATAGGTATTCCTTAGGACACCTAGTGTTCCAATGGTTTATTCATAAGTATTTAAAAAATGTAAAAACAAATGTACCTCACAGTGCAAAAAAATAGGTTTAGGAAGTAATTATGTTTTTTTTTTCAAGACAACGACCCTAAGCATAAATCGAAAATAGTTAGATTATGGCTACTCTATAGTACACCTAAATTTTTGGACTTCCTTCTCAATCGCCAGATATTTATCCGATAGAAAATTTATGGCAAATATTAAAATCTAAACTTTAAAAACATAATATAAGAAAATCACACTACTCGAACAAGCTTCAAAAGTATGGAGTGAAATAACTAAAGATGTAACTAAAAAATTAGTTCAATTTATGCCAAATTAACTTTAGTGCATTATAGAATCAAGAGGTATTCCAACCAAGAATAAGTTACAAAAATATAATATTTTATTTTAATTTTTTCTTTTTGTCCAAATACTTTTGAGATATAAGATGTTTAAGGGTATGTATTGAGTAATATTTTTTTATTCAGTTTGTACTGTTTTTTATTTAATGGGTTGTAAATGTATTTGGTTGTTCTTAACGTATAAGTAATTAGGTATTCTTACATAATATTGTGTCACATGTTTTATTTATTATGGTGTAATGTAAAATAGTTGTTAAAAATATATTGTGTCCAAATACTTTTAGGAGTAACTGTATATCTCGTTATCTACTATATAAAATAAAAAAAATTAGGGTCAAAGATTGAAGAATTTTAGAAAAAATTACTTTTGTGTTTTGAATTTTGTAACCCACTAGAAATAATTTATTAAAGAATGTGTGGTTTAAGTCCCCAAATAACATTTGTATAATACTTATGTACAACTATAGTTAGTAAAATAATGTTTTTTTAGGATCTTTTTTTTGTTTTCTTAATGTTATTATTTTTAAAAGCTATTCCCGAAAAACTTAACAACTTTAATTATTTGTCTTATTTTATTAATACCAATCGCAATTTTTTATGTGCCAATAAGACCCTAATAAAACATTTTTCTCAAAACAAAGGGGCCATCGCACATATTTTTAAAAGCTTTATTTTTATTTTTAACATTTTTAAACTTGTTTGTTAGACTATGTATTATGTATGGTTCACTACAGGCTGTTACAAATTCAAAGGGCCACCATGAGGATCTCGGGAACAGTAAGAGATACAGAATTTGTTCGATTAGGGAAAATTTAATACCTAATATTTTGTTTTTAAAATCCAAAATTTCAGTTTTTCGGAATTATCCGAAAAATAAAAAGAAAGTTTGCGAAACAATTTGTTATTACTTTCTCAGTTTATTAAAAGAGGTATTTTAACACAAATATTACATCATTGTTGTCACTTTTTATGTTCTATAAAATAATGGTATTAAATGTAAGATCCAACGTTTTGTCTTTAATCCGCCATCATTCACATTATTTTTTTTATTATTATTCATTCATTATTCATTAATATTCCATAAAGAAATAATTAACAATAGTTTTTGAGCTTATACCGCAATGTCCTTGTAATGATTGAAAAGGCATTAGCACATAAATTTTTTAAATAAAACTGTTTTAAATAAATGTCTTTTATTTTTTCTTTTAATTTTCATACGTTATAATTACCAAATATTTAAAAGGTAATAAACACAAAATAATATAATAATTGAATATATAAATATTTTGAAAATAAATGTATATTTAAATTAATAGAGCCTTGTGTTTTACCGTCGATTAAAGGTTTTTGCTTAATAGAAAGTTTCCAAAAGTACGTATTAGTGTTAAGTTACTTTAAAAGTTCTGTGGTCCGTTTTTGGTCTGAGGGGAATGCTCCCTAAAGCATTTTGCTAACTTTAAAGCAAAGTCCTTAGTCTTTTGTAGTTTATTTACCCCGCTTCAAATAAAAAAACACCAAACTGCTACTCAATTCAACTGCAAAATTGTTTTTTATGTACCTATTTAACGGTTTATAGCAGTGGCTATGTTTTTAGAATTAAAATATTCAAACCTTAAATAATCAGTTTTTTTTTGTATTTGATAATGCTTAAAAACAGTTATTAAATTTTATTTTTGTTAATAATCACTTAATGGATTCATTTTTTACGCTATAGATGCAATAATAAAATGGTTTTAAAAGAATTGATTAGGCGTAAAATTGTTAAAAAGTTTTATTTTTATTTTAAATTGTGTTAAAATCTAAAAATGTAAAATAAACATAGTGTTATACCAGAAGTAATTAGAAAGTAGAAAATTTGCAAAAACTTTTCTCTTCCCAAACCATTTACAAAAAGTAAATCCTATTTAAATATGTTTTATATTTTAGTATACTGTACTACATCTGTAATACTCAAATAAATATTTAATCATATGTCTTATGATGTCCCAGACAGATAGATCATGCAGTATTTGTATAGACCTACAAAGGGTTACTATTGCAGTATCCAAAGATGCGTTCTCATTATTGTCCAATAACTCCATATTGGACAAATTTAGGAAGACATCTACATATTTAGCTTTGACCTTGAAAAGCGCTTTTGAAAGATTTTAGTGAAATCCGCGGGCTGGCCAATAACCGAATCCGGAAAACAGACCTTAAGTTTTCCAGAGCACACACCGACTGGTATCCCGTAAGTAAGTTTAGGTAGTAATTCCCTTAACCTTTCTTCATTGAGTAAAAGCTATCTTCCAAGCATACTAGCCTTTTTAACAATAAAAAAACTAAAGGGTAGCATTATAAATTTTAGTGCACAATTTCGACAGTATGGTTTAACAGTGGTGCATTTAAAGAAAAAGGGTATAAAACTCCAAGAAGTTTTAGGTTAAAGTCACCCAGAGAAAAATATTAAAATTAAAGTTAGTGCCAAAACAAAAATGTTCCACACTATTGTTGTGGTTAATTTTTGTTAAAAGTTATAAAAATGTGTTTTAATTTTGTTTATAATATTAAGTATATATTTCAAATAATAATTATGGTCTTTAATTGTAAAAGGAAATATAATTTTATTTATTTTATTTTTAATGATATAGTTATTTTTGTATAGATTATAAGTAATTAGTCTTTAATTCAGGAGTCAGGGGAAGAAATTAGGCCAGCCCATAAACAGGTCTTTAAATAGACCTATTTGGGCTTTCTAAGAAAGTTTTTTCCCGGTTCTCCTGTTTTTATTGCATGCAAATCAGTATCATGTATGGACTGTATTGTTTTAATATTTTTTTTGTATTTTTTTTCTGTTTGTAATGAAAACCTTCATTCATTCATTCGTTTAAATGGCCAAGGAACCAAAAAAGTGAAAAACAAGCCATGAAGCAAAAAAGAACAAAAACATTAACAAGCTGTAACATTAAATTGTATGTTTTATTTGTCACAAGATGTATTTTTTTAAAATATACAAAATTATTTAGTTAATTTTTATATTGATTTTATTAGGAAGGTGTTTTTTCACTAACTAATATTTTATTTTATAAATATTAAACATAAACCAAACAATATAAGTTAAACCCCATTGTATGGAAAAATTTTATTATCAAGGCAAATAAAATTTGCCATCCAGTAAAAGAACTCGTTTATCAAACAAATCTACAAAAAAAGGTATTTTGTTTGAGATTTCTTTGAGTAGCTCAGTCGGATTTAACAATAAAATATAGTTTTCGTCTGGGGAACATTGCCCTGAAGTATATAATATACTAAAAACAAAGGTTTTGAATGTGGCTGTGAATGTCTTTTTACAACATCTTTTATAAGCTGTAGATTTATGTTAATTATCCCTATTTACTACTCGATCTAACACGTAGGATTTTGATATTGTCATTGGTTTCCCATTATCTGAAACTAGTGGCTGCAAACTTGATTTGCAACTGTAAAAATTAAACTACAAAATTATTTTGGAAAATCATCAATGTTTTTAGTTGTCTTTTAATACAATAGTTTGTTCCTTCCATTTTTTTTACAAAACGGACTCTCGTATAAATCAAAAAATATAAAAATATTGATTTCTGCTACGGTTTTTTAACAAGAAGATGCCTATTTTAAGGATTACTTTTAATGTTGTTAACTCTTTTATAACTAATTTCGTAACAATACTTATGGTTTAAGGTAAACTTTTGCTCGTAAGTAGCAATATATAATTTTTGGTAAAATAAAAATATAAAAGTATTTGGACCATTAGTTTTAAACCACTGCTCTAACTGGACAATTCTGGTTTTTGGCACTTTGTTATTAAATTTTTTAAATAAACAATATTACATATTATATAAAAAGTTTAGATAAATAAACCAAAATTAAGGAGGATAAGGTTTAGGTAACCACGTCTCATCAATAACTCAGCTCGAGAGGCGCGGACTCATGCGGGTGGAAAAAGCTCACAGGTGCCAGTGCATTGGATTCTTTTAAAAACACCTACAACGTTCTTTTTCAAAATAGTTTAGATGCTATTGAGCCCATATATCAAGATTTAGGCAAACATTTCGCCCTGGAGCTATGTCTCAAAAATTTAGCACAAAACAACAACGGGAGTTCGAACCATAAGGTATTTGAAGAATCTTACAAATGCACTTAAGTAATACTTCTGTCATCGTTGAGATTTCAGGTTATGTGTATTTAATAAGGGACTTTTGCTTTTAAACATTTTTTAAATCTTAAATGGCTTGGAATTTTAAAGCGATTTTTCCACAACTTACGTTTTCAAAACCGGTGCCCATCATAATTTTATAGTTACTGCACAGATCGTTTAAAAATTATTGACGCCTATAACCATTTCTTTTTATAGTATTTCAGGACTAAGCTGGTTTTTCTTTTGGTTCAAAAGCACATTTTGTACTTTAAAGTTCTCTTAAAAACCTAAAAATGGAAATTCTAAAAAACCTATCACCATCTAACAAAAGAATCTAAACTTTTTGAATTTAGTTAATCCAGTTCACCTTTTTTCGAGATGATTTTGAATTTTTGCTGCCGTTGCCGTATTTTTATTTTTCTAATGGTATATTCAGGGTACTATTAGGTTAAATTAATAAATCATGTCTCTGCGCAAAAAAATAAAAACATACCCCCTTAACATCACTTAACACGGTTAGGCTCTTTAGGAAAAAACCTATTAAATAGATTTTACTGTAATATAGAAATCAAGCTGTTTACATAAAGCTACTTTATTTAATAACAAATACATTGTCTGTTTAGCACTGGCATATAATCGAAATATATTTAAACAGGGACATGTAAACGCTTTGCTCAGTTCTTTTATATACTAAGTGACATAGAAATCCGAACACCCAGTTTAAATGGTTTTATTTTAATAAAATTTTATATAAGTACTTAATGAAGCATAATAAGTAAATGATAAAAATTTCAAAATGATTGCATTGGTTTAAAGCCCTTTTACCTTTAATAATGTGTGGATGCACCCCGATGTGTTACGCATTCTCCAACGCGCCTAGGCATGCTTCTGATCAGGTGGTCAATGTCCTCCTGTGGTATCTCATTCCAGGCAACCACCAACTCCTCTCGAAGTGCTTCTAGAGTCTGGGGAGGACGTTGCAAATTGAGCAATCTCCTACCCATCATATCCAATACGTAACAATGTGACATCATTACGTTGAAAGAAGTCTATTGTGACTCTTGCAATATGTGGTCGGGCATTATCTTGTTGAAAAGTTGGATTTGCCAGAGTGTCAAGATAGGGTAAAAGATAGGGTTCTAGAACTTCTTGGATATAACGCTGCGCGTTCATGTTACCTCTGATGAAGATTAAAGGTGACCTGGAGCCATAAGCTATAGCACCCCAAACCATAACTCCAACAGTGTTATGAACATGTCTTTAAACAAAAAACTGTGGATTCCTCCTTTCACCACGTCGCCTTCTAACCCTGGCTCGACCATCGTGCATGCCTAAACAAAATCGAGACTCGTCACTAAAGACAATACTGTTCCATTCCTGATCCCAGAGTGACCGTTGTCTGCACCACTCAAGGCGATTACGTCGGTGTTCTCGAGTTAAAGGGAGGACCCAGTGTGGCCGGTATGAAAACAGGCGAAAACTTCTCATTCGTCGGTAAACACTTCGCATACCAATAGGTCTTCCGTGTTCTGCAAACCATTCATTTGCAATGGACCTGGTAGTGGAGAAACGGTCCCTTAAGGCCAATAATCTTAGGCGGCGATCTTCACGGTCTGTTGTTCTACGGCGGCGTTCAGTGCCCCTTGCTCTTTGCGTACGGCCTTCTTGAAACCATGCCTGACAACACCTAACCACAGTGTCTACACTTCTTTGCACTCTAACTGCAATTTCCCGAAAAGTCCAGCTTCCCGAAGTCCCACTATTGCGGCTCCTATCAAACTCACTAAGTTGACAAAATCGTACAGGTCTTCGTACTCTAGGCATCCTAACCAATCGTAAAGAATGTCAACAACCAAAATCCGCCAAATTTGGATCTTTACTGCGGCTGCAATATTCATTTTTAGATCGTTAGTGAATTAAAAAAAACAGTATAAAAACCGGAATGTCGAACTGATAAGGCTGAAAATTTTATCAATTTTTATTTACAGTAAGATAAATAAATTCACTAAATTTCATTAAAATAAAACCTTTTAAACTGGGTGTTCGGATTTCTATGTCACTTAGTATATTTCCCTGACTTTATTTATAGTCGGTAATACTAAATACAAAATAAGTTTTACTAATAAATATATGAAGTTGGACTTATGATCGTCCCATTTGTTTTGTTAAATTAAAGTGACAAAAAGGCTTAGTTGAATTACCAAACCAATTGATAGGTCTATTGAATTAAATATCTGCAGTAGTTAACCGTTTGCATCGAACTTAAATACAATTTTATCTGTGATTAATGGAATAAATTTAAATTGAAAGTTCTATTTTCCGTATTTCGTCTCTGGTTAGAACTACCACAAGCTTTTAGGAAACTTTGGTTTTAACTAAATTGTGTATATTATTTAACTTAAAAAATATTGGTTAAAATGTTTTTTTTTTAATAAATTAAAAATTAAGTTATATCAAGTAATAAAACTTAAGTTGGCACTATTGATAAGTTTCTTATTATTACAGTTACGTGGTCGGTTATATTAAAGAACTTTATATAGTCTACTTCAAAAATGTATAGATTACTTTCTAAAACCTCATTTAGTATCCTAACAAACAACAGGGTAACTGACAAGTAATGTACACCACTTCCATAGTTTAGCATTGGTTTAACTCTTTCTTTTTTCGAGTTCAGGTAGTATCGTCGGGTGTTGGATTAATATACGACTATTTTCTCTCGTTATTTTTTATTAAAATAAAAAGTACACCAAGAACCTGGAGGTTAAGTAGTTAAAAAAATATAAACTAAAAAAAATGTTTAAAATATACAGAGTGGCGCACTACAAACGCCTCGGTATCTAGAACAAAAACGGTATTATTGTTTAATAGGCATATGTAAGGAGAATAATTTAAGGAATTATACAACTCTAAACAAAGAATTTATATTAAACATATTTTTTAAAATAAAACACACTGTATATTATTTAATTTTTTTATTAGTAATCTCTGTACCAAAAATGTAAGGTTTACCCCTGTATTTCCACAATTCAAAAATGGACTAATATACAATATGTTCTATTCAAAAAGCATAATTATCTATAATTTTAAATTATGTCTGACACACCACATATCGATGGGTTTTTGACAAAACATCGTAAAGCGACATTCGTCAATTTTACTTGAAATGATATTTCTTTCCATCATGTTATTTTTAAACAAAAACCTAGACCTGAAAGAATGCCGTGCACTAATGTATATACAAAAAATCACCAACTTTGTTTTAAAAATAACGCGATGGAAAGAAATATCATTTCAAGTAAAATTGACGAATGTCGCTTTACGATGTTTTGTCAAAAACCTATAGATATGTCTGCACAAAAATTTGTAGATTTGTGACCAGAAGTTTTCCTGAGACAAAGAAGGTATAACCTCTTCGGGCCCCGCCGCCGAATTGACCTTTCTTTTTGTTAACAGGTAACATGAAATTATAAGTTAAGTTCCATAGCTTTAAAATTATAACAAAAAAATTTTTTTGCTTTGTTTTTCAGAAAATTATGGTATATATATGATACTTTGGGCCACCATCAAATAATTTTCAGCTTATTACAGATACAAAATAAACTTTGTGTTAGCAATATATTTTACAACATTTTTCTTATTGGTGAAATTTTGTAAAACAGTTTCTTTGGATACGCAACACAAAAACACATTACATCGAACACATCGACAAAACGTCAAACCTTTACAGCCTGAAAACCTACATTTAGACCGGGATTTCTGCTTATCCGATACAAATTCTGGAGAGATGTTTGGCTCCTTCTTTTCTTTTGCCTCTTATCTGAATTGTAGGCAGAACTTTTCGTTTTTTCTGGGAGGCTCATCATCATCGAGTATCCTCATTGGAATTAAAGCTGCTTTCTTTTTTCTGTAAACAATAAAGAAAGACTTCGCTAATTCAAACTTAAAATCCAGATAATCTTTGATTTCTTTCTTCGGAATACCAGCGGCTCTACAGGTTTGGCGATATTGTAGCCAACTAGCTGCTACAGAAAAGGAGATCAAAAGGCATAAATGCATCCTATGGTCCATTTATTTGTCCTGCTAGACATGGGTATTTAGCAATAACTCTATCAAAGGTCAACGCCTCCCATATATTTGTTATATTCTCGAACTATTGGGCATTCTCTAATTTCAGGTATTTTTTTTCTTGTGATGACCAACGTCGGCAGCGATCTTGCGGATTTATCCCTAGCTTTGTGGAAGCTAAATATATGGAGTTTTGGAGTCAAACCATTTAACTAAACACATTTTATTGTCCTCTGTAACAAGCATATGCTGGAACCTCTACCAGTCACACACGGCCCAGAGTAGCACATATGATAATATTTTTAATTAATTTACGAAAATAAAAATATCAAGTACATTAAAAGTAGCACATATGATACTTTAAATTTGAAACTTCAAATTTGACCAAACAATGAAAAAAACATCAACAAATAGTATTAACTCACACACACTGCTTTCCCAAACAATAATCTAACCATTTTTATACAAAAAAAATTGAACTTACGTGTTTGTTTCGATTTTATTAGACGCCGCCACTTAACCTAACCGGACCACCACAAAGAACAGCTGTATACTAATCGCTAAACACGTGGTAGTAGAAAACTCAAGGTTACGCGCAAATGTCGACATAGCATATATGATACCGACGGGAACAAATTCTATGCGTGGTATGGCGCCTTTGGAAAAAAATAATAAACCAATAATATCATATATGATACCGGGGGCCCGAAGAGAATAAAGATATGGCATTGCCTTACAAAATAGTAAACGAACGTTTTATATATCACAATAAGATTTCCTAAAATTATTTATTGTAATAACAAACGTGTACTTATATAAAAAAAACAAATATATATGCTTTTTGTGATGCAATTTAAAAGCATATATTTTTAAAATAGCCCCAAATATATTTTGCAGGTAGGAGGCATATGTCTAAATAGTATATACATTACAAGTGTGGATAAATAAATTAAAAAAAGTTTGTCTGTTCAGAAAAAATAAAAAACAATTGAGAACTTTGCAACACTAGGGTGATATTTGCTTTGCTGCTAGTTGTGATATATCTTACTATCACTGCTATATTACTAACACTGTTTTGACAATATTTTTACATCGAAAATCACCTAATTCGAAGCATTATATAACTTTTATCATTTTGGAATTTAAAAAAGGCCCTCACTTAATAAAAATTTTATGGTTTTGTTAGGTAGTAACGCTAATAGTTTAATACGGTTTTCTGCTATTAAGGGTTTTTAAAATTATCGATTCTTACATATTTTAGACACTCTTCTAAATAAAGCAGTAAAGTGGTGCATATCAAAATATTCCGTTTTTAAAAAAATATCATTAAATAAACTTACGGGATCGAGGAGTGAAAAAGATTTTTAGATTAAGGGTGTAAATTGGTAAAACGAGTTAATGAAACTGAACATCACATGCTTATTGTAAACCAATCAAAAATAACAGTTTTCCTCATATTTTTAAGAAAAAATATGTATTGTTGTGCTAACAATAAAAGCCATTAATGACTTTAAGAACTATATTTCATAAAAAAGTAAACTATTCAAAAATACACAAAGTACAATTTAATATCTTAACAGAACTGTACCACCACGGCTAATCACCGCGCCAATAGTCGAATGCCTGAGTCCACTAGATTTATTAATTTATGACTAATCATGCTAAATAACGAACTATACATTATAATACAAAATATAATAAATATAAAAATTGGCAAATGCACAACACTGTGCCAGTCAGTGAAAGTTGTTTTTGTGGTTATGTCTATTTTTGTTTATGTTTTTATTTTTTTCGTAAATTTTAATATAAACATAAAATAAGATGATTTTCGCTAATTTGGGTTCTACCGTTTAGAATAAATAAGTTTTTACTGTCACTACAATAAATATGTCACTTGCAAAATAATAGCAGTTTTGAATGACATCATAATATGGCCAGCCACTAATTTGGTGTTGTGTTGTAAGTACTTTGCAACACTAGTGCTATAATTACTTTTCTTCAACACTAGTGTACGATATAACGGGATTCTATGCATGAATCAGTGTGCTATTTGCTATTTTCCACAAGTGGTCATTAGGGAAAATAATATAAATAACTTCTCACGTTAATTAAAAGAATATGCATAATTTAATAGCGTTTTTTCTAATAATTATTTTAATATTAGCAAATAAATATTTAAGTGCATAAGCCTAAAGTTATTAATTAACATATTATTATAAACTACATCATCGGAATTTTACCACCCAAAAACTATTAAATCCTAAAAAATTTTTAAGATGTTGTTTCTTGGTACCCCTTTTATTTCTTTATTTAAAATTCCATCCTTACTATAATATGCTTGATATACAAATATTGTTAATTATTATTAAAAAAAAATATATTAAAAAAATAATAATAAAGGTTATACAAAGGTGGTCTCTAGGCCTAGGCCAAAATTAAACTTATTGAATTTGTGATGTTTAATTATTTTTATTTAACTAAACTTATCTTTGTACAAAAGTTGATCTTAATTAAGATACATTGTGTCAAAGTTCAAAAAACAGTTTCAAATTATTTTCGATTATATTTCACACATTTTAAATATTTTTAATAAAACTCGGTATCTAGGGGTTTTCTGAGATAGGCTATTCATATCTGATGTTAATTTTAAGGTGGTAACTAGAAGGCGCCACCTGCAATACTTTAAATTTCTCAAAATCGTCGCAAATTTTTGTGCTACTCTGTATGTACCGTAATTTCCCTCATGTTTTCTACTTAAAAAGATGTAATTTGTAAAAATAACTCTGAGTCACCGTTTTTAAAATATCTGCATTTAAGTGGTATAGTGCAAACAAAAGTATATGAATAAATACAATAAATTATTTATTTATGATAATACAGTTTTAGTTTTGGCTAATACACTGTTTTTTAAATTCATTTTTGGGTGCACTAAATAACTGAATAACGAATATCTAGAAAACGGTTTGCTCAGAGGGAGTCTTACAAAGTATACATTTTTGTGTAAAAGCATTGAGGAGTAAAATATTTTACCCGGATGGTACATACAGAAAAGCACAAAAAGTTGCAACGTTTTGGAGAATTTCAATGTAGTGAAGAAAGTGTCCCCTAATTAACACCTAAAATTAAACATCAGAAAACCCCAATACCGGATTTCATTATGACATTCAAAACGTATAAAATATTATTGAAAACAACTACAAATATAATTTGAAGTTTAACACCCTTTATCTCAGTTACTATCAAATTTTGAACTAAGGATAAGTTTGGTTTATTCGCCATATTTTAACGTCGCAATTTTTTAGTTAAATTTTGGCCCATTATTTAGGGACCAACTTGTAAAGGAATTTATTTTTAACACGCTTTTATTAACTTGGGTTGTAACTATCCTATCTATCTATCTATCTATCTATGTAACTGGAATCTTTGAGGAGCCTAATTTTAACCAACTTCCAGCTATTCGATTTCTTTGAAACTTTGCACGTGTCAGGACCGATGAAGATGCAATAATTTAAAAACAGTATCCCGTTATCTTTTTGAATCGCCAGGAAAAATTCCATTATATTATAAAAACAACACCTAGGACGCCATCTGTTGGCAACATTTCAAACTTTGCTATTAAATGAAGAAGAAATTTTTTTAGTTTTTACACACAATTTGGTTAGTTATATTCTAGTTAAAGTTAAATAATAAAAATTACATTATATTATGTCTTAATACATAATACATAATGTGCAATTAATAAAAATTAACATTCTTTTTTTTTTGGATCGCCAGGAAAAAAATTTTCCTTTATATTATAAAAATATAAAAACAACACCTAGGTTGCCACCTGTTGGCAACATTTCAAACTTTTGCTATTAAATGAAGAAGAAATTTTTTAGTGGGTTGCAATATATTGGCAACGGTCAAACATTGCCTGGATTGCCATCTGTTGGCAAAATTTCAAACTTTTGCTACTTAATGAAGAAGAAATTTTTAGTGAGTTGCAATCTGTTGGAAAAAATTTTAAAATTTGCCACTCTTGTTCATTAAAAAATTTTTTCGCCATTTTGTCAAGAGTAGCAGAAACTAAAAAATGAAAAATAATTAGTTTAAAAAAACTAAAAAAAAACACGCTTTTATATGCAACCGAACTAAAAATTAGAAAATAATTTTTTTCATTAAAAAAAATATTGTCATTTCATAGTAAAAAGCGTGGGGTGATAAATATATTAAAATGTTATAATTATTATATTTGCAAATATCTATGATGGAAAAGTTATGAAAAAAATAGTAAAATGCACCCCACGCTTTTTTACTATGAAATGACAATATTTTTTTAATGAAAAATTATTTTCTAATTTTTAGTTCGGTTGCATATAAAGCGTGTTTTTAGTTTTTGACTATTAATTATACCTTTTTGATAGGTTGTCAGTTAATTTATATGTTATTTAATTGACATTTTGTATTTAATCATTACACATAAAGTCGGTGCAGTGCAGTTTTTGCACTTTTTTAACATATAACCGTAGCTTACGGTACATTTTCAAAGAAAAAAGATCAAAAATATTATTGTACTAAAATATACATGTGTTTCATTTAAAATAACGAAGTTGTTCTGTTTTTCAAACGCCAATAATATCCTAATATTTTGTTGTCTTATATATTCTGGACAGGTTTTGTGGTATGCTTTGTGCTCAGTGCATTTGCAGTGTAACATTTAGTTTCACATTAGACACTTTCGTCCTTGTGGTTTTCCCTATCACAATTGGGGCATATTATTTTTCCCTTGCATTCGTTTCTGGTGTGTTCATATTTATCGCATGAGAAACATTGTGTTACTGGTGGAACATACGTAATTACTGGTGAAGATACGCCATAGATGGTTATAAATTTAGAAAAAATACTCCTTTAAAGGTAAACAGATCTGTAAATTCTAATTGTCCGTCCTTTTTATTCGGCGATTCATTCTTCTGACATTAACTATTTTATATGCTTTGCTCAGCATTTACAGTAATGCTAAGGCTTTATTAAAATATTGTAAACAAAAAACACAGGAGTGTAGACAATACGAAATTTTTAGGGATAATGCTATGTATTTAAATTTATTTAATGTGCATGTATTAACCTGTATATTAATTGTTAAATAAATTCTAAGTTAAAAAATTTTGCGATGCTGCATAAAAAATAAAAAAGGCATAAAAAAGGCTTTAAGGCTCCGTTCAATTTATTTCAGGGGCATAAACTTGTCTAAGCTGGTAACGAAAAAGTCTTGTAAATTTTATCGTCTTTAACACTGAAAAGTTTTTAGAATAATAATAAACTATTCCTTTTTATTTCCAATGGCAAATAAAGTTCTAGGATAAAAAAGAATTGTAACAATACATCTAGTGGGTACTTACTAATGACCAAAAGTATTTTTTTTAAATATTGGGGCCTTATTACACTAAATTGAACTTATATGTTCAGCGAACAAATGGATATCACTTGTTTTTTAAAACAGGCGGTAATAAAACAGAAATCTCCATTACCATTTGACCAAATTCAAAGTCATTATAAACAAAATACCTAACCTGAAATTCCATTAATATAAAGTTAAAAAAATTAGTAAATTAGGCTATAAAAACAAAGCAAACAGTTTAATTGAAATACGAGAAGCAAATAAATATTCAACGTAATACTTCGCAGCCAGATTAATGATTTGTTAACAAAAATAGTTTTCAAATCACATAACCTATAACCAAAAGGTTTCCGCGCAAAAATTAGATAAATAATTAATCTAATTTTTACGAGTTGACAGTTGACAAATTATTTGTCAACTGTCAACATTTGGATTGACAAAGAAAATATATTAAAAAGTACTTACTGCTTTGTAAAAGTAACTATCTAACAAGCTTTTTTTTAAGTCTTTTGGCTTTTGGCATTAGCCATACAGCCAGTCACAAGTATTTAAGAGTAATCTAACAAGTTATTGCACATAACTTTTATACTGTCTTTCATTTATACTAAGAAAAGGCCTTTATTAAGTGTTACTTTGTACAAAATGTTAGATTGGGACAAAGCCTGGAAATGGAGATCAACAAACTACATTAAAATATCACTAAAGTAAGCTTATATTTAGAAACAAAAAACGTTAACTATTTACAAACCGGACGCATCGCCGATTTCAATGAGGGTGCTGATTACAAATCTAAAAGAATTTTTAGTCGGACTCGTTTAGTTCTCGAAATATTTATTATCAGACTTGATAACCAGTACTAACCTAAATTTACTATTTATACCTTCTGTTTGCTCTTAATTCTTAAGTTTTCTGCTTAATTGGTACTTAATATTGGATTTCCACCTCTAAAACCATTTTTCTATTTATTTTACCCATTTTTTCGATAAAATTGTAAAGTATCACTTTTAAACGCAGTAGCCTTGGTAGCGCCAAGGCTACTGCGATAAATATAAATGAAAGTGAAGTTTTGAAATTTTATGGAAAACACGGGTAAATTAATTAGAAAAATGGGGTTTTTAGAGGTGAAAATCAAATATTAAGTACCAATTTACCTTTCAATCAAGAATTGAGTGCAAAAAAAAGGGGCGAAATAGTAAATTCAGGTAAGTTTTGGCTATCAACTCTGATGATAAATATCTCAAAAATTCTTTAAGATTCGTAATCAGCGCCCTACAAAACCCCCGTATACTAAATTTCGTTGAAATCGTCGATGCGTCCGGTTTGTAAATAATTATCAAAAAACATTTATGGTCAGTTTCTTTTTTATTTTTAAAAGGTAATATTTTGAAAAATATTTGTTTTGTTTATGCAAATTGGGTAATTGTCTCAAAAGTGTGGCCAGCTCCGTTTTTGATCAAAAATTTAAATAATATAATTATGAAAACCTTTTTTGCTAGTTGTTTTTTTTCATTTATTAATAATAATTTTATTTGTAGGATTCTAGAACACATATCCCTTAAGACCGTGCCAGAAGACATCAACATTGCATAATAGTTCAAGAATAATATCAAATGATCGATAATAAGTTTTTGTACCAGAATATTATTGCAATATTCTGCATGATAAGCCAGTAGGTAAGTAAAAGAAAACCTTTTGAAAATATTCTCAGTTTATATAAAATATGCTATATGAGCAAGCAGTTTTGGTATGTCGGCCAGTAACAAAATAACAAAACAAGCACTATTAGTCACGCATGTTTACATGCCGGTATTAAGTTAGATTGTCTCTTTTTCTTACAATGCCTATGTGTTAAGTTATTCAGCTTAACCGGTATTTCGAATTCACTCCTCCAGCCTAAAAAAGCAATTAAATCCAGACACTTTATAGTGAGTTCCATTATAATATAAATAATTTTACAATCTGGTCACTAAAATAAAAACATACAAATTTCAGCTTTGAACAAGCAAATGTAGGTTTTTCTATTAAAATTGATACAGTTTGCATTTTTTAGCATTATCAGAGTTAACTTGGGACATTGTGGAGTATGTAAGTTATAAAAGAAAGAGTGAAAGTCATTAAGTAAAAAGAATATTGCTTCGAGCATTGAACTAGTAAAAGCAAGAAGAGATATAAATATACAAAGTTAAGATAAAAGTATCTTTAATAAAACTTGCATATCTCATAAATAATTGTCACAATTTAAGAAAAATATTAGTAAACTTTTAATGCAAATTTAATTTACAGTTGCTTTTATGGGCGCTGATTACGAATCTGAAAGAATTTTTAGTCGGACTCGTTTTGTTCTTAAGATATTTATCATACGACTGGATAACCAAAACTAACCTAAATTTACTATTTTCCCTTCTTTTTGCACTCACTTCTTGAGTTTTCTGCTAAATTGGTACTTAATATTTAATTTTCACCTTTAAAAACCTATTTTTTTACCTATTTTACCCATTTTTTCCATTAAATTTTAAAGCTTTACTTTCAGTGGCACTATTTTAATCAAAATAATTAAATGTATCGCTTTGCAACAATGGGGTTTTTTCAGGTGGGAATCAAATATTGAGTACCAATTTTGCTTTTCATCAGGAAATGAGTGCAAAAAGAAGAAGATAAGTTATCAAGTCTGATGATGAATATCTCGAGAACAAAACAAGTCTGACTAAAAATTCTTTCAGATTCGTGATAACCGTCTTAAAAAACCCACGTATACCCAATGACATGACATAATGGACCGGCCCCGATGTATTGCTGCTGTGAATTTATTTGCGGCCAACAAGAGAGAGAGGTCCGAGAGAGATGGAGCTAATTACGGAAGAAAGCCCTGCAAAAATGGAATTTAAATAGGATAATGGGGATTAAAGTATATATAGTATAGTATATTAAAGTATAATCACTTTTAAAATCAACTGCTTTCCAACGGTAAACGAATTTTAAAAGCACGTTTTTCCGTAATTAGCTCCATCTCTCTCGGACCTCTCTCTTCGTTGGCCGCAATAAGCGATCGCAAGGGCCGGTCCATTATGTTACGTCATTGCGTATACCTCATTTCATTAAATTCGGCTATGCGTCCGGTTTGTAAATAATTACCTTAAAATTAACTAAAATACTAAGTTATTAATTAGTGTAAAAACAAAATTTATTGTTTTACCCAAATGTTAAGTTATTTTTATAGGACTTACTTTGTCTGTTATCTGAACATGGTCTTGAGACTTGATCAATGATTTCATGTCTTTATAGGGATACCTGCCGTGTCATTTGTACTTAGTTAGTAGTAGTAGTAACAAATTATGCTGTTTTATATGGCTGGACGTTTCTACTAGTCTCTGATAAAAGCTAAAAATAACAAAAATTTAGAACCAAAACAAAATATAAATACCTATTAGGTTATTTAAACATACCTTTTTCGGTACCATACAGTACCTAGGTAATAATCCACATTATGTTCGACATGTTGTTTACAGAGAAAAAATATCATTTTAAAATTAATAATAAAATAAAAATATTATAATATATTTTTTAAGCTATAAAGTAAGGTTTTACCCGTTAAGTCGAGTCACAGGTTCACTTTTCACTTTGGCAATTTTTTGGTGTATTGTGGGTTGTCTCTTTTGCAAACTTTTCCTAGTTTCTACCTCGAAGATCAGTTAGTTTACAACCTAATTGTGAATCAGTTTATTTTAGTTTAACTTAAATCTAAATTGTCCTTTCACAAATTTGTCATATTTTAATGCGGTGTTGTCCGCCAATTTGTGAAGGTGGCTATGCACAAAAAAACCTTTTTGTTTTCATGAGAGCCTAGAGAAAATTAAAAAAGTAATAAAACGCAAACAAAAAGGCGCTCATAAACACTGTACTAAGGCTCTTGGTACTAAGATTTTATTGCTCCTAGGTTGTTTATAACTACCATCATACGTCTGAAATTTGAAATTACATAGTATTGTGCAGAATTTTTGGAGTGACTAAGGCTGTTGCATAGTAAACCATTTTTATTTATCGTGACCTCAATTCACAAACCTTGCTTGACAATGAATGATCGTTACCTAAAAACCATATACTTCTAGTTATTTCTAGACACGCGGTAGCGTGTCAAGCCAAGTTTAAGCAACATGAAACTGACAATGTTTATTTATATCCATAAGGACAACTAAAAGCACAAATTTTATGTAGGTAGCTCAAACGGTTATAAAGATATGAAAATCAAAAAGACGTCAATTTTCCACTGACTGACTGACATATAGATCAAAAACCTAACTCACTTGAAGATGACCTAGAAAGATAAAATTTGGAATTCAGCAAAATTTAACAGTTGTATTGGCACTGTTGCCAGATTTTCCAGTTTTCTGCTACTCGTATTAGGTCTTTTTTTTAATAGAAGGCACCATTTATTGTTATTGTAATAAATTGTGCAGGCCAGATTTAATAAGTTGCTAGAAGCTAAGGTACGATATATGATAGAGGGAGAAAGGGGGTGAACTATATCTTTTGTGTTTTAATATATTTATAAAATTTAGCCGAAGTTTTAGGTTTTCCTTATATTGCAAAATTGTTTAACAGATTCTGCCAACAGCCAATTCCGTTTGTCGGTCCGCTGACCTACCATTAACAAAAAATTCTCTCTAAATCGGTATTATGTGAAGGAATTAAAAAAGGTATTTACATATCTAAATTTATTTTAAAAAAGGGGTTAAAATAACATAAGATATTTTGTTTCATACCGTAAACTGAAACTTTTTGCTATAAAATCGGGAGGGCGGGACATAGGGCCTAATAACGATGACATTCCCGACGGGACAGATGACAACCCTAATCAAGAGATATTTCCAATACTGGTGGATAAGAACACCAGGACAGCGTTAAGCTAAAAAAATTATAAAGGAATACTCGCTGGAATTTACAAAAGACCTTTTAAATTATAAAGGGAAGGCAGTACGTAAGAATTGTAGTGGGTCAACTAATAGGTCATTGCAGACTGAATAAACACCTGAAAACAATAAGCCTGGCAGAAGAAAACCTATGGAAGTTCTACCAAAAAGAAAAAAAAAGCAGAATACATATGGTGCTACTGTGAAGCCCTTTGTCTTCTACAGGGTGTCCCACCGGGAACTGCTGCGATCGATTTCTTGAAAAGTATGCTTTGGAAAATTTTAAAATTTTTGTACCATTATAAAGTCAGTGGGAAACATAGAACTAAAATATTTTGACAGCTCTACTACTTCCGGTTATACCGAAAGTTCATGTCAACTTCCTTATTTTAAATGGAATACCCTATATATTAAGTATTTTTAGGTTCTGCGAAAAAATCTGAACATAATTATATATACCTAAGTCCAAGCGTTTTTGACTTATTTTAAATTTTATGTCAAAAATGACGTTTGCAAGCCATTACATAACCATCAATTTCTTCTAAACAAAAGCCTTTAATATGAGTTGGGGTTGGGTTTCTTGTAAAGAAAGAACCTCTTTAGTAAACTGTATCGATATTTTTACAATTAATAAATACAAAGTGGTCAAAAATAATCGTTGAAAATCATCACGACAAAAATCATAAAAGTCAATTTTTTTAAATGGAAAGCCCAATCATTTATAACCTTATACTATTAGGCATTAAAAATAAGGGTAATATTGTATAAGGATGTCTATTTTAAAAATTTATAGTTTTCGAAATATTAACGATTTAATATCTATCTATTATAAAAATGCATTTAAGTACGAGTTGGTACGGAATAGATGGCTGTGACGCCGCATTTTGTTGTCAAGGCAAAATAGAAGCAAAACTAAGCCGTATTTAAAAGCATTGTTAGAATAGATAAATAATTAATTGTTATTATTTCAAAAACTATAATTTTTTAAAATATATATCCCTATACAAAATTATCCTTATTTTTATTGCTTAATAGGATAAGGTAAAAAAGATAGGGGTTTTCATTTTAAAAAATTGACTTTTAAGGTTTTTGTCGTAATCATTTTTAACGATTATTTTTGACCACTCTGTATTTCTTAATTGTTAAAATATCAAAACAATCTGCTAAAGGAGTTCTTTCTTTACAAGAAACCCGACCTCAACTTATATTAAAGGTTTTTGTTCAGAGAAATTGATGGTTATGTAATGGGTTGCAAATATCATTTTTGACATCAAACTTAAAATAAGTCAAAAACGGTTGGACTGAGGTAAAGAACATTATACATAAATTGTGTTTAGAATTTTAAGCAGAACCTAAAAACTAATTAATATATAGGGTGTCCTATTTAAAATAAGCAAGTTGACATTAACTTCCGGTATAACCCGAAGTGGTAGAGCTGTCAAAATATCTTAGTTGTATGTCCCCCACTGACTTTATACTGTCACCAAATTTTCAAAATCGATCGCAGCAGTTCTCGGTGGGACACCCTGTACAGTTTGCAAGGCTATGTGAGGAAAAACCTAAAGCGGTACATTTACCAAGGAGCTACTTTTAAGCTTGTGGAGTCTCATAAAAAGACCGACGTGCTCT
The DNA here is from genome assembly GCA_014170235.1 of Listronotus bonariensis. Taxonomy (NCBI): domain Eukaryota; kingdom Metazoa; phylum Arthropoda; class Insecta; order Coleoptera; family Curculionidae; genus Listronotus; species Listronotus bonariensis. The sequence continues at coordinate 232,882 of JACEGR010000200.1, read as the reverse complement.
AACATATAGATAAAGGATACTCAATAAACCCGAGCAGATTGCAGTTATAGATGATTACAATCCACCTCCAAGCTAATCTTATCTAATAAAAACAAAAAAAAAATGTTAATCTATAGGAAAATTGAAATGTGTCATGCGGGATCTCCCAATATTAATATTAAGAGCTGTGGCTTACACAAGATTTTTTAATCATTTTCAACAATATTTTTGATATAACTAAAAAGAAAAAAGTCGATTCAAATCTAATCCAGGATAATTCGCATCTAATTATGGTTACCTAACGCCATAATAAAAATGACTCTAAAACAATAGACGTCATTTTTTTAAAAATTATGATTATAATAATTAAGAAATATCCCAAAAATCGTATAATGGTAAAATGTACAGGATGCTCAATTTAATTATTTAAAGTATCAAAGCCAGTTCCAAATAAAACCAAAGAAGACCGGAAATTAAAAAATATGCAACAACTCTCTCTTTTTATACCAAGTCTTATTTAGATATGTTAAACACTGTTACAGTTACGGTTTGTCCAAAAATTTCTTCATATACCTAAAATATCAATTACTTAATTATTTGCCACTGATCTGAATGGATTTTCAATAGGTATTACGTGCAAGAAACAAGAGTTACGTTTTATGGACAAAAAAACGGGTTTTGCGTGCTTGGGTTTTAGTCATATTCTGCCATCACCGAATGTTCGCAGGCACCGTACGAGCTTTTAGCATTATCGGGTAAATTTTATCGACGCGTTGTCTGGGTTTCCTGTTCAAAATGCGTTGAAAGTATGGGGAGCACGTAAGGGACGATAAGCCACTTTTGCATTTGGCCATGGCTTTTAAATACGCATGCTCGCAAACGTACCAATTTCTTTACTATGCGTAAAGATCCGAAAAATACTTCTAGTCACTGCAAATCTAAATGTGGGTTATCTATTAGTTATCTGGTTGTCCACGGTGGCAAAATAAGGGCACTTATTCTTTTAAGTTGGCTTAATTATGGCAGTTATACTGGAATTAAAGTGACGGTTGCAATTGTTTTTCTAGCATACCGACGCCGAAGTATTGACACTGTATAAATCACTTTATTAACATTTAGGTTTCAAAAATATAGCAGTTGTCCATAGGACTTACGATGCGAAGGAGTTTTTGGGACAAATTTGGTAATTAAAAGTTATTTTTTTGTTTTTAATTATTTCTTATCTTAATCTTGCAGATTTTTATAAAATAAAAAAAATATATTTTTAATTTCAATTTTAGTTATTGTATTTCAAGAAAACGTCATGAAATAATGGTATGACAGTAAAGGGATTTAAATAAAATGAATTAATAGACTTATTCGATTAAAGACGTAAGAATCTTTAGGCAGTGACAAATGCTTTTCATTTAAAGTTTGCCCAAGATATAAAAGGATTAAGCAAATATGAAGTTAATTTAAAAGTTTGGAGGTCCGATTTGGTGGCTGTATAAACCTTTCTTAAAAGTTTTATACCCAAAAAGAATAAAGCTGTTAATGTTTTTTTAGGTTGAAATTATTATTTTTGGTTTTAAAAATGGTTGAAACTATGCAAAACAAAAAAACGCAAGGCAAATTTTGGATATTCATTTGTTTTAAAAACATACTTTTTTAAAAGAATAATAAAAAATATTTTTGTTTTTTTTTAACAGCAACCAACATTAAAATTATACTCTTCGTATCTGACAGCTTAAAACCTTTTTGACTGATGATCAATACAAAACGTTGGCGTCGGGAGCAGAATAATACCTCGATTCCTCTTTACCTAACATAAGAAACACCTAATAATACTAACAATAAAAAATAATAATAATAATATTAACAATTAAGGCTAACTGTGAAATGCTTAAAAATACATTTAGCTTGTACAGGGTGGTGCTTTTTATTGACCTTGCAGGGTGTAGCAAAAACTAAAAAAGATAGAACAAATCCGACTGCAAAATCTTGAATTCGATTTATGAAACAGTTCAGTGGTAAAAGTAAGTTATGGCTAACTTAATTCGCTTTGGAGATACCTACAGAGTGATATTTAAATTTAGTTAATTTGATCAGTCAATTATAACTCGCTTGTTATTAGAAATACGTAAAAATGTTTTTTAATCCTTAATACCAAGCGACAAGAAAATTTTAAAAACACTCCGTACCCCTAAAACGAATTAAGTTTGCCATGATTTACTTTCACCACTGAATTTATTTTAAAAATCGAAACCGAGATTGTGCAATGTTCTATTTCTTGTAGTTTTGTTATACCCTGCAAGGTCAATAAGAAGCCTATACATCACAAATACTTTAACCATATTTTGTAACCATTATGTAATAAGATTTTTTACATAAAATGCTACGTAAGTTGGCGGCATGTGGGAATCTTTTTATTATTAATTTTACGAAAAAGGTTATTTTTTATAAAAAGTTCTGCATGGTCCAAAACCTAAAATTCAATCATCAGATATCCAATTGTGTCAGTCATGTACGAGATTTGGCCAAAAATATTTAAATATATAATGTTTATAAAGAAAAGATGTTAAGAATTAAAAATTACTTTCAAATATGAAATTTTGTTCATTTAAAAAAATATATATTTCTGCGATAATGGTAAAAATATAGGTTTGTACATTAGTGCACCATATTTTGTGATTATAAATATCATAAAACAGTTTTAAATGCATTTTTTAGAGCACTATATTTTATGAATATAAATATCATAGGGCAGTTTTAAATAAAATTTTAAAATAATTGTTATTAAAACAAGAAGAATGTACAATGCACTAATGTACAAACCTAAATTTTCTCGATTTTCGAAGAAAACATTTTTTTTTTTGAAAATGAACAAAATTGCATATTTAAAAGTAATTTTTAATTCTAATTATCTTTTCTTTATAACAATTTGCGATATTGGCAAAAATACAGGTACTTTACTCTTGAGTAAAAATTACATTTTGGCCAAACCTCGTACATGACTGACACAATTTGATATCTGAGGATTGCGTTTTAGGTTTTGGATCATGTAAAACTTTTTATGAAGATTAAGTTTTTTCGTAAAATTAATAATAAAAAAGTTTCCCATATGCGGCCAACTTACGTAGACAAACTGTATAAGAAATACACCCTGTATCTTAAAAACCATGCTTTTCTGAACCCATTTTTAAACTGTGTATCTACTTTATTATGCACTATATAGAATACTTCTGTATTATTAATTTTAGAGTAAAAATTATATAAAAAAGGTTTTGCATTGTCCAAAACACCAAATGCAACCATTAGATATTAAATATTTTTAGTGGTTTACGAAGTATTAAATTAAACAGAAATGTTAGCCAACAGAAGAGTAACGTTATTTTTGACTATATCGAAAATAATTTATTAAAAAAATTGAAGTATTTAAACATATTTTAAATATGCAAACCTTTTGTTTGATTTTTTTTATGTGATAAGAGTCAAACTTTAAGTTTGTGTGTCAAAACAACAAAACGTTACATAATTGCTCGGAATCGCAAAAAAATGCTTTTAAATAAACAAGTTTGCATAATAAAAATTTATTTTTAATTCCTAACATTTTTTTATAGACATTTTTTTACATTGTGAAAAATAAAGTTATTTTTCCCTTGAGAAAACTTTATATTTTTAGGATACCTTTTATACCGTTGAAGAAATTAATTTCTAATAATGTCATTTTGGGTTTAAAACCATGCAAAACTTTTAAAAATTCATATTTTTTCTTTTGTAAAACTAATTATAAAAAGTTTTTCATCCGGTGGAAACTTAAGTAGACACACTGTATAAATATTTTCATATATTAACTTTTCTTCCTATTTTGTTATATAGAATTTGTCCTTATTTTTTTTAGAAAATTTTTATAACACCCTGTGTACTGAAAATACCAAATACTTCTCTTCGTCTTTTAAAAACACTTATTATTACCACATAAACTTCTTACTTCATTAATTAGCAGATGCAATAATGTTAATAAATTTTATTTCTGAAACACCATAAACTCTAAACACTTTATATAAAAACCTTTAGCAATTTCTTTAAATTCTTTACCTAGAAGGTAGTTTATAGAAATAAATACCTTAATGGTAAGTAAATTAAAATATGTATAAATAGATGTAAGCAATAACCAACATCATTAAAAAAATATACAGGGTGTTAATAAGTAACTAAAATAACAGGTCCATATATTTACCATAATTCATTAACTGCAGAAATGATACCTTCATTTATTTTTGCATCATGGCTATAATGGCCATCCTGCATATTCGACCGTAATAATACAATAAGATATTAGCTATTCACCAATAAACAATAAAAGGGACAACGGTAACAATAAGAACAATTGCCCTAAAAACAACAACTCGACAAGCAGGGTAACAAGTACAAATACTATTTTATAATGATATTAAATTATGTTACAGATACGGTAACAGGTATTAACGTCCAAGCAGTTGTTTGCAAGGCCTACTTAAAAATAACTTTAAAAAATAGAAAAAAATGCAATTTTTCTTTTAATTTAAAATTAAAATATGACATGTGATACATCGTTGAATTTGTAATAAAAAATGGGATCAGATAGAGGGGTTCTTTTTTCGAGCCATATAAAAAAATAAAGTTGATGATGGTTTCTTGAAAACGAAACGTCGGGTATAAAATCTAAAAATACCATCATGTAGTAGCTAAAAAGTGCCAATGAAAAAGTGTTATTAGTTTTTTTATATCTTTTCAAATAAAGTCAGAAAAAAATAAAATCGATATAGTTAAATTTTCGTTTTTACCAAATATCTCAGCAGGCCATGAAAATTTTTAAGTTTTTAAACGGCATGTAAATAAGCTTTAAAAAACACAACTTTTGCCTAATTTAATCTAAGCTGTATCTCCAATAGGTACTGAGACTCCCATGCTTAGGATCCTTATCTTGGACACACTGTATAAAGTTAATATATTTACTTACTACAAAATGGCGGATCTTTAAATGTTACCCATATACCTGACTTGGATGGCCGTATTTTCAAAACCAATAAAGTTAGATGTACTTATTGTGGTATTTTCTTAAAGCCCTTTTAATTTTTTTTTAATGCTGATACTGGTCATAATATAATGAGGAGATAAAAGTGTATATATTTTTTAATGAAGTACCCTGTACATTACATTGTCAACAAAAAGATCTTTAAAAAAGCTTTAAGAAAATACCCTATTAAGAACATCTTACCTTATTTGCCGTTTCGTTTCGGAAATATGGCTATACCAATCAGGTAATTGGGCAATTTTTACGGCCATATTGTAGTATGTAAAGATATTTTAAGGTTATAAAGTGCTTATCAGGAGCTTTTAAATAATTTTGAGGTGGGGGCCTGGTGGCTAGAAGGTTGGAGGGAGCCCGTCCAATTTTTTGTAAAAATATATCTTGACGTGTTTTGGCGATTTTCTCAAATCTGTCTTTTTCTGCAGATATCTGAGGATAACTTTTAAAATCAACACCCTGTATACATATTTACAAATAATTCAGATAGAAATAACCAAAACCTCTTAAAACTAACATTTTAACAAAATCAAAAACTGGAAATTTCTAGTATATCGGCAAATAGATTTCAATGTGATTAAATACATACATTTTATTTTAAAGAACAAAAATAAATTCAAATTAATCTAAAGTAAATAAAATTTAATTTCATGTCTAGTCTACCAAAAGCAGAATAAGTCCAAATGAGTAAAAGGAGCAAATATATCGATGGCAAAAATTAACTTATATGAAATTTAAAGTTTAAAAATCTGCCATAATTTAAGTCTAAAAGTACTTAACATATATCGAAAATGGAGCTGGGATCTATAAGCTTAAATATTTTACTGGCTACTTACGTGCATAAAAAGTTCTTGTATGCAATTATACATATTATTATACAAGTAGTAGTACTATATACAAGTCGCTTTTGCTGAAAAATTTACTTACAACATTTGTCAACTGGACCATAAATATTTAAATAAAAGCCTATTTGGCAAACTTCTGATTCTGAGAAGTACACAATGTAACAAAACATAAATAAAAAGCTTCAATTAGCTTTTTTGTCCACTTTTTGTCCACAAATGGTTACTTATTTGCCTCCTACGCCTTCTACCTACAAAACAAAATAATTTTTGACGTAAGAAAATGTATTAGAAAATGTAGATTAAGAATATGTAAAAAAGCGCTATATTTTCGCAAAAGAGACCGGATATATTCTTTTCCTACAAGATGCACATAATATAGTCTATCCAAGATAGCATTTTTAGAGTGGCAATGCGAATATTTCAATAGAAATGTCAATCAGTAAATTTCGTTGTTCAGATTTAAGTTGGCCCAAAGTTCAGGACCATGCTGAAAGGAATTATAAAATTTTAATATCTTTAAAAAATGTCTGGATTTTAGTGATTAAATTTACCTGTTTTTTTTGCATATATTTATGTAAACTTTGTCTAATCAAAACAAAAAGTTCTGTTCCTGCTTAATTAAAAACAGACAAGTTGAAGTTAAAAAATCTAAAGCGGTTCTCATATTTTTTATATCTTTAATGCTCCCGTGTAAAGGCAAAAGAGTCTAATCGCAAAATTGGTCATTTCATGTTTTTACACTGTTTTAATGTGTAACGAGAGTTTAACATTTTAATATTTAAACAGTGTTTTTCGGGAAGGTTTTAAAAATAGTACGTTGTCAAAACAGTCTATTATCAAAATGGATAAAGCAGAAAATGTTGAATTTTTCCAAACTGTATTTTTGCGATTAGAGCCTTTTGCCTTTGCACGGTAGAATGACGTCAGGACAAGGCTGTAAAGTGCATAGTAGTTTAGGTATTTTTTACTTATCGGTCCCATCACCTTTATTTGAAATTTCGTATAGGGTTTGTTAACAGGGATGATCATGAATTTGAAACAGTTTTTTCTAACTAATTTTTGGTGCCCAAAAAGTAAGTAAATACTGATATTTGTTTTTTTCTGTTTATATTCGTAGCAAAACTGTCATTTAACAAAAAAAAGTTAACTTTAAATAATACCGCGAAAGCGGTAAGCGTTTTTGTTATTTTCAGTATAATATTTTATTATCTTACTTTAAAGAATGGGTATGTATTTCCTATTTTTATGCAATTTTACTATTTTTTTGTAAATAAGTGTGAATATAGGTATTTAGATTTAATTTGTCTGACCTAACTTTATCTGGTTCCTATATTCCAATAATAAAAAAAACAAATTTAAATTCTATAAAATTAATGTATCAAAATCCGAAATTGCATGGTTGGAGGTTATACAGTGTATCCCAAATTGACCTTACATGTATTGGTAACACGGGAATAATTAGAACTACAGTGTTGGTTAAATTAGGAAAGTTTTAAACAATTTAATTGCAAAATTAAGTCTGTTTTCAGATTTTATTTATCTTAATTGTTCCTGAGATAATTAAGAAAAACCAAAATGATGCATTTTTAAGTTTTGCCTGTAGCTTGCAAACTACCAATTTTATGGTTTTAGGATTACCACATTATTAGAACACTTAAAAAAAAAAATAGGTAAAAATATTTTTTTAACTTTATTTGTTTTTGAGGTATTTACCCAAACTTTGTTTTTTTATACGGACGACATATTGGATTTTTATATTTTTAAAAGAGCTCTTCAAGAGCTTTTCATTAATGTATCACAAGTCTGGGTTTTCGGATTGCTTAAGCTCGTAGAACGATAATTTTTATTTTTTGATAGTAGGCTTAGACTAGAAAGAAAAGAGTCATTTTTTTATAAAAGTTTTGCTTGCCAAAAGAAGGCGATTCTTACAGGAAACAAAAATTATAATTGGATACAGGGTGCTTTAAAAATTTAATTTTTAGGGTATTGGTTTTTATTAGGTTTAGAAAGGAATAATTTTTTTGGCTTAAATTTTCATTTTACTAAAAAGTTTTGTAGGTATACTTTTAATTTTGTTTACCTTTAAATATCACCAATTAAATAGGTACTTCAGAAATAAATTCCGTCAGTGTCAACCAAACCAGACCACAGTATCAACTTTTAAACATTTTATTAATTTTTACAAATTTTAATGACGCACGATTAAATACGTTTTTCCTGAACATTCGGAACAATTGCCATTAGATTATCGAGGTAACATGTACTTCCAGCAAGATGTATGCTCTTTCCGTTTTGCCTAAGAAGTAAAAGAATGGCTTGATTTTAAATTGGGACACCTTAACACGTTCGCTACCGAGGGTCATTTTGTGTTTCGACCCCATAAACCACTTTATTATTTTTTGTAAAATTACTTCATTTCGATGTTTATTGAAGTGCTAATTAGTTGTAGTGTTGGAATTCAACATATTTGAGTGTTTATTTAACCCGACTCATACATATATGAGTCGGTGGTCCATTTTATTACATTTTTTTTTAAATAGACCTGGCTCACACGTAAATAAAAGTTATTTTCACTAGATATAGGTATTTACTAACAGTATATAGGTACATTTTTGATATCAAAAATCGTTAATAAAAAAATAATTCTAAGAATCTAAAAACTAAACTAAAATCTAAAAAAAGAAATATATTTCTTGTACAAAATTTTTGGCAAAAGACTACATAATTTTTTTTCTAAATATATAAAAAAATAACTAAAAAAATTGCTTCTATGATATCTTTGACATAAAAAAACTAAACAAAAATATATTCTAAATATCCAAAAAATAAACTAAAATAAATACTATACTTATACTAAATGCTACACCCAGACCACCTGACACACATACGAGCCGAAGCATTTACACAGACCGTGTTTTAAAACAAAACCTCCACACGAAACCCCGAATTTTTAAACTCGCATTTAGTATTATAATGTAGCCGGCTCACATTTGAGCCGGCGGTCTATTTTAAAAATTGTACTGGCTCATATATGAGCCGCTTGGTAGCGAACGTGTTAAATACATTTTTTTCTTTTAGCAAGCAAAACTTTTGAGAAAAAGTGGCTTTTCATTAAAAAATGTCTCTAAAAATGCTTTTGGGTTAATAACCAGTAAGATTTAGAATTCAACCCACATGTATTAATATGACACCAAAGAAAGTATTTAACAATTTTATATCAGCAATTTTCATAACTGCTGGATGAAAAAAGTTCCACATGTGTAACAGCAAAAATATATGACAAAAATAATAGTTATTTGTCAGACAAATTCCTAGGGAATTGGCAAAAAGGGAACCAGAATAGACAACCTGCAACGACACAATAAAAGAAACGTAAAAGTTTAAGCTATACAGAACCAAAATAATTATATGACAAATGTTAATACAGATGGTAAACTGCCATGGCAAGATTTAACATATAAATTTCTTACTCTTTCTTTTTCGAAACCTGCTTCCTTCGGTATATTATTAACCTCAATACCATTTAAATTATTATTATTATTAACTTATTTTAAATTAAGACTGTTTTCTACGTTATTATTACTAAAATTTTTCGTTGGTTCATCCCGATCTAGGGCAAAAAAAAGCAAATCAAAGTACTATAAGTTAGTTTTATACACATCATCTTCCGAGTTTTTACTTCTTATTGAATATTAGGTTTTTTTACTTCTTTTCTAAATGTTTTTTGTACACCTTACCTGTTTTTTTAATTACAATATCTTTATTTGCCTCGCGACAAACATTTTCTTTGCAAAAATATACTGGGGTCTGGTATAGCTAATTATATTATTTGTTGATAAAAAAATATGACTCATTAGACGAATTCCTTTATTATGTTTGCCTTCAGAAGCTTTTTAAGTGTTTTCTTCCTTTTGGTATACCGAGTGGCGCATCGCCAGACTGACCATAAGGAATCCTCTATTGATTTTACAACAAAATAGTAGCAAATAATTTTACAGAAATTAACGAGATAAGCTTACACACTAAATTTCGTTAATAACACAAACAAAAGTAAGCAAAACAAGACATTGTATTTATCACTAGTGGATTTATTAGTGCATTTATTAGGTATTCAACGGTTTTACAAACAATTTTCCCTAATAAATTTTAATTGGCTTATTAGAAAATACCAAAATTTTGTATGTAAGCCTATGTTGTCAGTGTCTTTAAAATAGTCTAATTTTTTTGTAAAAGCAATATAAAGTCAATATTTAAAAGTATCAGAACTTACATGGAATTTTCTATGGTCGGTTTAGTAATGAACCTTTGGAATATGGCTTCTTAAATTTACATTTGCTTTGCTTTTTTTAAATTTTTTGTTTTCAATACTTTAGTGTTATGTAATTTATCTATTTGTTTTTATTACCATTAAGCAGCTTCTGTGAATCGTGGGGAGCCCACAATGCTAAATGGAGATTTACAGGAGCGTCATAGACACCTAGTGGGTTGCAATGATTGGATGATAAAAAAATGTTATATAATGTATACCTTTTTATCGGTGGAAAGTGGCTGCAGATTTTAAAATATGTAAAAAAATACTGTTGCATCGACATACTCAAGCGCGTCAAATATTAATAGAATCTATGTCCCACGTATTTTTAATAATGTGCATATGTTCATCTGATCGTTTGAATAATGCAAGTGGTCGTATATAAGGGTTAAAAATGAAACATCAAAATCGAGCGCATTAGATTTTCTAAGGAGGTGTTAAGTCAACTTTAAAAAGCTCTTATTTAATAATCTGACGATTTCGATGTGACGCAAACTTACGGCCATTATTATAAGATGCAGAAAAAAAATCGTTACTTTGAAATACCTAAGCACGTTAGAATAAAATATATAAAGTTTATCTTTATGTTCTAGACGTGCTGTTTCATAATTTGATGACTATCAAGAGGGATTTGCCTATTCTGAGAATTTTTTATTATTATTTTTTAACCATTGAACTTAAATAATTGAAAAGCTCGGTATATAGCATGCAAATGAAGAAGTGTATGTTTTCCTAAATATGATACTTTTATTTATAAAAAAATAATTTAAAGAAAAAATATAATTAAAAAATTCATTTTTATAGTTATTTAATTTAATTATCATTTGTCTTATCATCTTCATCAGAAGAATGATTTTTAACTTCTGGCTAAATTTTATCGTCAAATTGCGTATCTGTAAAAAATAATGGAAATACTGTACAATATTTTAAAAAATAGTAATTTATGTAACAAGTACATAAAGTAATACTTTAATACTTTTTTTTACGAATGGGAAGTTTGACAGCACGAGCCGTTAGGCAAGTGCGGCAGTCTTATGAGTATTTTTTTACTTAATTGCTTTAACTTTAGGCTTTTAAAAATAAAGGACTTTATTTTTGCTTATTTTTCATATTTGTAGTTATAACTCGCTTTGTATACTACCAATTAGCGTAAAATTGTTTATATTTCTTAGCTTTGTACCATGCGACCAGTTTTCCCTAAAGGACGTTTAAAAACTTTTAGTTTCGTTTGTCCTCTCGTAACAACTATACTGGGACACACTGTATATATACAAATTATCGTATTTATGCATATTTAAAGCACCTTATGCGGGCCTTGGGTAATAAGTGTGGGTAATGGCAGGGGGTAATAAGCCATACTACCTGTTTAAAGTCACAATAATAAGGTATAGATTTTTTAACTGTTGTAGAAAACAAAATTAACTTACTTTTTGGCATTGTTGGTCCATAGCAATAATTTTCCAAGGTTTGTCACTGTTTTTCCTATTAAAATATGTATTCAAAAGTGCTAAGTTAAAATAAAATTTAAATGGAAATGGGATTTTATTTTATTCTTTTTAATTAAGCATATGGCAGCAAATGAACGTGAACAAATGCATTTTGCTTAAGGACAAATCTATCTGCTTTCGATAAAGATGTAACCGACTAAAGTGAATGTTAGAGTTCGGTGGACGATATTTTATCTATGGTTAACGCCGCCCGGAGCTCTTTTAAAACTGTGGTAAATGGTTTTTTGCAGGTTCTAATTTATTTCATTTTCTACATGTATTATTATCGGTAGGGCGGGATGGGCTTTATTATAAATTAAATCCAAATAAATGGATATTTATACTAAGTTAATTATTTTTATTATAAAAACCGCTTAAATTATAAGTACCTCTTGAGTTTCGTTATTACTTACCAATAAATAATGTAATAAGAATAATTACATATACTATTATTATTAGCAAAACGCTGTCCTTAATAAAAATTTATACAGCGTGTCTACTTAAGTTCGCACCATATAAAAAACTTTTTTATTATTCATTTTACGAAAAAAAGGTTATTTTTATTAAAAGCTCTGCATGGTCTAAAACCCCAAAATGCAATCAGATATTAATTTCTGGCAGTGGTATATGGTAAAAAAACGTTATTTTTTATAAAAAGCTCTGCATGGTCTAAAACCCCAAAATGCAATCAGATATTAATTTTTGGCAGTGGTATATTCCTTTAAATAGTTTTTTTCCAATTGCAATAGTAACGTCAATATATATTTTTTTATATTTGCTTTATCAAAAAACTAAAATAAAATGATTTAACTAACCAGAACTAACCCCCAATGTGACAGTTTCTGTCAAAAATGCACACATTAAATCAAAAGAGAATCGTGTTACCCCGTATAGTTCCGACTTACTAAAAAGTACCTTATCTATAAATAGAAGCATTAGTATAAGTTAGTTTAGTTGCCTAAAAATTAATATCATTTATTAGTTACATTAATGACATCTACAAATCTTAATTTCTTTATTCTTTTTCATCACAAATTTTGTATAAAGTCGTTGTTACTCCCGGAACCATAAAATGTCACTTAGTCAGTTTTACTATTAAACCTACTTTATTAGCCCATAGAATTTAAGACATAAACTTTTCACATACCATGCCTAAATGTTTTTACTAGTGAGCTCTAAAACATAAGAAAACAAAAATTTTATAATAAAATAACTGAAAAGTGTTTATTTTTTAATAAAATTAAGGACATAATACATACATTTTATTTGTTTAAAAACATTAAAATTAGGTAATTATTATGTTGACAAAGTTAAACAAATGCCAGAAAATGTTAAACAATAATTATTTTGCAAATGCAAAATTAAGCAAGTTGACACATATTTATATAAATTATAATTTTCATAACCTTTATAATAGGATAAAATCGACATAAATATACTTTTTTAAGTAATATGATAATTTATCATTATGTCTGCAAATTTTTGTTAAAAATTAAGAGACTAATTTTGTTATAAAAGTAAATGCAATTATGCTTTTACTAATAAAAAGACAGCAAGAATTATTTACTTATTATTAAAGGAAAATCATAATATGCTACATATACAGGGTGTCCCACCGGGAACTGCCGCTATCGATTTCTCGAAAAGTACGTTTTAAAAAATTTTAAAAATTTGGTAACGTTATAAAGTCAGTAGGGGACATACAACTAAAATATTTTAACAGCTCTACCACTTCCGGTTATACCTAAAGTAAATGTCAACTTTCTTATTTTAAACACCCCACATATAATTTATTTTTAAGATTCTATGTAAAATTCTAAACATACCTTATGTATACTGTTTACCTCTAACCGTTTTTGACTTATTTTAAGTTTAATGTCAAAAATGACATTTGCAAGCCAAAAAAGTTAACAAATTAAAATTGTATCAAACTGACTAAAAAATTTTTAAAATATTTTTATTTTACAGAAATTCAGTGCTTACCATTTTTTCCTAAAAATATTTACCCTAAACCCCTTATGAACGACACTCCTATGCCAAAAATGTATTTTTGGTGCATAGGAGGCATCCACTAAATAAAAAAAAATATATCTATCTACCTATAAATTAGTAGAAAAGTTTAAATTAAAAAAGTTGCGGACTTTTATTGTCTTTATTACATTTATTCACACAACGTTTCAAGCAGTACAATCTCTGTCCGTTTTCAAGTATAAACTTGCACTCGAACTGCACATTTCAAGAATTCTTGAAAAAAATCGATTTTTTCAAAATCGCAAGTGGACCTTAAAGACATTTATTTGATTTTTATAACTACTGCTAAAAACTTTAAAATCTTTCGTAAAAAAGTTAACATCTGAATATTATCTCTTTTATTAATTATACGTCATAAGGAGAAAGTTTGTCAGAAGATGAGTGATTGCCTTCAGGTGACATAAACCAATAATTGTGTAAAGCTATTAAAATACGATTGGAAATGATTAATAGTTTTGTTTGATTAAACGGGTGGACGCAGTTGAGAACGGAAAAATTAAATTTTCGTTTAAGCCGACCTTGATTTGGCAAATCAAAAAAAAATATATGTTAATTCTAAGACGAACTTTGCAAATTAAGCAAACAAAACATGTAAAATATTTATATTGTTAATTATACAATATGTTAAAGGCAAATTCTTTATCTAAAATTTAAAATAAAACCTTAAACAGAGTGTTTCCTACTTGCGGTAAGAAAATTAAAGGGCGTATTTCCAATCCATTTTTATATAAAAAAGCTTCTATAAACATGTGTCCTCAAATTTTTCGTTCTTAAGATACAGTGGATCAAACTTTTCAAATATTCCAAAAATTTCTTCAACACTTTGTTTAATACAATTTTATAAACTAGATATAAACGTTACTAAATTAGGTATTTGTTGTTGTTTTTACATTATTACATAGGAAATAATAACACCTAATTTCTAAAAGAAAAAATGTCCTAATGTTTCTTGATTGGTCCAGGAATATGCAGTTTAACGGATTTTTTCTGGAAAACTAAGCAAGCCACGAAAACATATTAGAAAACAAAAAAGTTGTATTTTTAGACGTTTTACCCGAAAAAATATAAAAGTTGCAAAAAGGTTAGTGGCGTATATTTTTTTGTCGATAATATTAGCTGAGGTGAGTCCCAGGCCGCAACTAGTCTCACTATATAAAATAAATTTAGGCCTTAATTAACTTCCTATTTCAACAAATACCAAAGTCAAATTTTATTAAAATCGGATAGGGCATATTTATTAAAAACCCGATTTTCTTCTTAAAGTTTAACACCATGTATCGCATAGACAAAGCATTTTAGGACCCACAAATTTTAATAATTTTTTTATCGTGACAACGTCTTATAATTTAATGGACCCGGGTGCACGCACCAAAAAACATGACTTATGCGGAGTTACCTCCCGCGTTCCATTTAGGCTTGAAGTGCAAGCGAGAGCACGGAACGAGCGACAAAGAGGCACAATGTCCGTGTTCGGCAGCGTTCGACATTTGTTTCTCTCCTACTTGAGTGAGCGTGCAGTGAAAAGTGAATGTGGTGTCAATTAATTGTAATAATTCTTTTGACGTTGTCACGTTCAACTATCGTCAGTAAACCGACATTGCACACAGCCGATTTTTTGATATAAAGTGTGCTCCGGAATACGCCTTTAAATTGTTTTACTGCAATTACGAAACACTTTGTATACACAGGATAGTTTTTTATTATATTTAGTACAGGGATTTTAGAATCCGCTGCAGCAATGTACAATATGGGGCAATAAATGTATTTCGTTTAAATTAATTTTGTTTTATTTTATTAAATCATCGCGGTGCTGATGTTAAGGGAAAAAAACCGTTTCTGTACCTACCTTTTGCATAGAAAAAAAGTGTAAATAAAAAGAATGTAGATAATTAGGTTTTCCGTTAAAAGTTGTAATATAATATTTATTATAGTAGTGCGTTTTTAAGCTATAACATAAACTTAAACTTTCTTAAATGGAAAAAATAGTTGTATATGACATTTTTAAAAATGCCGTTTTATAGGTCCTATTTAAGATTTTTATGATAAAACACTTTAAAAGGAAAATACCGAATATGTATGTCCTTATTTTTAAAAGTCTTTTTAAACGTTAAACGACACAAAACAACACATGTCAAATAAAGTTTTGAAGTTTATAAAAACAAAATAGGTGAATAAAAATTAATAACAAAAATAACTTTACAATAAAAATAAAATTATGATAATTTAAAATAGTTTTTACTCTAAACTAAATAAACAAGAGAACGTTACTATTAAAATATTTTTTAAATTTTACAATTGTTAGTCTTACTCATGTCACATATCTTTAAAACTTTTTTGGGGCCACATGGAAAAACCGCAAAATTAAAAAATAGTGTGTCCAAAACAACGTTATTTATTAGTTAAAGGACATTTTAATACAACGTTGAAAAGCTTGTAAATGGTTTTCTTTTAATGTCATGAATGGGTATGCTTTATATTTTAAAAAGTTTATGTCATAG
The DNA here is from genome assembly GCA_014170235.1 of Listronotus bonariensis. Classification (NCBI taxonomy): domain Eukaryota; kingdom Metazoa; phylum Arthropoda; class Insecta; order Coleoptera; family Curculionidae; genus Listronotus; species Listronotus bonariensis. Next base: position 216,683 of record JACEGR010000200.1, on the reverse strand, counting down.
CTTAAAAACAGAAATACCTATCTACGAGTAAGAGCCCTATTTTTAAAGTTAACAATCTTCATTTAATTTAAAAGAAAATAAAATGAATGTCCCAACAGTTGTAATCTTCAGCGCTGAATAAAAAAATCACTTTTTATGCCGTAACTACATTCATAACAAACTGTTTGAACTTATATGTAAGCCGTAAATAATCAACAAATATTAAATTATTGTTTTTATACTTTTTTGACTTTTACTACTTGTAATAAACCCAAGATAAATAATTTAAACCCAAAAAGAACGAAACGACTGATTTTAACACTTCTGTTTAACCCGTCCAACCCTGGCTTTAACCTGGGTCAACAGGATTCAACCCAAGTTAAGGATCCAATCAATTTATAAACACTGGTAGAGACTGGCCAATTATTTTTTTAACTGGTTTCATGGATTGGGTTAAAACAAGACCAATATTTAAAAACGCCTCAAAAAATGATTCCTATATAAGTTTTTACGTAGATAACAGTGGCGTTGTCAGTATATTTGTCAACAATAAAAAAATATTTAAAAATAACCTAAACTGCTGCTCAACTCAACTGCAACTGGAATTTGTTTTGGTAAATTTCAAATCGTTATTACTTTTAAATAAAATGCAATAGCAAAATGCGGCTTTTACCGTTTTATAGGATAACTTCTTTGGAAAAAATGGCAATTTCGCTTTGTGTAAATTTCCACTTGTTTTTATTCTACAGGGTGTAATAGAAAAGTCCGTTTTTTACAAAAACTTTGTCAAGAGCGACATTCTACAAAAAAATAGTTTTTAATTTTTAATTATATAGTGTTATTCAGTAGACCATTTTGAAAAAAACGTTTGTCAGATTTTTGATATCTGCTCCATTTTTCATGTTATAATTTTTTTTCAAAAAATTGATTTCTTTTTCATATTGTACTCCCTGTATTTAACAGTTCATCACAGCGATTAATTTTTTAGATAATTTTAAATGTACATAAGTACCGTTTTAAAACTGTATTAGAATTTTATTTCTAAAAAAATATTAACGCGTCAGTAGCGTCGCAAATGTAACTAAATTGTATTTTGGTAAAACATCAATTCCCAAAGTTTCTGTGAGCACCACATATTCTGTATTTAAGACTTTAATTGTTGCTCTACAATTTTTAGAAACTACAGACATTTATCTCGGGATGGTTTTTTACTTTTTTAAAAAGTCATTAGTGGCGTAGATATAATTTTTCTTCTAAATGCTCTTTTTACTTACCAGAGGATTATTGCATGGAAGTAATAATTTGTAATTCGGGTTATTTTAGGGCATTTATCGTTTAGCTTAGAACAAACGTTAACATTTTTTAAATCTTAGTAATTTTAGAAAAAAATATACAGGGTGTTTCAAAAATTAAAGCTTCCACATTTGTATTTTTTTAAATGAAAAGCAGGGTGTGAATCCTTAGATAATTTTACGAAGAAAGTTCAAAAACAATTATGTTCTGACTGTCCTAAATTATGAGATACAGGGTGTGAACTTAAAAAATATATATCTTTTTTATAATAACTGTGATACCACTCTACAAATTTTAATACAATGTGGTACACAGCCACTACACATTAGGGGGCATTTTTAAAAGTAAAATATTTTTATCTTTCTTTCAGTGGCGTTCGAGCGGGATTTAAATTAAATATTTTTTAAAGAAAATCATAGTACGCCACTGCTTTTTTGAAACAAAAATTATTCTTACAATTTCCATTTACTTTTAAGCAAATTTAATATTATGTTATTCTTTTGACTGACGAATTTGGTATGCTACCTTTATATTTTCATTTGCTTGATTAATAAATAAATTTGTTTTGTCAGTTTGTCTGATGTAATGAACCGCTTGTAAAGCTTTAATTAGATTGACTTTATTGGGTCCAGTGGCGTCTCGGTGGGCACCACTACCAATATTATTGAAAAAAATGTACGCCACTGGCTTTTTATGTAGTTTTTATACTTTTTTCCTATGAAGCAACTAAAAATAAAACTTTTTAGTATTGTCCATTTTTGCAGAAACGAAGCAACACCGGACATAACTTTATAGGAACTTTTCTTTATAAAATGACATAACAAATCCCCCTTTAAAGTTTCGTACCGTAGTTGGGAAATACCCTGTATTTTAATTTGGAAATAAGTCTTTTTAAGGTACCACGTACGTTTAACATACACATATTTTTGTGCAAATGTATTTTCTCATTAAGTAGGACTTTTTGTATGAGGAGGCACTTTTTTCGTAAATTTAATAATTAAAAAGTTTGGTAAGATTTTCCGAAGACACGCTGTATATTACAAAAAAGAATAATATTATTATTAACGTAAATACTAATAATAGTGTTAAGCAACAGTCCACTTCTGATCAATGTTAATGGAGAAATTCACAAAAATTTTAAGACCAGTTTAATGCAACTCTAAAATGGAAAACTTACTTACCTCTTTAAAGAAGTTTTCTTTATATTATCAAAGCACCGACGACTTATAGCTTTATCACCATTATCAAAGTGTGTAACCAATAAAATAATAATAATAATAATAATAATAATAATATTATTAATATTAATAATAATAGCATGCCAAGATGGGGGATAAACACATTGGTTTACCGAAGCCAATTTTCACACACAGCAACCCGAAACCCTTATTCACTTATTGTCAGCTTGAGTAGTCATTGGGCTACTTGGGCCACCCCCACTCCTCCACCCGTGACGTCATTACGAGGAATCTTGGGTGACGCCTATTTTAGGGTACTGCGCATGCGCGTCATATTTAGGAATCTTGCGCAACGCGTTATTTAGGGCGTGGTCAATCTGTCAAACGTCATCTGTCAAATGTCATCTGTCACCTGTCATATGTCAAAATCTCTGACGTCATATTTAGGAATCTTGCGCAACTCCATATTTAGAGCGTGGTCAATCTGTCATCTGTCATCTGTCAAATGTCATCTGTCACCTGTCATATGTCAAAATCTCTGACGTCATATTTAGGAATCTTGCGCAACGCGTTATTTAGGACGTGGTCAATCTGTCAAACGTCATCTGTCATCTGTCAAATGTCATATGTCAAAATCTCTGACGTCATATTTAGGAATCTTGCGCAACTCCATATTTAGGGCGTGGTCAATCTGTCATCTGTCACCTGTCAAATATCACGGGACTTAGAAAATGGCGCCTGTCAGCTGTCACCTGTCATATTTCTTGAACCACGTGCTTACGTGTATGAGATAAGGCAGTACGCATGCGCTAAAAATAATGTCAATATAACCTAGAAATAAAGCGTTGATTGAAATGACATAACCTAAATTTATACGGATAAGCCTGGGGCTCCGGGCCCCGCGTTTAGGGCTCAGGGCTTCACGTCTAAGGCTCCGGGGCCCCGCGCTTTAGCCGAGGGCCCCATGGTCGTTGACATAACCTTACATTTTACCAGCACGTGGCTTATTTAAAAATGGCGAACTTACTTCATTAGGTGGTCAACATAACCTCAAACTTATATGAATCTTTACGCATGCGTCAACATAACATAGACATAAGATGATGACGGATGACATAACCTTAAATTTAACTAGCACGTCGCTTATTAAAAAAAAACGGCGAACTTCCTACACTTACGTCATTAGGTAGAATTTATAACCTCAAACCTATCTTATGGTATTACGCAGTCGTCAACATAACCTAGAAATATTTTAAGATTGATTAACATAACCTCAAAATTTAAACGCACGTGGTTTATTAAACATGACGACGACAAAATGGTGAAGGTGCAAAATTATTAGGGTCTTAACAGTTTTTAACGTATATTTCGGTTTCTAGTAGACCGATTTAGTTGTTCTTTTTGCTAATAATTTAATTTTTTAAATCTACAAATATTAATACTAAAATTTTTAATAATTATGTTATTTGAGTGTAAATAGGGCCTTAACAGTTTTAACGTATATCTTGGCTTCTAGTGGTTTGATTTTAGTCATTCTTTTTTAAACAATTATTTTTAATAATTATATTAAGGCTAATTTTTTAAATAAATATGTTATTTTAGAGTAAATAGGGCCTTAACGGTTTTTAACGTATATTTAGGTTTCTAGTAGACCGATTTTAGTTGTTCTTTTTGCTAATAATTTAATTTTTATAAATCTACAAATATTAATACTAAAATTTTTAATAATTATGTTATTTGAGTGTAAATAGGGCCTTAACAGTTTTTAACGTATATCTTGGCTTCTAGTGGTTTGATTTTAGTCATTCTTTTTAAACAATTATTTTTAATAAATATAACACTTATTTTTTAAATAAATATGTTATTTGAGAGTAAATAGGGCCTTAACAGTTTTTAACGTATATTTTGGTTTCTAGTAGACCGATTTTAGTTGTTCTATTTGCTAATAATTTAATTTTTATAAATCTACAAATATTAGTAATAAAATTTTTAATAATTATGTTATTTGAGTGTAAATAGGGCCTTAACAGTTTTTAACGTATATCTTGGCTTCTAGTGGTTTGATTTTAGTCATTCTTTTTTAAACAATTATTTTTAATAAATATATAGTAACACTAATTTTTAAATAAATATGTTATTTGAGAGTAAATAGGGCCTAAATAGATAACCTCAAAGTTCTTACACAGCCGTTGTTATGATTGACAGACAAGTTATTAAAAAAATCAACAAATTCGAGGAAACATATTTCAATATAATTTGTCATAGTATCAGCCCTAATTTTTAAATAATTAACCGAGCGCTAAAAGAAGAGTATACGAATGTCAGAATTAAAAATAAATATTTTGGTTTCAGTACATACGATATTTACGATTTTTGTTTAAAAGCGAGATTAGGGCCTAAGAAACATATTTAAATATAATTTGTAAGGGTATCAACCCTTATTTCGAAAATATTAGCCAAGCGCTAAATTTACGTGAGTCAAATTTAAAAATTAAATATTTCGGTCTAGGGTAAGAACGCGAGGCGGGTTCATCTGTCATTCGAAAAATCTGACGTCATATTTAGGAATCTTGCGCAACGCATTATTTAGGGCGTGGTCGCCTGTCATCTGTCAAATATCACGTGACTTAGAAAATGACTGTTCGAAAAGAAGAAGAAGAATCACAACATAACCCTACTTTTAAAGAAGAGGGGCGCTAGCAACATTTGGCGTTAGTTGCCTTTGGCATTAGGAACTTCCAACGCTTAGGGCTCCGGGCCCTACGCCCCCCGCCTAAGCCCTGGGGCCCCACTCGTATTACAGTATAGTTATTTAAAAGACGGCAAATAACAGTTATTTTATTTAAAAAGTAGTAATTTTGCCGTCTTTTAAATAATTATACTGTAATAAACTGTTTATTAATAAAATAACAGCTATATAATTTAAAAGACGGCAAATAACAGTTATTTTATTTAAAAAGCAGTAATTTTGCCGTCTTTTAAATAATTATAGTGTAATACACTGTTTATTAATGAAATAACAGCGATATAATTTAAAAGACGGCAAATAACAGTGATTTTATTTTAAAAGCAGTAATTTTGCCGCCTTTTAAATAATTATAGTGTAATACACTGTTTATTAATAAAATAACAGCGATATAATTTAAAAGACGGCAAATAACAGTGTTCTTATTTAAAAAGCAGTAATTGTGCCGTCTTTTAAATAATTATACTGTTATTTTATTAATAAACAATGTATTACACTATAATTATTTAAAAGACGGCAAATAACAGTGATTTTATTTAAAAAGCAGTAATTTTGCTGTCTTTTAAATAATTATACTGTAATACACTGTTTATTAATAAAATAACAGCGATATAATTTAAAAGACGGCAAATAACAGTGTTCTTATTTAAAAAGCGGTAATTTTGCCGTCTTTTAAATAATTATACTGTAATAAACTGTTTATTAATGAAATAACAGCGATATTTACGATTTTTGTTTAAAAGCGAGATTAGGGCCTAAGAAACATATTTAAATATAATTTGTAAGGGTATCAACCCTTATTTCGAAAATATTAGCCAAGCGCTAAATTTACGTAAGTCAAATTTAAAAATTAAATATTTCGGTCTAGGGTAAGAACGCGAGGCGGGTTCATCTGTCATTCGAAAAATCTGACGTCATATTTAGGAATCTTGCGCAACGCATTATTTGAGGGCGTGGTCGCCTGTCATCTGTCAAATATCACGTGACTTAGAAAATGACTGTTCGAAAAGAAGAAGAAGAATCACAACATAACCCTACTCTTAAAGAAGAGGGGCGCTAGCAACATTTGGCGTTAGTTGCCTTTGGCATTAGGAACTTCCAACGCTTAGGGCTCCGGGACCTACGCCCCCCGCCTAAGCCCTGGGGCCCCACATAGAAAAACAGTGTCGTATTTTAGAAAAACGGCGCCGTTTTTAGAAAAACAGTGCCGTATTTTAGAAAAGGGTGCCGTATTTTAGAAAACGGTGCCGTATTTTAAAAAACGGCGCCGTTTTTCTTAAATACGGTGCCGTATTTTAAAAAACGGTGCCGTATTTTCAAAAAACGGTGCCATATTTTAAAAAACGGTGCCGTATTTTAAGAAACGGTGCCGTATTTTAAAAAACCGTGCCGTATTTTAAAAACGGTGCCGTATTTTAAAAAACGGTGCCGTATTTGAAAAAATACAGGGCTGTATTTTGAAACTACTGTTCTCTGCTCTGCTCTCTTGATTGGTTAATATACCATGCGGTTTTCGCTATTCGATAGGTATACTTGGTAATATTAGTGTCGTTGACAGCCTCGTATATAATTTGCATATCTACTTGTGATAATATTAACACCGCTGGCGGCCCTGTATAATTTACCTATATATCTCCTTATATCACGGCAAATTACTGCTTTTTAAATAAAATCATTGTTATTTGCCGTCTTTTAAATTATATCGCTGTTATTTCATTAATAAACAGTTTATTACAGTATAATTATTTAAAAGACGGCAAAATTACTGCTTTTTAAATAAGAACACTGTTATTTGCCGTCTTTTAAATTATATCGCTGTTATTTCATTAATAAACAGTTTATTACAGTATAATTATTTAAAAGACGGCAAAATTACCGCTTTTTAAATAAGAACACTGTTATTTGCCGTCTTTTAAATTATATCGCTGTTATTTTATTAATAAACAGTGTATTACAGTATAATTATTTAAAAGACAGCAAAATTACTGCTTTTTAAATAAAATCACTGTTATTTGCCGTCTTTTAAATAATTATAGTGTAATACATTGTTTATTAATAAAATAACAGTATAATTATTTAAAAGACGGCACAATTACTGCTTTTTAAATAAGAACACTGTTATTTGCCGTCTTTTAAATTATATCGCTGTTATTTTATTAATAAACAGTGTATTACACTATAATTATTTAAAAGGCGGCAAAATTACTGCTTTTAAAATAAAATCACTGTTATTTGCCGTCTTTTAAATTATATCGCTGTTATTTCATTAATAAACAGTGTATTACACTATAATTATTTAAAAGACGGCAAAATTACTGCTTTTAAATAAAATAACTGTTATTTGCCGTCTTTTAAATTATATAGCTGTTATTTTATTAATAAACAGTTTATTACAGTATAATTATTTAAAAGACGGCAAAATTACTACTTTTTAAATAAAATAACTGTTATTTGCCGTCTTTTAAATAACTATACTGTAATACGAGTGGGGCCCCAGGGCTTAGGCGGGGGGCGTAGGGCCCGGAGCCCTAAGCGTTGGAAGTTCCTAATGCCAAAGGCAACTAACGCCAAATGTTGCTAGCGCCCCTCTTCTTTAAAAGTAGGGTTATGTTGTGATTCTTCTTCTTCTTTTCGAACAGTCATTTTCTAAGTCACGTGATATTTGACAGATGACAGGCGACCACGCCCTAAATAATGCGTTGCGCAAGATTCCTAAATATGACGTCAGATTTTTCGAATGACAGATGAACCCGCCTCGCGTTCTTACCCTAGACCGAAATATTTAATTTTTAAATTTGACTCACGTAAATTTAGCGCTTGGCTAATATTTTCGAAATAAGGGTTGATACCCTTACAAATTATATTTAAATATGTTTCTTAGGCCCTAATCTCGCTTTTAAACAAAAATCGTAAATATCGTATGTACTGAAACCAAAATATTTATTTTTTAATTCTGACATTCGTATACTCTTCTTTTAGCGCTCGGTTAATTATTTAAAAATTAGGGCTGATACTATGACAAATTATATTGAAATATGTTTCCTCGAATTTGTTGATTTTTTTAATAACTTGTCTGTCAATCATAACAACGGCTGTGTAAGAACTTTGAGGTTATCTATTTAGGCCCTATTTACTCTCAAATAACATATTTATTTAAAAAATTAGTGTTACTATATATTTATTAAAAATAATTGTTTAAAAAAGAATGACTAAAATCAAACCACTAGAAGCCAAGATATACGTTAAAAACTGTTAAGGCCCTATTTACACTCAAATAACATAATTATTAAAAATTTTAGTACTAATATTTGTAGATTTATAAAAATTAAATTATTAGCAAAAAGAACAACTAAAATCGGTCTACTAGAAACCAAAATATACGTTAAAAAATGTTAAGGCCCTATTTACTCTCAAATAACATATTTATTTAAAAAATAAGTGTTATATTTATTAAAAATAATTGTTTAAAAAAGAATGACTAAAATTAAACCACTAGAAGCCAAGATATACGTTAAAAACTGTTAAGGCCCTATTTACACTCAAATAACATAATTATTAAAAATTTTAGTATTAATATTTTTGTAGATTTATAAAAATTAAATTATTAGCAAAAAGAACAACTAAAATCGGTCTACTAGAAACCTAAATATACGTTAAAAACCGTTAAGGCCCTATTTACTCTAAAATTACATATTTATTTAAAAAATTAGCCTTAATATATTTATTAAAAATAATTGTTTAAAAAAGAATGACTAAAATCAAACCACTAGAAGCCAAGATATACGTTAAAACTGTTAAGGCCCTATTTACACTCAAATAACATAATTATTAAAAATTTTAGTATTAATATTTGTAGATTTAAAAAATTAAATTATTAGCAAAAAGAACAACTAAATCGGTCTACTAGAAACCGAAATATACGTTAAAAACTGTTAAGACCCTAATAATTTTTCACCTTCACCATTTTGTCGTCGTCATGTTTAATAAACCACGTGCGTTTAAATTTTGAGGTTATGTTAATCAATCTTAAAATATTTCTAGGTTATGTTGACGCCTGCGTAATACCATAAGATAGGTTTGAGGTTATAAATTCTACCTAATGACGTAAGTGTAGGAAGTTCGCCGTTTTTTTAATAAGCCACGTGCTAGTTAAATTTAAGGTTATGTCATCCGTCATCATCTTATGTCTATGTTATGTTGACGCATGCGTAAAGATTCATATAAGTTTGAGGTTATGTTGACCACCTAATGAAGTAAGTTCGCCATTTTTAAATAAGCCACGTGCTGGTAAAATGTAAGGTTATGTCAACGACCATGGGGCCCTCGGCTAAAGCGCGGGGCCCCGGAGCCTTAGACGTGAAGCCCTGAGCCCTAAACGCGGGGCCCGGAGCCCCAGGCTTATCCGTATAAATTTAGGTTATGTCATTTCAATCAACGCTTTATTTCTAGGTTATATTGACATTATTTTTAGCGCATGCGTACTGCCTTATCTCATACACGTAAGCACGTGGTTCAAGAAATATGACAGGTGACAGCTGACAGGCGCCATTTTCTAAGTCCCGTGATATTTGACAGGTGACAGATGACAGATTGACCACGCCCTAAATATGGAGTTGCGCAAGATTCCTAAATATGACGTCAGAGATTTTGACATATGACAGGTGACAGATGACATTTGACAGATGACAGATGACGTTTGACAGATTGACCACGTCCTAAATAACGCGTTGCGCAAGATTCCTAAATATGACGTCAGAGATTTTGACATATGACAGGTGACAGATGACATTTGACAGATGACAGATTGACCACGCCCTAAATATGGAGTTGCGCAAGATTCCTAAATATGACGTCAGAGATTTTGACATATGACAGGTGACAGATGACATTTGACAGATGACGTTTGACAGATTGACCACGCCCTAAATAACGCGTTGCGCAAGATTCCTAAATATGACGCGCATGCGCAGTACCTAAAATAGGCGTCACCCAAGATTCCTCGTAATGACGTCACGGGTGGAGGAGTGGGGGTGGCCCAAGTAGCCCAATGACTACTAGCTTGTTCAGTGCATGCTGCCAATAGCTACATCACATCGGCATAATGACGCTCTTCGGGTACTTTATTATCACCTCAGGCATTACTACGGCATCGATGAAACAGCAATACTGCCGTTTGCTCCCGGCGACATGGAGGCAGTAGTGGAAAATGACAACTGTCGCATATACTGGAACTATGCGTTCCCAACCACGCATCAAATTCAAGCGAATAAACCCGACATCGTTCTCCTTGATAAGAGAAATCACACCATGTATGTGATAGAGTTCTCCGCACCTGCGGAAACTAACATCGATATAAAAGAACGGGAAAAACGAGCCAAATATCAAGATCTTCTTGGCGAACTTCGGAGGCTTTATCCAGAGTATACCGTGCGATTGGTTGTCCTGATAGTTGGCGTTTTAGGAGGCATGAAGGATAACGTATTAAGGGAAATGAGGTACATTTCAGCATGTCAAAATACACCCAAACAACTGGCGATGAAGATGCAGAAATCTGTTGTCCTTGGTTCCCTTCGTCTACTGAGGCAAATGAATTTGGCCGAAGATCACTGACCGAGCGGATGCGAGGAGTGGTCTTCGATATGGATGGCCTTTCGCACGACGCCCTATGGGGTCGGAGCCATGGGTTACGTCGTGTTGGATCTTTTAGAGAATAATAATAATCATAATGACCTAAACCTCTATGCAACTAGTGAGCGGGATCTACAACAGTCTCTTAAGTGATTCACGAATATACCAAAGATGTTGGCAGGAAGTTCTTATAACAGAATTTTAAAAGTTGGATAAGAGAGATTTGGAGAGATTAGATTAGAGATTTAAATTGCAGGTACTTGCGTTTTTAAAAAAATAAACCTTGCCACTTTTACCAAAACACCAATAAGGCATTTTTATTAATTTTGACAATATATGAACATGCCGAGAAATGCTTCATATTTTATTAAGTAAAAACTATTCGTTGGGCAAAAGAATATCTTGATATCAAATTTGTTTAAAAGTAAATGGAAATTATAAGAATAATTTTTGTTTCAAAAAAGCAGTGGCGTACAATGATTTTCTTTAAAAAATATTTAATTAAAATTCCGCTCGAACGCCACTGAAAAAAAAAATATTTAACTTTAAAAAATGGCCCCCAATGTGTAGTGTAGTATGTACCAAATTTTAATAAAATTTGTAGAGTGGTATCACAGTTATTATAAAAAAGATATATATTTTTTAAAGTATCACACCCTGTATCACAAAAGTTAGGACAGTCAGAACATAAGTTTATTTGAACTTTCTTCGTAAAATCATCCAAGGATTCACACCCTGCTTTTCATAAAAAAATACAAATGTGGAAGCTTTAATTTTTCGAAACACCCTGTATATTTTTTCTAAAATTACTAAGATTTAAAAAAATGTTATCGTTTGTTTTAAGCTAATCGATAAATGCCCTAAAATCACCTGAATTACAAATTGTTACTTCCATGCAATAACAATTAAAATCTTAAATACAGAATATGTGGTGCTCACAGAAACTTTGGGAATTTATATTTTACCAAAATACAATTTAGTTACATTTGCGACGCTACTGACGCGTTAATAATATTTTTAGAAATAAAATTCTAATACAGTTTTAAAACGGTACTTATGGTGATTTAAAATTATCTAAAAAATTTATCGCTGTGATGAACTGTTAAATACAGGAAGTTCAATATGAAAAAAAAACAATAAAAAAAAAAATTATAACATGAAAAATGGAGCATCAAAAATCTGACAAACTTGTTTTCTCAAAATGGTCTACTGAATCACACTATATAATTAAAAGTTAAAAACTATTTTTTTGTAGAATGTCGCTCTTGACAAAGTTTTTGTAAAAACGGACTTTTATATTACACTCTGTAGAATAAAAACAAAAGAAAATTTACACAAAGTGAAATTGCCATTTTTTCCAAAAAGTTATTCTACAAAACGGTAAAAGCCGCATTTTGCTATTGCATTTTATTTAAGAGTAATAATGATTTGAAATTTACCAAAAAATGTCCAGTTGCAGTTGAATTGAGCAGCAGTTTATATTAAACGAAAACTGTGGCCCCCTGTATCTCGCAAACCATTAACTTTTTGACAACGGTAAACTTGGTTAGATCGTTTTATTTTAACCCAAGAAATGTGTGGTAGCATTTTGTACATGCCTTTTAAAGACACCTTGTATATTAACAAAGGTCATATTTACTTAGAGTGTGAACCAAATTAAACTTGCACTATTTTTAGCTAATAATTTTTTTGTTGCGCCTATCTTTTATTTTTCCAGGGCTAATAGGTAGATATGATTTCTATAGGTTTGTCAATTTTGATCAAATAGATTTGGTCAGTACCAGACCTACGGGATTTTTCCAAAATAATTCATTTAACTTCGTTGCAAAATAAATCGAATTTATCTACAGTTAGGCTAATACGTTTGATTTTAATTAATTAACAGTTAAGCTATATTAGTATCCAACTCAGGAACCATGGTATCTATTATTTTTGATTTTCAAAGCACACTATAAAAAGGTTTCCTGTTAAAACCGAGAGAAATGCATGCTCTTTGGAGCGCATTATTTATCAAGAATAATTATAATTCCTAAATCCTTAAGATGTTAACAGATTCGCTTTTACTAATTTTTTTCCATAGTTTGTCTACAAGAAAAACGTATTAGCTTAATTGTAGCTAAATCCGATTTCTCTTCCAACGAGCTTAAAACGGTATTTTTTAAAAGTTCCCTAAGTCCAGTTCTGTCTAAATATGTTTAAACAAAATTGGCAAACCTAAAGAGAACAAATCTACTCATTAGCTCTTTTAAAATAAAAAAGATGGGCGCAACAAAAAGAAATTATTATTACTTAAAAAGCGTGCAAATTTAATTCGTCTCACCCTGTATACTAATATGTTTTCCAAAAGCAGATGCCACTGGTTTATGGAAAAAGGTTATTATTATTTTAAAATTAATTTAAAATTATTTTATTTTTAAGTAAGGTTTATTTAAATATATTTTTTTTATTTCTCTCAAAGAACACTTTGTTTAGTTTATATTTAAATAATTTAAATGGCTTGGCAGTGCTGGTTGGTATCGATGTAGCCTTTTGAGTGAACTAAAACTCATATTTATATTCATTTAATTTTTGGTAACGTGATAAAAAATAAAATTTTAGATAATCCGTATTATAAAAAAGACGAAGAGATCCTATTAACATGGGTCCACAAATTCCTTCTTTTAAAGATACATGATGAAAACAATAAAAGACAAGATACGAAGCAATTTGCAAAAAAAAACTGACAAAGCTAATTTTTAACTTGTTCAACATAAAGACAGCATAAAAATTGCACAAACAATTTTTTTACAAATATTTGTATAAATGCCGCTCAAAATGCCATTGGACTTAATAAATTTAATTAGCGTAGTGCCTAATGCCCATTTATGCTATAAATATCACCGCAAATTATAATAAAATATGGTGAATGATATTCAAAATGTTTAGCATAAACCAATTATTTTTTAAAGTTAATCGCTTGTATCTCAACCAACCAAAAAATTACATTAATGAATTGTCTCTAAAATTACTGATTTAACTTTGACAACACCCTGCATCTGATTTTTACATTTTTAGATATAAAATCTCTCTATAAATCTTAAACACAATATTAAGTAACACTTTTAAATTGTAGTCCTTTTAGTTATTTAACAATCCCTCCATTCCAAAGTTAAAATAAATTAAAAAGCGCGCTGACTGTATGGATTCGGATATCAACTTTTATTTTTGTTATGGAAGGAGAAGTACCATCTGAATGCATTAAAAAGTATCCATCGGAAAGGAGCAACTTAATGTGACTAACCAGTAAAGATACTTTAAAAACCGCGCCATCAATTCAAATTCAAATCAGTATCAACGTTATTTTACGAATTTAAACAAAATATTATTTGGCTTTTCACCAGAATAAAATTAAAAAGTTTATTTAACATTTTAAGAAAATTTAAACTGTTATACAATATGAAGAACTATTCTGCTCTTACACAATATAATAAAAGATATTATTTCTTTAAAGGAAATACAATAACGAAATATTTAATATTAGGTTACTTACAATACAAAGGTTTTAATCTATAAACAAAGGTTCATTAGCACTCGGTTAAAATTATTTTAATCCAATAAAATAAAATCTTAACAATACGCCAGACGAGAACTGGGGCCCTATTCCACTGTTCATAAGCGCCTTTTTGTTTGCGTTTTATTAGTTTTTTTTTCTCTAGGCTCTTATGAAAACAAAAAGGTCTTCGTTCGTACAAATTGGCGGACAACACCGCATTAAAATTTAAAATATGACAGATTTGTCAAAGTCAAGCGTACTTTTTATCTTATGCAAACTCATAAATAGTAAAATTTAATACTCAATTTTGATTTTATTACTAAAGTTAAAACCTATTTAAAAGAATCCACCGATCTTTGCGGTGAAAACTAGGCTCAGTCAGTAGGTAGCTAACCCCCAATACACCAAAGCATTTCATTTCAGGTTAGAAAATTGTCATATTCCCATTTTATGAAAAATATTAAATTCGTTGAAAATGATGTTTTCTACTGTAAACAACGTGTTAAAAATGCTTTGGTTTATTACCTAGTAGTAGTTTTCTTTATCTAAATATGAGGCATCAAGTAAGGTAGAAAAAAGGTGAGTTTAAATATCGTATATTTATATTTTGTTTTCCTTTAAAATTTTTGATATTTTTAGCTTCTAACAGAGATTGCAAGAAACATCTAGTCATTTACACGGCAACTAACCCAGGAAACCCATGAAATGCATCAAAACTCAAGACCATGTTTAGATAACAGACAAAGAAGGTCCTACAAAAATACCCCATAAAAGTTTTCCAAAACAATGTGTTGCTACACTGATTAATAACTTGCCTATTGTTAATTTTAAAATAAGTGCACTTGAATATGGAAAGGTATTATTTCATTGCTGTTTTAAATGAAAGAACAAAAGCAACTGTGAGTAAAATTTGCATGCAAAGTATACTAATGTTTTCATAAAATTTTTACAATTATCCAGGAGATACCGTTCCAGTTTCTTTAAAAAGACATTTTTTTTTTTTTTTTTTTTTTTATCTTTGGACAAACCACGAAGGCTAAAAGCCTAAATACTAACGTACCGTGGGTGTCTTAAGCGGGGTAAGAGGGAGTTTGTTAACACGGGACTTAAATACTTGAAGATTTGGGGGAAGGAAAGACCTCCGCGGGCAGCAGGTTCCACAATCTAGAAACTCTAGGGATAAAAGAACGAACAAAGTGAGAAGTTCGGGGCCTGTCCAGTTGGACCGTATAGGGATGCATACGCGCGGAACCACGAGTTTCTCTGTTGGGAACCGTGAGTGGAGGAACTATACTGGTCAATTCTTCAGAGCAGAAGCCATGGAAGTACCTATAAAAAGAGATAAATCGCCCACAGCCCGACGATGGGCAAGAGAGGGAAGCCTTTCTGTAAGTGAAGGATCATTAATGAGACGAATAGCTCTTCTTTGAATAGAATCAAGAATGCTCAGGGTTGTTGGGGACGCCATGCCCCAGATATGAGAACAATATTCCAAGGGAGGTCGGATTTGGGAAACATATAAAGTGTATAAATTAGAAGCGGAAAAATACTTTTAGCTCGAAAGAGAAATCCAAGCTTTTTGAAGCTGCCGTGGCTATAGATACAATGTGTTTATGCCAGTTAAGGTTACTTTCAAATGTGACGCCCACGAGATTGAAGGTGTCTTTGCTCTGTAGAACTTGGCCGCTCATAAGTAGAGGATGAGTATTTGATGACTCTTTTCGCGACAAGGAACATGACTGTGTTTTGGTTGCATTAAAATGGACGAGATTATTGGCGCCCCAATCCAATATTAAATTAAGATCCTGAGAAAGAGATATCTGCATCGCTCTGCGTTTATTTTCCAAGTCAGGTTTAGTGATGGGTTGAGGAACCTGAAAACTGGGGTGAAGGGTACTATCGTCGGCGAAACTATGAATGGAATTAGTTGTGGACGAGAGAGGGTCGTTGATGTGAAGAAGAAACAATGTTGGTGCCAGAACTGAGCCCTGAGGGACTCCAGCATTTATTTGGTGAAAGCTTGAAGAATGGCCGTTCTTGCTTTTACCAGTTCACAGCTCCAAAACACTTACGTAACTAAATCTAACCTAAACCAATGATCTTTACACAGGAACAATATTCTCTTTTACTTAATGGCTTTTAATCTTTCTTCTATAATTTATATACTCTTCAATGTCCTAAGTTAACCCTGCTAATGCTAAAAAGTTAAAATAATGTTCATTAAACACGTATTAATGTTTACAGAAAAACCTAAATTTGCTTATTTAAACCTGAAATTTGTATTTTTTTATTTTTAGGACTGCTAGATTGTAAAATTCATTAGTTTTTCAAGCTGGTGTATGAATTAAGAAATATATTTTATATAAACTGGGAGTATTTTCAAGTGCTCATCTGCAAAAATATTCTAGTACAAAAACTTAGTGATTATAAAAACGTTTATTTACTATAATATCCTTTTTTTTGTAAACCTAAGAATTAAAATAAAGACAACAAAATATTATTGATTGATTTTATTATTTTTTACAAATTACAGAAGGTTTATAATTTATTTGTTACACATGTTGGGCATTATTATTTTGATTATCGATCATTTAATATTATTCTTGAACTATTAAGCAATGTTGATGTCTTCTGGCACGGTCCTAAGGGATATTCGTAGTCTTCTAGAATCCTACAAATAAAATTATTATTACTAAATGAAAAAAAAGACAGCAATAAAAGGTTTTGATAATTTACTCTTTGTTTAAAATCATATAAGTATCAAATTTGTTTACTATCTTTGGGTATTTATATTAACTAATAATTGGTATGTACTAACAATTTACAGTTATTGTCTCCAAAATGGGAGCAACTACGATTTTGACCAAAATTGGTACACAGGGGTTTTTGGGGCCCTGATCACGAACCTTGAAAAGTTTTTAGTCGTAAATATTTCGTTTTTAATATATCCATCATCAAACTTGAAAATCAAAACATGCTTATTTTCACTATATTCCCCCTTCTTTTTGCACAAAATTCTTAATATAACACTAAATTGGCACATATTTTATTTACCAGCAAAAATCTTTTTAAAACCTCTTTTTAATAGGTTTATGTCTTTTTATATTAATTGCATTTGACGAAAAAAACGTTTAAAATAAGTAAAAACAGGTTTTTAAAAGTTATTTATAAAATATTGTATTCCCATTTAGTGTTATATTAAGAATTTTGTGCAAAATGAGGGAGAATATAGAGAAAAATGAGGATAATTTATTTTCAATTTTGATTATGAATATTTCGATAACAAAATGTTTCCGACTAAAAATTCTTTCGGATTCGTGATCAACGTCCCAAAAATCCCTGTACAGTAAATTATTTGGTCACAATCGGAGTTGGTCACACTTTCGAGACAATTACCCAATTTGCATAAATAAGACAAATATTTTATTAAATACTACCTCTTAAAACTAAAAAGAAATTGATCCTAAATGTTTTTTTCTAAATATAAGTTTACTTTAGTTTAACACTTACCTTAAGTGATATTTTAATGTAGTTTGCTAATCTCCATTTCCAGTCTTTGTCCTAATCTAACATTCTGTACAAGTACCCAACACTCAATAAAGGCCTTCTTTTAGAAAGTATAAATGAAAGATGGTATAAATGTTATATGCAATAACTTGTTAGATAGTTACTTTTCCAAAGCAATAAGTAATTTTTCATAGTTTTTCTTTTCAATCTATATTTTGACAACTGACATATTCATTTTACTCCAAATGAGCTTCAGGCTAACGCTTTAACGCACTTTTGCGCAGGCGCACAGTGGCGAGCTCTAATGTAATTTCGTGGCCATAATTCATTAAAAAAGTATATATAAAATATTTCATGTCATTATTTTTTAATCACATTTACTATAATAAATATTATATAATTGATACCATCAAAATATTACTGATGAAAATAAAAATCAAATACAGAAGTTTTTTAAGGTAAGTAAATATTTTAATATAGTGAGTAAAATATCAATGAAGTTAAAGTTTTTAATTGCTGTTGTAAAATTTATTCTTAATTTATTTTTTAAGGTAATACAATGTTTTTTTTTTATTTAGTAGTAGTATTTGGTTTTCTAAAATATCTTTCTTTAAGCTGAATAAAATCAATTTGCCAGATAATACGCACATTTTTTTTTGATTAAAATTTTCCACTTTCTAAGAGAAAATAAATATTGTGCGAAGTATGCCGAAGATTAGATTTTGCACTAAAAATAAACTTAAACTCACCGTCATTCATAAATGTTTAATTGTAGCTGCCCGAATTTGCCTATTCAAATGATATTAATTTATTGTTACACCCCAACGAGCCCCAACCCCATTTTTTTCGGTAATAATTGTATTGTGACCTCGTCCATTTTAATGCATCCAAAACACAATCATGTTCCTTGTCGTGAAAAGAGTCATTAAATACTCATTCTCTACTTATGAGCGGCCAAGTTTTACAGAGCAAAGACACCTTTAATCTTGTGGGCGTCACATTTGAAAGTAACCTTAACTGGCATAAACACATTGTATCTGTAGCCACGGCAGCTTCAAAAAAGCTTGGATTTCTCTTTCAAGCCAAAAGTATTTTTCCCCTTCTAATTTATACACTTTGTATGTGTCCCAAATCCGACCTCCCTTGGAATATTGTTCTCATATCTGGGGCATAGCGTCCCCCACAATCCTAATCATTCTTGATTCTATTCAAAGAAGAGCTATTCGTCTCATTAATGATCCTTCACTTTCAGAAAGGCTGCCCTCTCTTGCACATCGTCGGGCTGTGGGGGATTTAACGCTTTTTTATAGGTACTTCCATGGCTTCTGCTCTGAAGAATTGTCCAGTATAGTTCCTCCACTTACGGTTCCCAACAGAGAAACTCGTGGTTCCGCGCGTATGCATCCCTATACGGTCCAACTGGACAGGCTCCGAACTTCCCACTTTGTTCGTTCTTTTATCCCTAGAGCTTCTAGGTTGTAGAACCTGCTGCCCGCGGAGGTCTATCCTTCCCCCCAAATCTTCAAGTATTTAAGTCCCGTGCCAACAAACTCCCTCTTACCTCTCTTAAGACACCCACGGCACGTTAGTATTTAGGCTTTTAGCCTTCGTGGTTTGTACAAAGATAAAAAAATAGATAAAATCAAAAATCTGAAAACCGCATGTTCGTATCTGCTTTGGTTTCAAAGTTATGAATTTACCCACTTTACATCCCGGACCCACCCTCAACACCCCATTTTTTCTTGATAATATTGTATTGTTACCGAACCTACATTACCGTGCCTAATTTCATAAGAAGCAGTTAACGGGAAGTTTGTGAAAAATGCATTACAAGATTTGAAAGGCATCCAGACCAGGCCAGGCAAAAATACTATTTTTTTATACTTGCTGATAAATTAACTAGTTTTTAGCTGATAAATTAACTAGTTTTTACTTGTCCTTACTTTAAAAATTCCCAGAAAACTTATTTTACATTAGATTTCTGAATCTAAAAACAAAATTAATAGTTTTTGCATTTTGGCCGCATGATCTCATATGACCTCACCACCGTGCGGCGGAGCCGCAGGCATCGCTTCACGAACCCTTTTTGGTTATAGGTTATGTGATTTAGAAACTATTTTGCTTACAAATGATTATTCTGGCTGCGGAGGACCATGTTAAGTATTTATTAGCTTCTTGTATTTCAATTAAACTGTATACTTTGTTTTTAATAGCATAGTAAACTGATTTTTTCATCTTTAATTTCACATTTATGGAATTTTAGGTTATGTAATGACTTTGAATTTTGTCAGATGTCAGATGGTAATACAGATTTCTGTTTTATGACCGCCTGTTCTGAAAAACAAGTGAAGGGTATTCGTTCGTTAAAGAAAAACAAATGAAGGTTAAACGCTCCCGGAACGTATACGTTCAGCGAACGAATGAGCTCAATTTAGCAGAATTGAGCCCCTGGCCAATGGTTGCGTCTCAACCAGATAATCTGGTTAAGATACCTAATAGGTGTATCTTTTACCAGTTAATTTTTTCAAAAGTAATGTCAAACTGTAAAGTGTCCGTCAGACATTTCATTGATAATTTTTTTTTTAGTTTTCTAACAAATTTATCAGTAAGTTTTTGGGTAAACTGTTTACCAGATTTTTGGTAAACTATTTACCACATTTTTGAGACGCAACCAGTGGCCCAGTTCTCGTCTGGCGTCTTGTTAAGATTTTATTTTATATATATATATATATATATATATATATATATTTATATATATACCTATAAAAAGCGATAAATCCCCCACAGCCCGACGATGTGCAAGAGAGGGAAGCCTTTCTGTAAGTGAAGGATCATTAATGAGACGAATAGCTCTTCTTTGAATAGAATCAAGAATGCTTAGGGTCGTGGGGGACGCCATGCCCCAGATATGAGAACAATATTCCAAGGGGGTCGGATTTGGGACACATACAAAGTGTATAAATTAGAAGGGGAAAAATACTTTTGGCTCGAAAGAGAAATCCAAGCTTTTTTAAGCTGCCGTGGCTATAGATACAATGTGATTATGCCAGTTAAGGTTGCTTTCAAATGTGACGCCCACAAGATTAAAGGTGTCTTTGCTCTGTAAAACTTGGCCGCTCATAAGTAGAGGATGAGTATTTGATGACTCTTTTCTCGACAAGGAACATGATTGTGTTTTGGATGCATTAAAATGGACGAGATGTTTAGCGCCCCAATCCAATATTAAATTAAGATGCTGCGAAAGAGATATCTGCATCGCTCTGCGTTTGTTTTCCAAGTCAGGTTTAGTAATGAGTTTAGGAACCTGAAAACTGGAGTGAAGGGTACTATCGTCGGCGAAACTATGAATGGAATTAGTTGTGGACGAGAGAAGGTCGTTAATGTGAAGAAGAAACAATGTTGGTGTCAGAACTGAGCCCTGAGGGACTCCAGCATTTACTTGGTGAAAGCTTGAAGAATGGCCGTCCACAATAACTGATATACGATGATCAGATAAATAACTAGAAAGCCAAGTACAGAGTTTAGTTGAAAGACCATAGGAGGGAAGTTTATTAAGAAGTGCGGCATGCCAGACCTGGTCAAAAGCTTTGGATATATCAGGAGCAACGATCTGGGACTCACCTAGAAACTCAAGAGACTTATTCCAGCAGTGCGATACGAAGGAAAGAAGATCTGCTGTAGATCTTTTGTGGCGAAATCCATACTGCCAGTTCTGCAAAATTTTGTGTTTTTCTAAGTATTTAAGAATTTGTGAATTAATTATTTTTTCCATTACTTTACAAAGAACTGAGAGAATTGAAAGTGGTCTATAGTTAGATGGAAGAGATTTAGATCCTTTCTTGGAAATAGGTTGAATACGTGCAGCTTTTCAGCTTTCCGGAAAGATACCTGTGTTGTAAGAAATTCGAAAGAGCCGAGTTAAGATTGGTGCAAGTTCTGGAGCACATTTTTTTAAAACGATTGCTGGTATGCCATCCAGCCCAGACGATTTCTTGGTGTTAAGGGAAGAAAGGATACGCTTAATGTGTTTTACCTTAAAAATGATATCGGGCATTTTATGAGGAACTGGGGTAACCGCTGGAATTGGATGATTTACGGGAGGGTCAAGGCTTGAATTGGCAGCAAATTGTTTAGCAAACAATTCTGCCTTTCCTTTAGCGGTAGAAACAATTTCATCTTCCAAAGCTAGTGACGGAAAAGAACTGGTACAAAAATTCCTACTTATGTTTTTCGCAAAGGACCAGAAAGATTTTCTGCCATTTGAGCAAGAAAGAACTTTGTTTTTAATACGATTGTCGAAGAAGTCTTTGGCTTCAGAAATTGTTTGATTGTAGTAGTTTCTTGCTTCAATGCTGGCCTGTCGGTTTTCTGGACTAGAATCCTGTAGAAACTTTTTGTGAGCATGAACATTCTAGCTTTATCACAAGATTTGGAAAACCAGGGTTTGTTATTGGATTGTTTGGGGTTCTTGATGGTGTGAAATATAGGTTTCAATGCCCAATTGAATTGATTCCGTCAGATGATTGCAAATTTCAGAAGGATCACCAGAAGAAAAGCAGATGGAATTCCAGGGGTAAGTGGCGAAGAAGTCCCTCAGGCCATCCCAGTCGGCTGAGTTGTAGTGCCATACGGTGCGTGGTGGCATGGCATTTACCTCGGGATGTGCAGGGTAAGATATAGTAACTAAGCCATGATCTGAGCGACGACTTACAGTTAATTTCTTGTCGACTTGAAGACGTAGTTTAGGATTTGCATAGTTGGAACATTTACCCGTATGAATTCTAGCCCTTTCGGTATTCCAAGGTATAGCCAACTTTGCGGTAGCAGGGAATATTTTAGCCAAACATTTTCCTGCTGATTAAAAAGTTACTTCAGGTTTTTCATTGTTTAGACTATCTTTGGGAGTTTCTTAATCCAACTGTGGCATTTCTATATGGTGTTCAGTTTTGTCAGTGACACGCATTGCATTATTAACAACTACCCAAATAATTAACAATTTTTGTTGCGTAAATATATCTTGATTCTCTTGTACTTGAATAATCTGGTTATATTCGGATTTTTTTCACCCTTTCGGGGTCATCCCACCCAGGCCGACAACCACCCCCTAGGTGGTGCACTGCAGCCTGAAGGCTTATTGTACCTTGACCCCTACTCCTTCCCATTCACACACCATTCATTCCATAACTTGAAAGGTTGTTGCTCGGTCCGCATCCCCGAGCAGAACACCGTGTGCCGCCGGTCACCCATCCAAGTTATGGGCGCGCACTTCACTGCTTAACTCCGGAGATCGACACTTGCCGATACAACCGGAGCAGCCACGAGCGCGCCATTATATCTTGATTCTCTTGTACTTGAATAACCTGGTTATATTCGGATTATTAAGGGTACTAATTCCACTTCAGTCATGTATTTATGTTACTTGCTGGGAGTTCATGTACTGGTATGGGGACAAACTGATGCTCAATCGTAGGTACAGCTCCATCTCTCCTCATAATGTTTTTTGCCCGTAGAAAGAATCGAGGTCTCTTCTTTAACATTAAATATTACCTACATTTTTATATCCTTCTCTTTAAAACGTAGGTGACAAATATAATCGGTTTTTGAGGTGCCCAAAACCATATTCCATGTTTTTGATTTTGCCGGTGTCTGAGTTGATATAAAAAAATAATAATATAATACTGATTTCAGCAGTTAAATTACATTAGTCGACAAATCAATAATATTAAAAATAATAACAATTACGTATTTCTTTAAAACACTTTTTTTATTTAATTTTTCTAAAAGTTATATACGGACAGCGTGACTTCGAAAGTTCTTACCAAATGAAAAACTTTTTAATACTTAACTTTGTCTCTTTATAAAAAGTCCCGCTTAATGAGAAAATTAAAGTTGGATGTACAGGGTGGTTTAAAAATGACTTGAATTCAAATTAAAATATAGGTTATTACCTAACTTCGGTACCAAACTATAAAGGGTGATTTCTTAGTCTGTTTTTATTTTAATATCTTAAATACGAACCCAGATACAAAAAATTTACTAAACTAAAAAGCTGTACTCTTAGTTACTTTATAGACAAAAAAACTCTTAAAATGCCAGGGGCGTACACTTTTTTCAATAATATTTGCTGTTGTGCCCACTGTACGGCCCCGGCTTTTTATGTAGTTTTTATTTTTTTTCCTATAAAGCAACTGAAAATATAACTTTTTAGTGAAGTATATATTTTTGTGTTTGGCTTCGTATTAAAGATATAAAAAAGACTTTTAAAAAATAATTAACGCCCTATATGTATATATGTTTATGAAACTTTATTTTTTTTAATAACATAAGAAATCACCTTTTAAAGTTAATACCGTAGTTAGGAAATAACCTTTATCATTTTAAAGCCACTCTGTACATCCAACCTTTAAATATTTTTGAAGAAATGTACTTTCTTATTAAGCAGAACTTTTTCCGTTTTTTCGTAAATTTAAAAAATAAAAATTTTCCCATTTTGTAATAACTTTCGAGGACATGCTGTTTGTTCTTTTTTAGAATAATGTAATGTAGTAATACCAGGTGATTAAAAAATATTTATAAAAATGTAAATTGTATATATGGCAGAAAAACCTCGGTCGCTAGCCTTTTGGGCCAAGTGCCTTATAGAGTTTATAAATAGTACTAATAGTAGTACTATGTAGCTATCTGTTAACTTCAGTTTTATAAAGTAATTAATAATATTGTCATAGTCAATTTAAACATAGAAATATGATATCAAATAACAAAAATTCCGACAGAGCCAAATTTTTGTATAGACCTTGTGTTTACCATTACCAATAAAGTGCCAAAAGTCCTTATCGATCCCATGTGTGTTTTGATATTTATTCAAAGTTAAAGTTTCAGGTTTTAATAGTTTTTCTGTCAGTTTTGTCAAAAAAATACCGCAGACCAGAGTTGTAGATTTTAAAATTCTTTATAAAAATGGTCTTTATAATTTTATCTCTAAAACCTACGATTTCCCAGATATTGCGCTTTTAAGAATCACGGTTACACATTTCCACACCACCTTTGGCATAGTGTACTCGGTGCGTTTTTTTTAATGTGGTTTTTCCCGTAGCCCTTCTTTACGAACCTTTATGACGTTGTTTTCAAAAACAGTACTTATTTGATAGTAAGAAAATTATTATTATTTGTTATTTAGTTTAATTGTGGTTTTAGTTTTTTTTGTTACTTCAGTCTAATTACTTTTCATACTCATCTTCAACAATCATTTTTTCTTCGATTTTTTTCTTCAACCTTCAAATTCTTTTTCTTTTTTTCTTCTTTTTCTCTTCCTAAATGTTCCGAAATTGTTTAAATAAAGATGCATCAGTTGTTTCTCTATCAAAATCACATGAATCTTTCTCTCTTGTATTTAATTAAACATTTAATTAAAATAGACCTTGAATTTATACTTTGATACACGCTAAAGAACACTGCAACCTTTTTGCAATTGCAAAAAATAGTATAAAGAAGTTTTTCTGGAGCAGGGAGCAGTAGAGTTTAAATCGGTTCCATAATATAATTTATTAATTTTCAACCCCAGTCCTCAGGGTTCAGTTGATTGCCTTGCCATGTCTGAACTTGTTACATATATTAGACGTACAGTGTGTTTTGCACTACTACAGTAAAAAGTAAAAGCCCGTGTAATTTGATTGGTTTGTTTCATTAAAAATAAAAAAAAGGTTTGACCAACCAGAACTAACCATGATCCCCCCTAATGTGACAGCTTTGCATGACGGTCTGGGTATGCAAATATTTTAGTTTTCATTTGTCTAAAAATTGCTTAGACAAATATGATCAAATGCTAATTAACTAGGCAAATAACATTTGAAAATAAAAATATAGTATTTGCTTAGGCAGAAGACATTTGGCTAGACAGAAGCTATTTGCTTAAAATAACCATTTGCACATATACATAAAACTGGCATAAGTAGGTATTTCTGCTTGCCTTGGTACCTGAATATGTATATACGTGGCATATGTGTGCATATTATGTGGAACGTGTTTCTTACAAGCGCAATATCTGAAAAATGGTAGGTCTAGTAAAGTTATAAAAATCATTTTTATGGGAAACTTTGGTCTGCAGTACTTTTTGATAAAACATACCGTTTCCGACAAAAATACACAAATCCTGAAACTTTGACTTTGACCTTAAATAAATATCAAAGCACACATGGGATCGATGGGGTCAATTGGCACTTTATTTCTAATGGTAAACCTAAGATCTCTACAAAAATTTGGCTTTGTCGGAATTTTTGTTATTTTAATTGTACAAATTGACCAGAAAAATATTGTCGGTAGGTAAAAGACAGAAGTTAGGACATATTAATTAATCTACTTTTTAACTTTCGCCCAGCTGGACAACTTTTTACAAAACTCCTAAAATACCGTCAATGGTAGCTTGATTTTGATGATATTTATGTAATATGGTTATTTTAATGATTTTCTTGTTGTTAATACAAGAAGAAAAAATATTTGGAATTGAATGGAAAAGATTCCATCCATCCTCCATAGTTATATTTTCTTTACTAAATGGCTTCACTGGCTACTGTGACGCCACCTTAATTAGCTTCCTTCCGATGGACACTTTTAACTTACGCCATAAAAGATGGTCCTCGTCCTCTTTAGCCTCCATAATTTTCGTGATATTATTAATAGTTTTGGTTGCCATACTTTCTTCTTATGTTTGAGAAAGGCCTAATAAAAAAATACTTTTGCTGTTACTTTTAAAATATTTTTATAAGAAACGTTAAATGATTTTAGCATCTCTATAAATTATTTATTATTTTAATTTAGTATCTATAAATTTTAATGAAATGTGTTTAAATTATAATTTTTGCTTTTTACTACTTATAAACCAAAAACTATGGATACAATTTGGACGTGTTGGGATATTAACATACAAGGGTGTTATAAGTGCGACAAACTTCAGGGGTGATTCTGCATGAAAAAAATGTGAGAGTTTGCTCTATAAACGTTTGTCCAAAAATGCTTCATTTCCGAGATACGGGTGTTAAAGTTTTTCTTAAAAACTGATTATTTTTTTATTGCTCTAAAACCGATCGAGATATGCAAATGAAATTTGGTGGGTTTTAAAGAGGTAGTTGTGCGCATTTTGACATGCAAATAAAAATTTTGTGTTCATCAGTGGCGCGCATTACGGGTAATAGTCTCAATTTTTAAAGAAAAAAGTGGTACGCCACTGAGATATTTCTACAAATTAAAAATTATTTTTGAATACCTTGCTCAATTTATTGAAAAAAATCTCTCTTGCCTTTTTTTCGTATGAGGCGTCGTTTTATGCAACAAAATAAAACATCATAAGCAGTATTTTCTTTTCTTTTAATATTTTTATCTAGTAGGCTACTGTCAACATTTAGATACCTAATCTTAAATTAGCGTTTTACAAGTTTCTAAAGTTATTAAACTTTTAGTTTGGCTATAACATTATTGTTAGTTGGTTATTAATTTTACTTTTGCCGAAAAGAATGGAAAATTATACAAATGCGGAATTTTCAGACATGCATTTTGTCTACGGTCGATGTAATGGAAATGGTCGGCAAGCTCGACGATTGTATGCTGGAGTTGTATCCAGGACGTAGGGTACTTATCACACACACTATTTGCTCGTCTTCACCAACGTTTGCGGGGAAAATGGTACATTTAGAAACAAACGGCTGACTGCGGGCGTCACTCGAAGTACCGAACTGTGCAACTAGAAGAAGCAGTTCTCGAGTTAATTGCCGAAGTCTACAAAGAACAAGTACTCGAAAAATTGCCAACATATTGAATGTAAAAGCAACTTCACTGTATTTAAAATTCTTAAGAACAGCAGTTGTATCCGTTTCATATCCAACGTGTACAAGCTTTACTACCTAGAGACTTTTTTTCCGCGCCTATTTTTGCCAGTGGATTCTTCATCAAATCCGCTTAAATTCCTAATTTTTTAAATGGTTTTGTTTACTGATGAGGCGAATTTTGGACGACATTGTATACGAAATTTCCATAACAATCACTTATGGGCTGAGGAAAATCCACATGGAATCTTTGAAGCTCATTTTCAGCATGAGTTTTCAGCAAATGTATGGCTTAGGAGTATGATCATTATTTGGAGTGAACCACATCACCCTCACAACGATTAACAGGCAGGCTTACCTTAATTTTCTACAGGAAGAGTTACCTGTTCTTTTAAAAAAAATTACAGTCAGTTTTAACTGCAATTGCCGATGCAGTGTCTGAACTCATTAGCATCAATATTCCGTAAATATTTAGGTACTATATATCCAAATCATTCAGATGGGTGGGAGGTACGGAACATTGGCCTGCTCGATCGCCGGATTTAAATCCCTTTGGGGTTTTTCTTAAATCATTAGTTCCACTCCCGTTGAAAATGCTGATGACCCAGGAATCGAATTATAGCCGGCTGTGAAGAGACAATAAGAAATACACCAAGAATATTTGAGCGAATACGACAATCAATGGAGCGAAGAGTTAAATCTTGTATTACATCTGGGGGAGGTCATTTTGAACATTTGTTGTAGCTTTGCGCCTATTTAAAATGTTATTAGTGTTATATTCTGTAATTGTTTGATTTAATGTAATTGTACGTATTAAAAAAATGAAAAATACCTCTTATGATGTTTATTTTTTGCATAAAAGCACTGACGCCTCATACGAAAAAAGGCAAAAGAGATTTTTTTTCACAAATTGAGCAAGGTATTCAAAAATGAGACGCAATTTGGAATATCTCAGTGGCGTACCAC
Source organism: Listronotus bonariensis (assembly GCA_014170235.1). NCBI lineage: Eukaryota > Metazoa > Arthropoda > Insecta > Coleoptera > Curculionidae > Listronotus > Listronotus bonariensis. The sequence continues at coordinate 188,039 of JACEGR010000200.1, read as the reverse complement.
TTTTCTTTAAAAAAATTGAGACTATTACCCGTACGCGCCACTGATGAACACAAAATTTTTATTGCATTTCAAAAATGCGTAATAACTACCTCTTAAAACCCACCAAATTCATTTGCATATCTCGATCGGTTTTTAGAGCAATAAAAAATGTTGATTTTTAAGAAAAACTTTAACACTTAATATCTCGGAAATGAAGCATTTTGGACAAACGTTTATGAGCAAACTCTCATTATTTTTTTCATACAGAATCACCCCCACAAGTTTTGTCACTTATTTACTAACACCCTGTATATGTCGCATTATTCCATGATGCGAGTTTGCTATATTGCGTTTATTCAGTGCCTTTTCTTAGTTGTTTTTACAATATTGGTTAACGCTTGGCATATTTCTCCTAAAGTTTTTTGTAAATAAAAACAGATACAGTGTGGTCTATAAAGTGTGTAACAAATACAAAACTTTTTATTTAAAAATTTAAGATAAATTAATATAAAGCCAACAAAAATACAGGGTTTGTCAAAAAAATGTAAAACTACTTTGTGGTTAAGTACCTTCTTATTAAAAAATATAACAAGATATTAAGTCTTGGTATTTTTTTAAATGAAAGTTTGAATTATCTCTCCTACCCAATTATTGGAATTAATTATTTACGTTGTTAAAAGATTAGTGGTACAGGCAAGAGTAAAGTTAGAAATTTGCACCCCCTTCACTTTTTTATCGTAGAAAAAAATATACTAGTTTATTTTGTTAATTTTGTGATTTTTAAATGGGAAATCGCATTTAAATTATCTTTTAAGATATACAGAGAAAAACAAGAAGTATAATATTTTTAAAGGGACACCCTATGTATCATATCAAAATTAAAAACTTTTTTAAAAAACATATAAAATACCGTATTTGTTATATCTATCACAATTATTTTCATAAATATGGCCTTCTAAATCTAAAGAATAATTTTTATTTTTCCTTAGAATTGAAATAAATTTACAAACAAAATGCTATAACCTTTGAAGATATACAGGGTATTACAAAAATTATATTGTTTTAAATGTTACGCCATTACCAATTTTTATTTTATGTTTTTACATATTCAAATTGCGTTACAAAAATACCAAATTTGATGTTAATATGTTTATTAATTTTAAAATATGGCCATATAAGAAATTAATAGTTATCTTAGTACTTGCAATTTTTGCCGTAATATCAATACCTGATTTAAATTTAAATTTATTTTTGAGATTTGGATTTTATAGTTTAAAACTGGTAAAGAGACACAGGATGATCATTTTTAAGTCGGCACTATGGCTAACTTTTTTATTATTGGAGATACGAAGTCGGTTAAATAAGCAAAAAGAAGCATTTTTCCACTGATTAACGTGTTGCCAAAAACACAATTGAACATCAGTTTTTTGATTTATTGCATAAAATATACTTCTTTTTAAATGAAACACCCCGTGTGTTATGTCACTATTCAAAAGATCTGTTAAAGACCATTAAAAAAGTCCTTATGAGCAGAGTTGGATCGTATTCAAATAGTCAGTATTCTGAATAGTATTCAGAATACATTTTGCCGGTATTCTAGTATTCGAAAACATTTGTGTGTTTGGTATTCGGTATTCGGCAAAAACTTTTTGGTTGGTATTTAGGATTCTGTATTCGAATACTTTTGAAGTATTCGAATACCGGCGTTCCGAGGATTCGAATACCGGAATGTGTAAGCAGTATTCGAATACCAAAATTGTCAAGAGTAGAATACCAAAGGGAACAAAATTCTTATACATCGTTTTTTTGTCTAGTATTCAAATCTTTTTTTAGTATTCGAATACCGATTCCGGGTGCTCGTGAATACCGAGTATTTGAATACTTTTTTCTTCCAAGAATTCAAATATTCGGTATTAATACTTTCTTTCTCCGGATTGAATAGTAAACTGGCATTTTTAAATAGAATACTATTGAATCACCAATATATACACATTTTAAAGAGCTTTAAGAAAATACCACATTTAATATGTGTTTCTCTTATAGTTTTAAAAATATGGCCATTTAAATCTAAAAATAATATGAAATTTTCATTATCTCTACAGCCCCAAGCTATAAGCACTAAATTTAGTGGACATTAGGTATATCTTCTATTTTTAAATGGCCATATTTCCATAACTATAAGAGATAGACATATCAAATGTGGTATTTTCTTAAAGCCCTCTAAAATATTAATTTAATAGTAATGCAATATACAGGGTGTTCTATTTAAAAAATGTCAGTTTACTATTAAATTCCCAAATTTCCGACAGTATAAATTTGGATATAACATATGAGGACTCTTTTAAATGGTCTTTGATAGATCTTTTGAATGGTGAAATAATTTACAGGGTGTTCTTTTTAAAGAGTCTATTTTTGCAATAAATTAAAAACCCGATGTTCAATTATTTTTTGTTGGCAGCACGTTAATCAGCGGAAAAAATGTTAATATATAATAAAGAAGTTAGCAATAGTGCCAACCTAAAAATAATCATTCTATATATTTTAAATAAAGTACTTTCTTAAAGCTTTTTGAAACAACTTTAAAAGAATGATATAAAATAGAGGATGTTCAAATTAAAAATATACCTTCTGTTGTATCTTGTATATTTTAAGACATATTAAAAATTTAATAACTGATTTAAAAACTAGTTTAAAAATACAAAATTTTCTTTAAAAACTGTTATTTTAATTTATTTTTACGATAAAAAATAAAAAAGTTAGCAGGGGTGTAAGTATATAATAATTCAGTTGTTTGAAAACACTTACAACGAAGCGTTTAATTTCTTCCGCTTTACAACATAAGAAATAGCTGTGTTGACTAAATGAAAATGTAACAAATAGTAAAGAAAAACTCTATTCCGATATGTTGTAAATATTACAGGTGTACCTAAAGGAAATTTTAACTTTTTAAACTATTAAATACACACCAAAACCAAATTTAATTAAATTTGTTTTTAAGATTATTTAGATTTTGAAGAAATGTAAAACTTTACATTTTTATTGTTACTTCTAAAATTTAGCCGTATTTATTCTTAGTTTAATTATTGTTTAAAATTTAATAACACACAATACTCTTGCAGTCTTCTTTAAATTAAGGAAAATTTAATGGCCTTAATAATAATGCCAAAAAATACCACTGTCATCTCACACTTGTATACTGACGCGAGTTAACTGACTTGAACGCACAAAATATTTTTAAAATACCAAATATTCTTATTAAAATTCAAATAATAATTTATGTAACAAGTGCATAAAGTAATACTTTTTACGAATGGGAAGTTTGACAGCACGAGCCGTCAGGCGAGTGCGGCAATCCCACGAGTAAAAAAACACTTATACATACGATAATTTTTCCACGACCGTATAAAAATTTTCCAAAATACCATTTTATACATGTTTTATCTATTTAAACTTCTTAATTCTAATTTTTGCAGCACAGCCATTATTTTGCTACAAAAATCATAGCCTCCCTATTTTTAAGAGACAATTATCCTCTTTATAACTATGCATTTATTATTTAATTTTAGAAAATCGTATGTACTTACTTTTTGTTGAAATAATAATAAATATAGTATAAATTTCTTTTCAATTTCTTAGTCCGCCAAATTCATTATTACTATAAATTTTTGCAAATAATTTTTATTAAATTTATTTGCAAACTGTCAAATCATTCAAACTAGTGACACATGAACTAAAAGAAATAATGACGAAATCAAAGGTAACTTGACCGTTTGGTCCAATTGATGTCGCGTTTACTGTTACATTGCATAAATTGATATTCAAGTTCAAGCCTTCTACAAGGCATTGAAACAAAAAACTAATTTAATGTGTGAAAAAAGCTTCGAGGTGATAAAAAGTTACTTTTTTAACACTTTATGTAGTGTACTAGAATGGAGTACTTTAACTTCATGTTAACAGCATTTTTTAACCGTCGTGGAAAAAATATCTTTTACATAAAATATATAAAATAAAACGTATATTTAAAAAATTACAACTGACTTTTTCTAACTTAAGTTGCCAGAATGCTCTTAAATCTCAGATGACATCGGATTTACGTGGTCAGCATAATCCAGGATTAAGCAGTGTGATAACCACTTAAAATTGGTGGCTTTAATTCTTTTTAAAGAATAGCTGCCAATGCAGAAGGAGACAGTGCCCCTCTCATATATCTTTTAACGGTTCATCTAAAAAGCAGATTTTTAAACTTTCTTAACACTTTCGCTTGTAGAGTACTTAAAAACTATAATAAATGCTTTTGACTATGCCAAGGTAATAAATTAAATTTGTTTAACATAAATAAATTAAAAATAAAACAACTACCACCTTTTTGTTTTTAGTTTTGGCACTATTTTTTTTTAATTATTTTAATTTGTTTCATAATTTTTACCTACTAATAAAAGGTACATAGGTTAATACAAATCTATAATTTAAAAAAAAATCTAAAGTTTTTAAAAATCATTTTTAATGCAAAAAGGGTAGTCATGCATAATTTATTTAAATTGCAAACTATCAAAGCATACTTATTACCTAATTTTAATATATAATAACCTAAAGAAGCGAATAAAGGTCATTGCCTTTTTCAATAATACAGTGATGGTTTCTTTAGCCAAAACTGGCATGTTTTCAGGTAAATTTTCATATATTATATCACAAGACCTATTAACTTAATCGATTAAACTTCCCAAGATATTTTGAGCAAGATTTTTTTTGAAAATATTTTAATGTACGCGAAGCAGTCAGAAGGTTTTTTAAATTATTTTTCATCAAACTATGTGCCAAGCCAATCTTGCTAAAAATATTCGGTAATTGATTTAAATTTGTAGGTCGAGTGGCATATGGCTAAATTATTTCCTAAAAAGCTTACATTAAAGCCAACAACAGAGAACTTTACTGATTATGAAGTTTGACATTTTCTATCAATTTTGACAACCAGTTTGAATGACAGACATTTATTCGCTGTTAAACAGTACATGTGATTTACACTTATAATAAGGAATATAATTAAATTTAATTTAGATTATAAAATTAATGTATTAACCAATGTTATTCAAGGTTTTTTTCATAAAGTTTTTTTCTTTAATTAAAAAAATAAATTAAAAGAAGTCACTATTGTACTAAAATTATCCCATATTTGATGGAACGAGATTTTACTTATTTTACTTACAAACTTACTTTAATTTACATAATAATTTTACATACAGGGTGGCCTAATTGTCTGAGGAAGTTCAATATTTCTGTTTTTCAACGAGACAAACGGTATTTTAGGTACCGAGTAGGGCATCGCCAGACTGGCTATAGGAAGTTCCATGTAAATTTTGATATCTTTATATATTGGCCTTTCCCTAGTAACTTTACAACAAAATTGTACTAGACTATTTCAAAGACGTTGACAAAATAAGCTTACACACTAAATTTAATTATTTTATAATAAAACAATTACATTTTATTTAGAAAAAACTGAGTATAATCGTTGCATACCGTAGTAAACCCAACAGTAATGAAGAAAAAATTAACGTTTTACCTTCTATTAGCTATTCATTTTAATTTTTTTTTTAGAATATGTATTAGGTATGCAACGATTTTTTTAAAAAGCGTTTTTAAGATAACTGTAAAGTAAATTATTAGAAAAACATAAAATTTAGTGTGTATGCTTATCTTATCAATGTCTCTAAAATAGTAATACAATTATTAGAGGAGCCAAATTTGCATGAGATTTCTTTTAGCCAATCTAGCGATGCACCACCCGGTATAATCATTGTAAGGTATATAATTTTCATAAATTTTGTATACATTAATTCGCACCATATGGAACACTTGTTTATTAATAATTTTTCGAAAAAAGTTATTCTTTACAAAAAAATCTGCAAGGTCTAAGAAATAATAGAAAATTGGCTCAGTAGTACAGAAGTAAAGTACCCTTATTTTTCATAATATTGAATATTTTTATAATAAAAAGTAGTTCAAGATTAAAAATATCATTCAAATATGCAAACTTGTTTATTTAAGAAAAAAGCTTTTTATAAAGTTTTTATACGTTAGGAGTAAAAATTTAGGTTTGTACATAATTGCATACTTATTCGAAATGTAATATGTAAAGGAAGCTTAAGAACTGTCAAAACACCAAAAAGTAAAAACGCTTAAAATCGCGAAAAAAAGTTTTTTTAATAAACTAATTTGCATATTTAAAAGAAATTTTTAATGTTAAGCATCTTTTCCTGATGAAAATTTTTAATATTATGAAACATACGGGTACATTCCTTTTGAGCCAAATTCATATTTTTTAACATACCTCGTATACCACTGCAAAAAATTAATATGAGATGATTGCATTTTAGGTTTTAGACCATGCAGAATTTTTATAAGGAATAACTAGTAGTAGACATGCTGTATAATAAAATAAAACATTTTAAACTTTATAACACCAAGATTTAAGTTAGCAAATTGGTAATACTTATATAAACATATTGTTTTTATCGTAAATGGTAAGTATGCCTTGGAGTAATAATGTTAATAACATTTATAAAATATAGGCAGAAGATACAAAGACAGAAATGCGACCATTCTCTTTAAATTTCTCTAGTCTTTGAATCAGGTATAAGTAGGTATAGCAGGTGAATCCTTTGGTCGTGTCTGTTGTCAGACAAATGCTACCCAACCAGTTTTAGATTAAATAATAGGAGGTGATTTACTTAAACCAAAAAGTGGTTTTTATTTCCGAAAATAATTATATTATTATTTAAGTATCCTAAACAGTAGATTGGGCCAAAAAGTTTAGTTAATTTCTAAATTTTTATTATCGAAAATATTGTTTTTTGTTTAGAGGTTCCTCTACTTTAATTTAGATTTTTTATTTGTTCCTTTTTTTATCTTTGGACAAACCACGAAGGCTTGAAGATTAAATACTAACGTACCGTGGGTGTCTTAAGCGAGGTAAGAGGGAGTTTGTTGACACGGGACTTAAATACTTGAAGATTTGGGGGAAAGAAAGACCTCCGCGGGCAGCAGGTTCCACAATCTAGAAACTCTAAGGATAAAAGAACGAACAAAGTGAGAAGTTCGGGGCCTGTCCAGTTGGACCGTATAGGGATGCATACGCGCGGACCCACGAGTTTCTCTGTTGGGAACCGTGAGTGGAGGAACTATACTGGACAATTCTTCAGAGCAGAAGTCATGGAAGTACCTATAAAAAAGCGATAAATCCCCCACAGCTCGACGATGGGCAAGAGAGGAAAGCCTTTCTGTAAGTAAAGGATTATTAATGAGACGAATAGCTCTTCTTTAAATAGAATCAAGAATGCTTAGGGTTGTGGGGGACGCCATGCCCCAGATATGGGAACAATATTCCAAAGGAGGTCGGATTTGGGACACATATAAAGTGTATAAATTAGAAGCTTCTCCAGCTGCGTCAAAGCTTCCTAACTATCAAAGTAAAAAAAAATATGTGCACATAATATTTTTGGCAAATTAAATTGCCCACAAAAACGTCTTTTGAAAATTTTCGCTAGGACCAACCGTTTTCGAGTAATCAAGCTTAAGTATTGATATATTTTTAGATTTTCCTTTTTTATTTTGGAATTTGGTAAGTTACAAAACAAATATATATTTTTTCTCGTCCTAATCAATATTTTTGATATAATTTGAAAGAAAAAAGAAGTCGATGTTTTGGCCCAGTCTACTAAAGAGTAGAATATTTTTTTATGGTATCATTAAAATACTGCTAGAAATGGCTTTTTCCAAGGTGAATGGCTAATTAAAATAGCTAAAATTAACCTTTTTGTTACAAATACCAAATCCACGATTAAGGCTTACTAATTTAAGACCTCGCTGAATTTAATTATTTTTTGCATACAAAAGTTTTTATGTTATGATTTTGTGATTATCTTTTTTCCAAAATATTGGCTTTTTAAGTTCGGTATAAGCCCCCGATTGTTCTCACCCTAAAATAAATTTGTTTCTAAATTTATTTTTTATGACTTCTTCCAATTAATTTTTTAATTGATTACCCACATAATAACTAAGAGAAATAATTCAGTCTTTTTACGTTGGTAGTATATGTTGTATTAATCGTCGTTTATTTCGGAATAAGTGTCATAAAAGAAAAGGATAAATTATTTTGTAATATTTTTACTAAAAATTAGCACTTAGTAGATATAAATTTAAGTGTATTTGATTATAACAAGTTTTAGAAAGAAAAAAATATATATATTGCAGTTAGAGGCTAAAAACACAAAAACTATAATTTTAAACAGGGAATTTATACTGTTTTAGTAATATTTCAACAAAAGTTCATACAATTTTCTAAAATTAAATAATAAATGCATAGTAATGAAGAGAATAATTGCCTCCTAAAAAATAAGGACGCTAAGATTTTTTGTTGCAATATAATGGCTGTGCTGCAAAAATTTAAATTAATAAGTTTAAATAAATAAAACATGTATAAAATGGTATTTTGGGAAATTTTATACTGTCGTGGAAAAAATATGGTATGTAACACATGCATAAAGTGTCTTTTTTACTTATGGGATTGCCGCACTTGCCTAACGGCTCGTGCTGTCAAACTTCGTAAAAAAATATCACTTTATGCACTTGTTACATAAATTACTATTTTTCACTCTCCCGCAAGGGCAAGTTATCCATAAATGTATATACCTTTTTAAAATACAGAGCCAGGCTTCAGAATTTAAAGTCTCTTTATTTCATATGCCGGTATTATATTGCCCAGCAAAGCCACCTAAGCGTTGAATCCAAATTGTCCTTGGTATACCCGGTTTATTTCTTGATAGGGGTTTTGATCGGCTCGGCGGCGGCGATTGAATATGCCATCACTAATTATTTGTGAGGAAAAGTCTCTCTTCACGTACTCAGGTACCAATTCTAGGTTCTTTTTTCTATTTGACCACAATATAGAAGTTGAGTTTTCCTAGCTTTGTAACACTATTTATGTTTCTTTAATATTTTTAACGATTTTGTATTGTTGTAGCAATGTAATTCTACTTGATGTTGTAAGATCTACTGTTACACATCCGATGATATTTATACAATAATTATCTTGTTTTTCTTTTTCGTTAATTTTGGTCGCGGTTTTTTAAAAGATTCAAAATATATCAGATTTTCTTCTAAGTCCTTTAAAAAAATGCTGGGTTTGATTGTTTCTCCTCTGGATACCGGTGCCTGTGTTAATTGCATTCATATATCATTCCAACATACACACAAAAAACACAGGCGAATTAAGGACCTTCTTATTTTTAAAGTCGGTGAAAAAAGGAATCCACCAAAGCAATATACATTACATCTTCAACATATGAAGATGTTTCTTATTAAATTTTTAAAGCGCCAAAGGTTTTGGTACACTTTTGTTTTTGCCACATTTTTTTATTTTGTAGAGAACATAGCGATTAATAACTTACTGAATAATTAAATTTTCCTTTTATTTACAAAAAATAAGATAAATATGCCCAGTATACAGGGTGTTTTTTACTGCAGTAGAGAAAGTAGAGGGCTTATTAAAGAGCTAATTGTATAAGAAAAAATGTACAGGGTGTCCAGTAACTCTACCAACAAATTTTAATGAATGATCCTTCAAAAAAAAAAAAAAGGAAACTAAAGGTTTGTCGTTCCAGCAGTGCCATATTTGTAACATTATAAAATTGTTTGTTATTCCATCAGTAGTTTAAAGATGTTAAAAACATGTTGGAAACTGTTTAAAAGTTTGCAAACTTTATTTAAACGTATTGACGTATAAGCAGTATGCACGTCTTGTTTATTTTTCGTTCCAGGAGAAAACTGTGCCAACATACCTGCCTAATATTTTTAACAATTTCTGCGTTTTTACGATTATTGCTAACATGTTTTTAACATTCTGCTAAAACGAACTCAGACTTTAAATGGGTATATACAGGGTGGTTCAATTGTCTTGTCCGAGAAAGTCCAATATTTCTGTTGTTATGGCTAAAAGCTAGTTTTTAACCGACTTTAAAAACGAGAAGATTCTAAGTTTGCCTGTATGTTTTTACATGTTTTTAATGTTACCCGATTACTCCGACGTTTGTGTACCGATTTTAAAAATTCTGTTTAAAAGAGTGTAGTTTTGGAGTGATCCCATAAAAAGAAAAACCAAGTTAGGATCGCGAGAGAGAAAGGTACTAGACCTATTTTTTCTCTCTGCCGTACGTTGTTCGTGCGGAAAAGCGGCCTCTAGGTAGGTAATATGCTCGATAACATAGGAGCGCATTTAGAATCGACAACCGTGGGGCAAAATTAAACATGTTTACTGAACTAAAAGGGGAACTAGTAGTGTTTTTTAACCGACTTTAAAATGAAGGAGGTTATCAATTTGCCTGTATACCAAAAATAAAATAAAATATAATTAATTTTTGACCGTTTACATTAGCCAGAATTTCTGTATGACATAAATTATCATGCAATAAATGTCAGATGTAAACCCACCATTAGATAAAAAGTAACACATTGTTATATATATATTAAAATAAATACCCAAAAAGTTTATAACATTGATCGCCTTTGTACTACACATAATGTTTACTTATAATAAAGGGTAGGCCCCTTTTGTCTTTCTGTAAAACAATTAATTGAAATAAGATACAAAGTTTGTCGGTAAAGTATTGTAATGAATGGGACCTTTTGGTTTAAGCGAGCTCTTCTCCCACTTCGACCCGAAAAATCTTATGTGGATACCCTACATTACTTAATCTCCTTGATTTCCAAACATTTCGCGAAGCTGGAAATATTTCGGGGAGCGAGCCTTTTTATATCTTCTGAAAACTCCTACCTGCTTCTTGACGTCCTTTTATTTTGCTCGTTATGATAAGTTGGAGTACATGGTATTTATCTCCTTGCAATACGTGTCTACATAAGATATTTTTTGTATTTAATTTAGTTCAGCATTTCTCGGGTTGTATTTGCTTTTTCTAAAACAGCTTGGTTTCTTTACATAGTTGTCCAAGGTATTCGCAACATTCGCCTTAATAGCCACATTTCAAAGGCTTTCAGCTTATTTATTGCTGCAGCCTTAAAAGTCCAAGTCTCAGCGCCATATTGTAAGACGACCCGAATGTAGCACTTTACCAGTCTGTGTCGTAGTTTCAGATTGATATTGTCATTGCATAAAAGGAACTTTAATTTTTTTGTTTTCATGTTTGGATCAAGCTGTTCAGTAATATAAAATCCTTAATATTTAAAATGCCCAACCATTTCTATATATCTCCCGTTTATGAAAATAAAGACGTTTAGGTAAGATTTCCGGTTAAATACTATTAACTTTGTTTTGGCTACGTTTATAGACAACTCATTTCCTGCCCGGCTTTGTTTACTAAGTCTTATAATTGCTGCAGTCCTTGCAAACTATTGCACAGAATCACACGTCCGCGTAACGAATGATATTTATTGATTATGAATGTTTCTCTAGCTCTAATAACCCTTAATTGACTTTGATGCAATTTGTCAGTGGTATTTGTGACGTTAAGGCTAATTTAGCGCTAAGTTGATTGAATTAATCAAAATCGGTGGGGTCTCAAGCGGTACTTACAGCAATATTTCTAACATAAAAAAGTACCCCACTGGCATTCGTGAAAATTTAATAGTTTACTTGAACCAGATAAATAAAAAATATGCTTTCGTCTTTTTTTGTATTCAGCTTAGTTTTTGAAAAAATCTATCTAATTTTATAATTTTAAAATAAATAATAAATGGAAATGAATAATTTAAAAATATATAAAAATTGCAAAAATGTCAATGGTGGATCTTTTTTATTGGAAATATTTATTTAGGTGCAACTTAAGGCCCCTCTAGATTTAATTTTTTTTTCAAGTTTGGCTAAAAAAACCCATACTACTGTAAATGACACTGTTAAATTTCATAAAACTTTTTAAAAACCTATTTAATTTTTAAAAAGCTTTACCTGATTGCGTCAAAATCCTTGGTAAAAAAGCGAGAGAACAATAGAAAAACAATAAATTCTTGGCTAAAAAAAAGCTGCTGGATCTTGTGTTTGTTCAAACATAAAAATAACACAGGTCCACAAAATAAAAAGGTGATCTGTGCTGGGTGTTGGTCAAAGATTTTCTTAAGTATAATTTCTTGTTGAATATGAATCTAAAGTCAAAACTAAAGTTTATGCTGCCAAAAACCGAATTGTTGGAGCCCAGGGGACACCAGCATTTTTCTAAAATAGAAAGGGCATTAGGTAGCACCTCGTTTTAAAGACCTTTAAATACTTAACTAAACACCCCTTTGTTTTTAAAAATGCCAATACCATTAAAATCGCACTGTTTGTACAGTATTTAAGCCAAATGTCAAATGGTTCTAAGCCTGGAAAGGCTAAGCTAAATTTCAAAAACAAAGTGGCTTTGAGTAGAGAATCAAAGGGCCTTTAGAACGCGGTACTACCCAACCCCCATTCTATTAAAAAAATTGCTAATGCCATCTTGACACCAGCAAAGTTTGACCTTTACTTGAATCTATGGACTTTTATTAAAATACATTTCTTAATTTTTTTGCTGCTCTAAACAGGATATAGTTATTACTTAACCAAAAACAAATATGTAACTTTCTAAGTAGAATAAGTTTACTATGTTAATACATTTTCTATGGAAAATTATTTTATCATAGATTTTAAATAAAACAAATGAAAGTGCGTTTTCCCTGACTTAAAAAGAAAAAGCGGACTAAAATGCCTTAATGTCGTTAATTATATCTACAAAGTTTCAAATTTTAATAAACTATTTTTTTAATATATTGTGGGTGACAATATAACTTGATTACCTTCATTTATTAATATATAAGTTATTCCTAGTGAAATTTTGTATCATTTTTGTTTAGTGTCTTGTGTTGTCAGAATCTTCTTTATCAAGGTTACCGAGGAATGAATGCAAGATGGTATGTCGGCAAAACAGCTAATTTTATCCTTTCACCTTTATCATTTTTTTATTATTTGGTTTTAAGGCCCATCCATACCTAAAAATACGTTTCACAACATCTTGCATATTGTGCATTATAAATTTAGATGTTTATGAAACTTATATGTAGTAGTGTGTAAAATTGTGATGGTAAATGTTTAATTTTAACGTAATAATTAAAATTTTATTAGTACTAACTATATTTAAATAAAAATAAATTTACAAAATTACTTACCTAACAACTGCTTATGTTTTGGTTCAAGGGGTTAATTGGTACTGCTGTTAAATTTAAAATTTAATATTTAGCATTTAGTTCATTTTTTTCCTGCTAACGAAGACGAGTTTTAAGAGAAATTGAAAAAAAAATTCTTTTTTAAAACAAACGTCAGTTTGCTGTATAAACATTCATTCAAAAGTCAACCATGAGGATCATCCTCATCCTCGGGGTATAAAAATGACGAAAAAAAAGCTTTATGTTTTTACAACGAACAGCTCTGTAATATTAGTTTTTGGGTAAATATTGCTATTAAAAAATGAAATTTTTAAATATTTTTAATTTTTTTAAATAATAAAGGATGTGGAAAAAACATCTTTTATAATTCTTGTTTGTTAAATTTAAAGAAAAGCTTGAGCAACAATTTAAAAAATGTAATTTGGATAACCTGGTTTATTTGAAAACTTTTTGATCTCTTGTATTTTTTAAAATAATTTACCGATTAAAATAAAACAAAATAAAATCCTAATCATCGGGTGTCGGGGCGAAGACATTTTTTTATTAAAAAATTACATATCCAGTCTCACTTACTAAGACGTGTGTTATAATACTTTATTTGACATTATTTGGTAGTTTAATATAACACGCTTTTTGTTTTATGAATATGTTATTAATTCTTTTGCAATATTGCCTTATGGTTGACTTTTGACCCTATTGTTTATCCAATAAACTACCCCTTATTCTTCCCATAAAATTACTTCCTAAAATTTTTAAATAATAATAAATTAAGTTACCAATCTAATTTTTTTTAAGGGTATTTATTTAAAGTATAGAAACTACTGAAAAATTTAAGTTACTAGAACTAATCATGGGCTATTCTTCATTAAAAATATACTCCAGGGACAAAATAAGTTATTTAATAGATATACCATAAATAAGTAGCCTAGATGCAATACGGAACAAATTCATTTGTGCGAAATTAAGAAACCCATAAAAAAATGTCCGTTAGTTACAAAAATTAACAACTTGATTTGTCCGGTTTTAAATCTAGTCTCCTCAAATATGACTTAATTTTATAACTACTGTATATTAATATTAACAATTAAGACGATTATATAAGATACAATTACAAATACAATTAATCTGACTTAATGTTTTTTAAATTATTTATTATACGATAATACAATATTTTTATTATTAAACTTGTATGCTATCATAGATTTAGCATTTTATTAAAACATTTGACATAAACGTGTACTTTAAAATAAGATTTTGCGGAGTAATGTAATAAGCAAACTAGTATATTTTAGCGTCTGCAGTGTCGTTTAAAATTGAAGAATTTTTAGATTAGATTGCCGTTTACTATGTTTTATGTTTTATTCAATGCCAATATTTCAAAAAAAAAAAGTTAAATATACATAATATATTTAGAGTTCTTAAAAATAATTTAAAAAAACCTATAAACATATGTCTGGGCTTGCTTTATTTCTAATATACAGAGCATTACAATTTTTATAAACAGTCGTTTCTTAAATATCTAAGAAAACCTTTTATTGATTAAATAAAATTTGCTACATTTTTAATCTAATAGGGCACTTGTAAAGTATTATCTAAATTAAATTTATTGGACCCAGTGGTGCCTCAATGGGCACCACAGCGAATAATATTAAGGAATTAGTGCGCTACTGACTTTTTATAAAGTTTTTTTCCTATTATTTTATTAAAAATATACCTTTTTAGTCTCTTGTATTGTTCTTGTATCTATCTTTTTTAGGAAAAATAATTATTGCCATTAATTTCTTTTAAAAAATACCCACAGATATGGTATAAAAAAAAACAAGAATAAACAATAAACCATGATTTGCCCCGAAATAAATGAGCGGTGGTGTGATTTATTTAAAATTGTCAATTTTTTATTTACTAAGATCGATATTGTTAATTTTTAATTTTATTTTATGCTGTTTATATCTTTTAGAATTAATTTTAAAGGCAATAATTTATTTTCTCCAAAACGAAGTGAGATTCTGAGACTTTCTTTTTTTATATTATTGGCTGTGAAGCCACTAGACCCAATAATCTTATTCAATAATGAGTTTTACAAGTACCTTATTATATTTAATGAGTGTACCAAATTTAATTTAAATTGATTACAGGTTTTTTGAAAAAGTGAAGCAGGTTCGGACATATACATATTTATAGGACCTTTTTTTTTCATTAAAAGAGATAAGAAATCACCCCCTTAATATAATGGGGTAGTTAGAAAACACCCTGAAGATTTTTAACGGTAGTAAAGGATGGCGCTATTTCGTTGACCATGCAGAGTATAGCAAAAACTTAAAAGATAGAAGAAATCTGATTGCACAATCTCCAATATTTAAAACAAATTTATTGGTTAAAGTAAATTATAATTAATTTGATTTGTTTTGGGAATACAGAGTGTTTTCAAATTTTGTCAATTTGTCCATACACCTAAACCTCGCATTTTATAAGAGATTAAAAAAAGTAACTAAAGAAGTGATAGGAATTTTTACGTGGAATTTAGTAGCGTACATATATTTTTTCCATTGCCTAACCAGAACTAACCGATAATAAAATATACAGTGTGTTATATTAAAAAACCATCTTTATGCTATTAATTTAAAACGAAAGGTGATAAAAAAAATATTGGGCGCCAATAAATTTCATAAAAAATACCCAATACTTTTCTTTTTTTTCTCTAATAACAAACAAATTATACGTGCTAAACTAAATTAACTAAATTTAAAAAATACTCCTCCAAAACGAATCTACTTAGCCATAATATAATTTCACCACTAAATTTGTTTCAAAAATCGAAATCAAGATTGTGCAATCGGATTTGTTCTATCTCATTTCAGCAAGGTCAATAAAACTGCGACACCCTGTTTAATGTGCAGCTTTTTTTTAAATATAGTAACCTATTATACATTTATATTGTTTTTAATTCGCATCACGATTTTCAGTTCTATCGTGTATTTCTTTAGATTTAAACAAATTAATACTACATAATTTTCTGATTTAGACAATTGTGTATTTTAACAAAAAATCACTGATTTGAATAAAAAAAATACGTTTCATAAGCGATAAAACGGGTTTGTGCACTTGGGTACCAGTCATCATCGAATGTTCACATGCTGGCGCCGAAAAGTCTATCGGCATTATCGGGCATAATTTACAAATGCGTTGTCTGGTTTTCTCGTTGTTTTAAGCCTTAAGCCGCGTACGAACCTGTGTAATGCAACGGGAAACGCAACAAAGGATCTCAATGTCGTTGCTGCATTTTCGTTTGCAAAGAGGCTTATCCGCATTTAAAACGAACTTGTACATTAACAAGGTTGTTGTGCAGTTGTGCAAATCTTTTTATTTTAACATATATTATTAGAAAAAAACTAGAAAACCAAAAGATATCGTCGCCGGTGGAAAACTCACCATTTGATAAAAGAAACGGTTTTACAAAATTTATTTTTCTTTATAAGGCCACGGCTATGATACCAAGCATCTGCGGCCAGCGGAAATCGAATGTAAGTGCGACTGCCATTGATATTTATGGTAGCATAAAAGCCCTGCCACTGCGCTCGACACAAACAAATATCAGTAGAGCATTTCTAATGTATATAAACTGGTTTTAAGATGCTGTTTACCACAAAATATTTTAGCCTACTGGCTAACAATACAGAGATTTAATACTTTGTTATCGTGGCCGAGGCCTAACTCTAAATTAATTAAAGTAACCAACTCCTCATTTTAACTTCGTTCTCTATGTTTCTTGCAACAACACTCAAGCACGTCCAACATATACTGCGAATTCAAATCGAACACCTCTGCGCGAAAAAAACCGATGGATCGCGACGAACGGTCCAGCGAGCATTCTTTGCAACCGTCCAAACGTGTGACTCTTGTTGCGTTGCATGTTGCATTGCAAGTTGCATTACGCCCGTCTGTACGCGGAATTACATTACTGTAACATCAAGATACTTTTGTCATGCCGCACTGATCTCCTCGCCGAGCGCAGTTCCAACTCAAACACCGCCTAACTTATCCTTTTATTAAGATTTTTTCTTAATAATAACAGACACAATTAAAGATATTTTTTTGCTTGCTGCGGATTTTATGAGAAATTTGATTTCGAATTCAAAAACCAATTTTTAATATATTTTCTATACCTATACATACAGTGCATTTTTTTAGGGTCCCTCCCCTTTATTTTTTGAACTAATTAATTTAAAAAGTTAAACTCTGGAATATGAAATTGATGCGTAATTACTATATTTAAGAGTGAAATTGACATATGAAAATTTTAAGATGGCGTCTAGGCGCCATCTTTAAAAATAATAATAATAAAAGGGGGCCTGTGGCACATCATTTTAGAGCTCTTTATAAGTACTTTATAACCCTAAAATATAAAGTCAATAACTTTGCATATTACAGAATGGCGGTACTTTGAAAATTACCTAAATACCTGATTGGGATGGCCATATTTCCAAAACCAATAAAGGTAAATATTCCAAATGTGGTATTTTCTTAAAGCACTTTTAACGGTCTTTTTAATGGTAATATAATATACAGGGTGCCTTATTTAAAAAATATGGACTTTTTCTACCCTGTATGTTATCACCAGGACCACCATTAAAGAGATCTTTTAAAAAACTTTAGAAAAATACCACATTAAGTATATCTAACTCTATTGGTTTTGAAAATATGGCCATCCAAATCAGGTTTTTAGGTAAATTTTAAAGCACCGCTATTTTGTATTAGGTAAAGGTATTAACATTATTTTCTAGGGTAAGTACTTGTCAGGAGCTTTTAAATGATGTGCTAAGACTACCCTTTCCATTTAAGTTTTTTTTCCAAAGAAGGCGCCCCGCCGCCATCTTAAAATTTTCGTTTGTCCATTTAACTTTAAAATATACTATTTATGTATCTATTGGATACCCCAAAGTTATACGTTTTAAATTGATCCGTTTAAAAGATAAAAGCAGGCGGAACATTAAAGAAATGCACTGTATACAATATACAATACATGGTGTAGATTTTAAAGTTTGTATAAAGTTATTTGCTAGGCAACTGTTAAGCTGAGTTTATAAATTAATAGGTTACGTCGATTTTTAACAGATAAATTAAAGTTTAACTGGCAGGATAAGAATAAGTTTAAAACGTTTTAAAACACTTTTTTCTTAAGAACTGAAGTAAACAGTTATACTAGGGAGAATACCATTATTATTTAAATTAAATTTTTATTTACAAACTTGTCCTAATTATTTTTATATATTACTATAAATCAAGAGAATTTAGTTGTTTTGTAAAGAACAAGTAATAAAATAATTAAAAAAATATATATAAAATTTATTTTAAAATCTGTCCTAATTGGCTTTTTTATAATTTATTTATTTTACTAAAAACTAAGATCACTTTAATATCTGTCAGAGTCTGTAGAGTACTGTACTCGTCATTTAAATTTAGATAAACTTACTAAACATCACAGATAATATATTTAATAACAAACATAAAATTAAAGGGAGCCTGTGGCACATCATTTTAAGGCTCCTTATGAGTACTTTATAACCCTAACTTTTTACCGCCTATGTGGTACCATATCATTCGTAAAAAATATTCTTTTAGGATAATATGCTAACAATCCACCCTCGTTCCATTGGAAAAAATACGAAGTTTTGATCCCAAATAGGATTTTGCAAATTTCGACTTCGCCCTAAGAAGATGTAAAAAATAAAAAACGATAATTGTTTTTCAATGGCTATTTGACCTAAATTAATTTTTTGATAGCAGATATGTCAAAAAAGGCATGTCAAGTCCGAATATTATATTCTGTCTAAATGGGATAAAATATATAATTGCCATTGCTATTTAAAATATAAAAGAAGCAGTAATTTCTAGTTAAACCGAAAGTAATAACAGATAACAAGTAAATTTTCCAACCAATTTCACAATTATGTAAAAACCCTATATATTAAATTTCATTTTTCTGTCATAAAAGGTAAAGAAGTTATAGGAAGAAACACCCGGTATAATAAAAAATACAGGCAGACGATTTAGCTAGTTGTAATTTTGAGGTAGTTTTTTTAATTTTAAAAAATTTGCCACAAAATTACAACCTGCTAAAGCGTCCGCAACTACTTTTGGTTGCATTTAATAAACTCATCAATGTATGCAAACGGCAGCTTTTGTAAAATAATGCCGAACTTTGTCAAATTTAGGTAGGTACCTATCTTACCTGAGTGACGACACAGCTACCGTTGCTCGGCTTAGTGAAGCCACATCTCATGGAAGGAAGATATTGGAAAGTCAGTGAGCAAAATATAAGCTTTGGTAAAATACTGACAGATTGCCATTCACTGGCTCTCATACTACTTCTTTAATGATACAAAATATAACAACATTTTTTAAAACTCTTCCGAGGAAGTAGCCTTTTTATTTAAAACAAAAATTAAACCAATTCTGGCTGACCAAAAAAAAACTTATATAGTAGTTAGAAAATCGACATTATAATTAAAATCTAAAAATTTATATACACACATATCTCCCTGACAGTTATAAAAAAATTAATTAATTTGGGTCCATCCTTGACACTTTAAAACCATATGTATATTAATAGTATCATCATTCTGGTTTATTAACTAACTATGCTTCTTTTATTGCTCAAAAATTCCTGGTATTTAGATGAAAACTTGTTTCCATTAATATTAATGTCCTAAATTTTGATAACTACTTACAACTTTAAAATAAAAAACCTCGCTTAACCTTTAAATTATTATATTATTATTATTCTGATTTTAATTAATATTATTGTATTCTGGCAACTAAGGTTTATTAAGGACTGAGAATAGGTTCGAGCTATTTATTATATTTTTCGGCGATTGTTTTGTTATTATTTATACAGGGTCTTCGTGAACTGTGATGTCAAACTGCTATAGTAGAATCTTCCTATTTAAATAGGAAAAAGTTCATACAGTGACCGGCAAAAACTTCGCATCATATGCGATTTTTTTCTTAAAGAATATTTTTTTCTCTGGCGATCGCCATTGCATGTCCAAAGACCGAAAAATCAATTTTGACATACGTCATGTAAATAGCAATATGGCGGGGAAGTCAAAAAACTGAGATGAAATCTTTAAAAGTGGGGTTAAATCAGTAAGTGTCTAAATTTTAATTCCTACCCTAAGTACAAAATTTAAATGTTAAAGTGTTTTTTTGAAGGAAAAACGTACCATTTTATTCACCAAGTTAGCTTTATTTTATTAACCATTATCTGCTTAATAATTTCATAAATAAATTTGAAATTTTCAGTTATTTTATTGATTTATTTTAATGTTAATTACATACATCATTTCAATGGCGAAGCAACAAAAATCTGGAACATTTTCTTACCATATTTTATAGGCAAGTTACCCTAAATTAAAATTACAATTAAGGGCAGGATTTAAATTAACTAACAAAAATGGAAACTTGTTTATAAAAAAATGTAACGAGCGCGTTAGTAACTTTTTCGCGGTTTATTAGTTCTTAGGCTCTTGTTTAAAAAAAATATTTAAAATAAGTATGCTCATTTTAGGCTTCGTAAACTAACTGGATTTTTAGTAAGATTGATTTGTATTTCGTATGGTTGCGTATCCTGATTTACAATAGTTTTAATGCTAAAATATGTTTTTATTTTAAGGCTGCAATTCATTGTTGGGGTTGTATAAAAAAATTAAGAAAATAAAAAGTAAGCCAGAATAAATTATAGATATTTTTTTATTTAGTTAATCATAACATAGAAAGAGTTATGGTTGGTATGTTTCTTTACAGGTTTTAATAGCAGTTACACAGTTACATTACCAGTTATCACATAAAAATGGTTAAACTTACATACCAACTAAAACATTGTCATCATTTTTACCAAATTAAGATAAAGAAAGTCCAAGATTTTAATCATTAAAACCATAACGTTGTCTAATATCTTAAAAGAAATTAAACAGTAGTTTTACCCTCCGGCGGGCGCGCCATGTAAAGTAACAAGAGCGGCTACTGCATATAATACAGTGAAATTTTTTTATGCTCCTTGCCTTTATTTTTTAACGGATCAATTTAATTAAATAAAACTTTAAAGTAAAATTGACAGATAAAAATTTCACGATGGCTGCTGGACGCCATCTTTAAAAAAGTAGAAGGGGCAAATTCAGTCTTCTGGCACATCATTTTAAAGCTCCTAATTTCCTTTTTAAAAGAATGTTTTATAAATTCCCTAAATATCTTATTTGGATAGACATATTTCTAAAAGTATGGTATTTTCTTAAAGCTCTTTTTATTGGCGCGTTTTGGCAGATATAAAAGTTATAAAATATTTTACTACACTTTTTGTTTTTTATTCATTACTTTGTGGCCAAACTATCTGTATACTAATACACTTTTTAACAAAATTATCGCCCATGCTTAATTTTTTCCATAAACATCAATACAAAAATGCTTTAATTTTAAAGGCCATATCACTTTCAATAATTTAGTTATCGAGACAATTAAAAAAACGTTAGGAAAAGGTAAAACCAAAACCTTGGCGTAACCGTTGTACCTTACTGTTAACAATACATCCTTCAGGTCGTCAGCTGTTAAACATTATTTAAAAATTAAGCAAATATTACAAAACGGAACTTTAGTTGTTTCTGTATAAAGTTGGGTTTTATGTCTCTCCTGAATAGTTGCTAAACATGACTTATGTGGTTATAGAACTTTTATTATACCTAGAAAAGATGTTTAATTGTTTCTAAAGCTTTGATGTACAAACCGATTAACGTTTTTCTGAATGTGGTAGACAATGCTTTATTAATAATACAAAAAAGGGTTTCGGAATTATATTGTTTTTATTTTATTTATTTACATATAACTTATTTAAAAACTTGTTGGAAAACGGGTACGGACCCAAAATCAGTAAGATATTCCGAGGCTAACGAAAAAACAAATTTAATGTAAATATGAATAAACGAAATAAAAGCAACCAAAGTTTAAGACTCTGCTTTTAATACTGATTGTTATATATAAAAAAATGCAAAATTTAAAATTTATTAAAAATTCTTATTATCTAACCATTATAAATATTTGCGATATTACCAAAAATTACATTTAGGTATTTTACTCTTCAACAAAAATTACATTTTTGTCTAAACCCGTAGATGACTGATACAATTAGACATCTAAAGCTATATTAAAATTTTGGTTTACGTTTTAAAACAACAAACTGATAGTTTTATTAAAAAAAAGTAAAATAAATGTAAATGTATTACTTGGTAACACCTGGTATAAATGGTATTATTTTTGCATATATTTAAATTTAAGATCAAAGAAATAAATAAATAATATTCTTCAAATAATATAGAGTATTTTAAATTAAATAAACCTATTGATAAAAATTTATAAATAAATTAAAAAAAATATTATTTTTTGTTAAACCAGGCACTATATATTTTTGAAAATAAAGAAAACTATTTTTATTTTATGCAAAAACAATTTCATGTTTTTTTTCAACAGTAATTACGACCTGCAGCATAAATAAAAAGATAAAATACGTTTTATTTGTTTTTTAAATTTTTAAATATTGGGCAAATTTTTAGGTTAATTTACCTAAAGTTCAAACAGTACGATTAAAAGTTTGTAAAATCTGAATATTATTGGTCAAATTTAAAACTTTCCTATACCAACTTTGGACGTATTTTTACACAAACAATATTAAAACTAAACCTATACTATAAAGTATTCTCCAATTTTATGTTTATACAATAATATTTTGTTTTATCAGTGCTTCGGCAATACATATATCGGAATAGTTTTTAAATAAACAAGCGGAAAAGTAATCAACAGTATATGTAAATTATTGTCAATATTCTGTAAGATATAGAATAAATGTAAAAATTTTCCTTATATATTTGTTACTCTATAAAATTTCTAAGTTAGGGCTGAAAAGCCCGAGGTGAGGTTCTGCATGCACTACAAAAAATTGTAGCTATATTTTATATAAAGTTAAGAAAAAATATAGAAGAATTTAAAAAGGAAATTAAAATCCCAATTTGTGTTGACCACCTTTGATGCAGTACGATGCTTTTGGTTAAATACCAGGTATTGCGTCGCCGAGCAAAACAGGAATACCCATGTAAATTTTAAGGGGTTAATTACTGGCTCCTCTGTACATTTAACAGAAAAAACATAAGATAACTTTTTAAAGAGACCAATCTGACAAACTCTAGTAAAAGGTTTAAAAAAAAATTAACAATTAAATCTTAAATTATTTAATTAAATGTAATGGCAAAATTACCAAATTTTCTGTTCAAGTAAAACCAATCAGACAGCAGCCACCAGCAAACAATTTGTTATAAGGCTGTCACTGATTTATTTACACTTTTTCTTATGTCAGTGACAACATTTATTTCAGGTGTACACTTGGCTTCTGTTCAGAAAAAACGTAGCTTCTGTGTCTAGTGGTAATAAGTTTCATTGTTGTAAGCGGAAGACAAGAAGCTTTTTTTCATACAACGTCAATTTACGTGGATTTGGAGCGTGGTTTTATAAAAAAATAATAAAATTTATAAGAAACAAAGCTCCTTTGGTATTTTTTTATATATGTAATTTGGCAAAAACACCTGGTATGTAAGGCCAACCCAACCTAGATAGATATAAAAAAATGTCTTTTTACGAAAAATCTTGGCGGTTGAGGGACATCTTATTTTTTTAATATATAAAATAATAAAGCATTTAAGCATGCCCTTAAATATAACCCCTTATACAAATATTGTAGAAAATCGTGTTAGATTATCCTACTATCTAACTAAAAGTTAAGCGGTGACACTATTTCTTCTCTGCTAAACGATACCAAATTAGATGAGCACGAGAATACGGTTATCCAACAATGCTTTGCGCTGTCAAAACCATTCTAAATAAAGTGGGTATGATGCAAAGGCGTACGTGAAACATATTAAAAAAATAAAGTCAAGTGTAAAATACAAAATTTATTACCATTACAGGAACTTCTTGGCCAGGATGTATAGGTATGTGTTCTAAAATTTATTTTTAGAAATTCTACTAACTTTTTGCAATAAAATTTTAAATAAAGAAATAATAGACAAATTTAGTTATAGCGGGTGACACACAATGTTGTTACCCTCATTTTTTAGTTTTCTTATAAACACTAATCAAAACTTTGCAGTATTATTATAGCAGAAATGAATATTTTTATAATTATAGATATATTTTGGATCTATTTTATAAAAATATGTTTATATGTACAGGGGCGATCACAGCGATACAAGTTACCTTTTTTTAAATGGAATGGGTGTATATTTTATTGGATTTTTGAATTCTCCACAAAATTTTAACATGACTTTTGTACACTATGCTATACCTAAACTCACTAGTTTAAAAGATACAAGGGTTTAAACTTCCAAATAAAGTTTATAGATATATTTTAGATCTATTTTATAAAAATATGTTTATATGTACAGGGGGCATCACAACGAAGATATAGACACAAGTTACCTTTTTTAAATGGAATGGTGTATATTTTATTGGATTTTTGAATTCTCCACAAAATTTTAACATGACTTTGTGTAACATATGCTATACCTAAACTCACTAGTTTAAAAGATACAAGGGTTTAAAAAAGTATTTTATCGATATTTTTATTTTCACCTGTTACAATATTTACCTAGTTACATTTACATAGTAACATTTTTGAGTATGTATGACATGTATAAGTGATGGATCGGCAGAAGGGGCGAATTGGTGGCCAGCAAGAAGCCCCGACCTTACGCCTCTAGTCTACTTTCTTTGGGGACATTTAAAAAATAGGGTTTATTTGACAAGACCAGAAAATATCGATGAACTAAAAGGAAGAATAAGAAGAGAATGTGAAAACATTACTCCGAATATGCTACAAAATGTTACAAATGCTTTTTATTACAAAGTAGCACATTGTCAAGCCGTTCAAGGAGGTCACTTCCAACATTTAATTAAATAGGTTAAGTTTTTACAAGTTATTTTTGTGTCAATTCTGTTTTTATTAATAAGTGTTTTCATATTTTAAAAGTTAATAAATATTTACATTAAATTTTTGTAAACCCTTGTATCTTTTAAACTAGTGAGTTTAGGTATAGCATATGTTACACAAAGTCATGTTAAAATTTTGTGGAGAATTCAAAAATCCAATAAAATATACACCATTCCATTTAAAAAAAGGTAACTTGTGTCTATATCTTCGTTGTGATGCCCCCTGTACATGTAAACATATTTTTATAAAATAGATCTAAAATATATCTATAAACTTTATTTGGAAGACTTTTCGATAAATGAGCGCATTTGCGAATTATTAAGGGGTTCCGGGACTTTTTGCACACAGTATATATCAATCCGACTATTTTTAAAGAACCATTTTTATTTATTAAATTGAAGATACAAATGTAACGTGAACCCTAAATAAATCCATAAAAACCTTTTAAACCTTGCCCGGATAGACGCCTGGGCGAGAAACGTGTGTTCCGTGCAATTCCTGTTTGTCCTAAAATTCTGGTTATAAAATAATTGTATAAATAAAGAATAGAAAAATATATCTAACAAGCACTTAAACTTATTTATTTTAATCATTGCCACTTGAACAGCAATACTTTTAAATAAATACCATGTACAAGTGCGAAAAAACCGGAATTTTTCAATTTTGGTTTCTATTGTTTCCTGGCTATGTTTGTTAAGATAACTCAAAATGAAAAACACGTTTTCATGACCACTTTTTCCGCTCTATCATTCAGTGTGATTAAATATTGAATCTGACGTTTCGGCTTCTGGTTTTAAATACGGACCTGATATTTTTTCAATTTAATTAAATCCTTTCATCACTCTTAAAACACTATATATCACCACTTTGATATTTGCCGACGTTTCGTACAGAAAATTCCATCACCAGAATATTACATATTTATTTTATCATAATACGGCCCTGAACTACATTTTTAGGTAAAAGGTAAAAAAAAACTTATTACATATTCATAATGTTTTATTGCAACTCATTGATATCTAACAGCGGAAATTACTTTATTAACAGAAACTAACCAGCAGGTACGAATTCAAGGAAGAACTTCATTTAATGTATGGATTGGTATGTGGAGGAACAAAATTATTGGACCTTTCGTTTACGAAGGGACCTTAACTTCCGAACGATATCTAAATTTGATTAGGAATGATGTCTTAGACGCCCTAAATAATCAACCTTTGGCAGTATTTCAAGAAATATGGTGGCAGCAAGACGGAGCTCCTGCCCACAATGGAAGGAAGTAAGCTCAATTCCTTTACCATATATTTCCTAATAAATGGTTTTGCAAGATGGCTCGCTAGGAGCTTAGATCTTAGTCCCCTAGATTATTTCTTTTGGGGATATCTTAAGAATCGTTTATTTAAAAATGCACCTCACGACCTTTAAGTACTACGACAAAATTTGATAAGGGAAGTTGCTGCCATTCCTGCGAGAACAATTAATCGAGCTGTATTAAAAATACAAAGCAAAGCAAGAAAATGCATCGAGGCGGAAGGTTATCTCTTTGAACACTTATAATAGTGATTAAATTATGTTTATTTTTAATATGGGCATCAAGATAGTATTACAAATTGTTTATGTAAGCTGATTTGTTGTCTACCTTTTGTATCTTATGTCTAATATTCATGAAATTTTCGGTTAATAAAGTAATTTCCGCTGTTAGATATCAATGAGTTGCAATAAAAAGATTACGAATATGTAATAAGTTTATTCTGTTTTTTACTTTCTTACCTAAAAATGTAGTTCAGGGCCGTATTATGATAAAATAAATATGTAATATTCTGGTGATGGAATTTTCTGTTCGAAACGTCGGCAAATATCAAAGTGGTGATATATAGTGTTTTAAGAGTGATGAAAGGATTTAATTAAATTGAAAAAATATCAGGTCCGTATTTAAAAAATTAAGTTGATGATGGTCGCCAGAAGCCGAAACGTCAGATTCAATATTTAATCACACTGAATTATAGAGCAGAAAAAGTGGCCATGAAAACGTGTTTTTCATTTTGAGTTATCTTAACAAATATAGCCAGGAAACAATAGAAACCAAAATTGAAAATTCCGGTTTTTTCGAATATCTTCGGAAGTACTCGGAATTTTTAAAACGCAAAACGGCATTTTATTGAGCATCAAATTGCGCAACTTTGCCTCCATTTAACCGATCCTGTATCTCTTACGGTTTCCGAAATCCCAATGATGAGCGTCGAATTCGATAGGCAAATTTTGGAGTTTTTATGGGTTATCTCAGTTATTACTGGAGTTATTAAAAAACGATCTAGGTGTTATGGGCTTGATTTTGGAGAAACTAAAAAGGGCGTAGCTAGAATTTTAATAAAATTATTTATCTAAGAGATACAAGGAGAAATTGAAAAATTTACGTTTTTAATTTAGCCTATATATCCTTTAATACAAGAAATAGCAAAAACCCTAAAGACATTTTTTGGTAGAATTTTTTATGAAGAATCTACAAAAAGTATTTGATTTTTATACAGAGTTGCGTTAAAAGTTATGATGCCAACTTAATATTTTTTTATAAAATATCCTGTATTTTATTTACTAAATAATAGCCCCTGTCACTACGATATTAAATATATATAACATTGTATCATTATTTCTTGTAGTTTTTAAATATTTGATTTTTAATAAGCGTATCCCGTATAAACACCTTCTTTTACAATGATATTTTAAAATATAAATTAAACGTTATAAATAGGCCATTTTTAATGATTTATACAAACCTTAATAAACTTTTAAAAGTATGAGCACAGTAAAAAACAAATGTGGTTTTGTGAAAGAGCCAAATTATTGTAAATTATTGTTTTATAACTTTTTAAATTTGGGTATATGTGAATGATGCAATTAGTTTATCATTGTTTGTTTTTTTAGGTAATATTTTTTTATATTTATGGCGTTCTGGTTAACGTATTTTAAATTTATCATATTTCAATTTTAAAATACGTTTAAATTGTGTTGTAATAATAGGCTAAAAAGTGGTTTAATCTTATATAACTATATTTAAAAAGAAAAACAGAAACATTTTAGTGATTAGCATATACATATGTAGCTATAATTTTTGTTTATTATGTTTATACTTTTAACGTATATAACGGTTAGTATAAATATTAAAAAATATTTTAATTATTTCATTTTATTATTATTTTAAAATATTATTCTAAAAGAAGGTATTTGTACGGGGTACGCTCAAAAACAATTATTAAAATTCAATTATTTAACAAACTACAAGAGATAATGATACGATGTTTTATATGTTTGATATCGTAGTAACAAGAGCTATTATTTAGTGAAAAATATACACGGTGTTCCATAAAAATACATCAAGTTGGCATCGTAATTTTGTAACGCAACCCTGTATAAAAAATAAAATATTTTCTGTAGATTCTACGTAAAAAGTTCTAAAAAATGTTTCTTTAGTTTTTTGCTTTTTTTTGTATTAATGGATATACCTATAGAGTAAAATCAAAAACGTCAAATATTAATTTTTTTCTTCTATCTCTTAGATAAATAATTTTATTAAAATTCTAGCTACGCCATTATTAGTTTTTCAAAATCGAGCCCATAGCACTTACATCAATTTTTTAATAGCTCCAGTAATAACTGAGATAACCCATAAAGACGCCCAATTATGCCCACCCTGTAGATATTAAAGGAAACATATTACTAAAATTACGTGGCCTATACACCAGTTTGTAGAAAATTAAATAAACTGCCATTAAATCACACAAACTGCGATAAGATCACAAGATATCGATAAGAGTTAAAGAGCGCAAAGTGTTTTAAATATTGTTTTAGATTCAAATACAAACTAGTACGAATTTACCATTTTATTTACATTAATAGCTTAACTCGTAACTACAGACGTTAACATTTATTAACGCTATATCAGACGTGTGGTCAAATTGATACCTTTTTTAAAAATGTCTAGTAAATTCAGAATAGGCAAATATTCAAATATATCTTTATTATCATATATGACAACTTTTTACCGTTTATTTAGTGTTATTGATAAAAGAAAAATAAACAAAAATTAATTTTTTAATATAAAGTTCTCTTTTAAGAAACTCATATAAAACTAAAAGTCGCTTAAAGTATATTCAATACCTGAGTCTTAAGGTACGTTTACATCTGACACTTATTGCATGATATTTATGTCAGATGGAAATTCTGGCTAATGTAAACAATGAAAAATGTATATCAAACATAAATTTTTGACCGTTTACGTTAGCCAGAATTTTTGTCTGACATAAATATTATGTAATAAGTGTCAGATGTAAACGTTCCATAAGTCCCTATGGCTAGAAACAATTTCTTTTGCCCATCTTATCACTTTCCCCATAACCCTTCTCTTCGTATCTCACCCTTTTAAAGGACCAAACTGCTGTTTTAAATTCATTTTTAATTCAAAAATATAAAATAAAATTATTAACCAACAAAAACAAAATAAATATCAT
This sequence comes from Listronotus bonariensis, assembly GCA_014170235.1. Classification (NCBI taxonomy): domain Eukaryota; kingdom Metazoa; phylum Arthropoda; class Insecta; order Coleoptera; family Curculionidae; genus Listronotus; species Listronotus bonariensis. The sequence continues at coordinate 158,348 of JACEGR010000200.1, read as the reverse complement.
AATCACAGACCTGGAGTCATCTTGACCCCGTCGATAATTCGCAATTTAATTGCAAAGCCGGAATGGCCGATATTGACACAATTATTTAAAAACACACTTTAAACTGGACGATAAAAAGGTACTGAGCCTTTAAGCTCAGTAGATAGTGGGAGTGAGGAGTCAAAATGAACTTTAGTCTGTAGTTACGGGTTAATTGAACAAAATTACAATTATTTAGAGTAAAATAATACATAGATATTCTACATTATTTTGACAACCAGAAAAAATCATTTTGTTAATAGGTTTTTGCCAGGACAGCTGCATTTCCAACTTTTTTTTAATTTGTGTACTAAAAGCAGCAAAATAATTTAAATGTTTCTTTTACTTGCTGACCTAATAAAATAGTAGATTAACATATAACATACATGTCGTCCAGAACCTTTATCCACAAGCGTTAAGGGGTAATTCTATAATAAAAATAGGAAAACCCTTTTATTTAGTACATGTCTTAAACGTATAACTTTTTAAACTACGGGGTGGTAATATTTTAAGACAATATATTTTTTTTGTATTTCAAAGTAATTAAGATATTTTGTTGAAAATTTAAAAGATATCTTGTTAGGATATAGATTGCATTCAAGGATATTTAAAAAAAAACATTTTCTTAAACTCTCGTTTATTTAGATTCAAATTACTTTCTTTATTTAATGTACGTCTTTTTCGTTAATAAATACCAATTATTTCTTGGTATGCCTATATCGCTATCTAATTCTACAGTATTTAGTATACTGTATGAGCTATTTTTATAGGTATATCGGCCAATAAGGCAATAACAAAGCAAGCACTATTAATTATCCAATCCAAAATGTTTACATGCTGGCATTCGCGTTAGACCGTTTTCTTTGCACGCATTGTCTGTTTACATTTTTGACTGGCTGAATCTCTATATAATAAACATGTTAAAACAAATTACTTAGTTTGTTTTAGCAATCATTATATAAAATGTACCTTTCACAACACTTGATGTATTTAGCAATCTTTTTTATTTACTTAAAAAACATTTTGAACAGTATGAATAAATAAAAAGGTCAAGAGAATAAAGTTTATTACAACCAAAAAAAATTAAACATCAAAAATAAGTTTTGAAGAAAGCATATTTTTGTCCCTAAAAATATTAATAGATTATATTACAAGACCTACAAAATTTATACTGTGTAAGGCTTTTTCACAGTAGTACCCAAATAGTCTACTAGGAACCTTCTGAGGATGCCAACCACTCGTGCTGACGAAACGTCAAGGAAACGAAATCTACGACGACGCGATGGCCGAATAGCTCAAAAACATAAGTTTAACCTATAAATTTAATCGATTAAACTACCCTATACACTTTGGCCAAGATTTTTGTTTGGAAAATATTTGAATGTCAGAAATTTGATAAAAGCACGAGACTGCAAAGCGGTCGAGGGTTTTGTTAAATTATTTTTTCTTGCCAACCTAAAAAAATAGTTAGGTAGTTTATTCGATTTGAATTTGTAGGTTGAGTGATATACGGCTGGATTATTTCCAAAAACCTACTTTAAAGCCAACAACACAGAATTTTACTGATAATAAAGTTTGACATTTTCTATCAATTTTGACAACCAGTCTGAATAACAAAAATTTATTCGTGTATATAATATTTAAAGGGAAAAAATTTGCCGGCCAAATATTTTCATTGTATGAAAGTTTGTTCCTTGGCAATTTCGTGAAAGACACTACAGCGAATAAATTTCATAATCAAAGTTACCAAAAAGCAATAAACTTAAATAAAACAAGAAAATATTTTGCCTAAAAAACGTATTCCCGAATGATATTTGACAAGACTATTTCACGAGAAATTCAAGCCAGACTTTTAAATGTAATACTTTTCAAGACTTTAAATGTAATACTTTTCAGTAACAATAGTTTTTTATTTTTTAACTTATAAAAGAGAAAATTTTACTGGCAAAATATTTTGATTGTATGTAAGTCTGCTGCTTGGCAGTTTCGTGAATGACATTTATAATAAAATTAATTTATTGATTAAATGTCATGAAGAAATGATCAGAAAGCAACAAACTAAAATAAAACAGGAAAAATATTTTTCCTAAAAATGTTTCTTGAATGATATTCGACAAGACTATTTTAAAGAATTACAAGTAAGTGTTCAACCTTTAATTTACATATAAATCAACAATAGTTTTTTAATTTTTTACTTTATTTTAACCATTTTATGTAATATATCACAAGACCTATAAATTTAATCGAATAAACTACCCAACAATATTTTAACTAAGATTTTTTTTGAAAAAAGTTGAATAATTTAACTAAAAAACGAGACGCTCAAGGTTTTTTTTAATTATTGTCCACAAAACTATTTGCCAAGCCAATCTTACAAAAATATTTGGGTAGTTTAATCAATATTAATTTTTAGGTTAAGTGGTATACGGCTAGATAATTTCCTTAAAAACTTACATTAAAGCCAACAACACAGAATTTTACTGATAATAGGGTTTGACATTTTCTTTATATTTTGACAACTAGTTTAGATAACAGAAATTTATTCGCGGCTAAACAGCACATGTGGTTTAATCGCTTTTCTAAACAAAACTTATTTAAAAAATGGTGGTTTCTGATCGGTCTATTTTCTAATAAGGAAAATAATCGCTAAAATACCATCATGTTGGTTTTATCAAGGTAGTAGCAGGTAGAAATTTTTCCAGTATAAAACAGGAGGTTGGTGTGACATTTTGCTAGTGTAAAATACTCTAGTAAAATAGTCGCTGTTACAGTACATGTAATTAAATGACTTATCTAAACAATATTTATTTAAAAAATGTGTGATTTATCTGTTTCATAATAGTGAAAATAATTATTTTAAATCACTTACGGACACCTTTTGTACGTCAAAAATGTCCTTTATTGATTAAGAGACATCTTCTGTATTTTACCAAAATAACGAAGTTGCTATAAAAGTTATTATTAAATAAAAAACGATAATTTTTAAAAATCAGTTTTTAGGACACATATTCATATTATTCATATCAAGTTTATCGCTAGAGTTTTTGCACAACCTGTGTTATTACATTAAAATTAATTCTAGGTACGATGATATTTCTACTTTCGGTTTTTATTACCCGTGCAGTTAAAATACTCAATACATAACACGGCATAACATAGCATAATAATCTGTAAATTCCTCGACATTTAAACACACTACTTTAAATACAATTTTCTTATACAATTAAAATAACATAATTTTTTTATTTGTTGCACACTTAATGGCTTATATTATATAATAGATCAAATAAAAAGTCTAACAACCTTTAAACCATCCTTCTGACCATCTAAATATTTTGACACATTTGCATAATTAAATAGTTAGACAAAATTAAAATATTTTAATGCTAAGGTCATCAATATATTATGGTATCTTTAATGATATACCATCTGCTTTACAAAAATAGTTAAATAGGTTTGTAAATTGATTTCGGTTTTGAAATAATTTAATTTAATTTTTGTAAAAAGTAAACAAAGAGTTTGCTAATATTTATGTAAAAAAACTTATTGGGGTCATATTTTTAATGATATTTGTTAATAGATTGAAATAAATTTTAAATTTAAAAATCAGCGGTTTGGTTTTGGGAGAAAAGCTCAAACACGTCAGTTTTATTTTTTGGTGTATTTTTTTATGTTAGAATTATATATACAAAATTAGCAACTACAATGAACTTTATTTTTAAATTTAAACACTTTTTTTGATTCTTAGGTTCTGTATTAAATTATAATTATGTTTTATGTAACATGCTCTATACCTTAAGTCCACGGATATCAAGAAATTACCATTATTGCTTTTTAAAATGATTGTTGCTTATTTTTGGTTCAACCTCTGTACACAATTTTAACACAAAAAAAAACGCAGAAAAAAATCGATCATATTGGAAGGCTAAAGAATTTTAAATATTTTTTTAAGTTGTGCCACGTAACAAATTTTAGATAAAATTAATAGTTAATTTATCTACAACTTTTAACTTTAGGATTAAGACATGGTACATAAAAATAGTTAGAATTAAACGCAAAATTCAAAAATAGTTATTTTTTTTTATTACAATTAATGGTCGGTAATTATTTGTGGGTCACCCTGTATATATAATTTAACTATAAAAACCGCAGCCAAAAACAAAAACTAAAGTATTCGATCGTTTTTCCAAGAAACATACCACTTAATTTTAAATAAACTTATTTCAATACAAATTTTGGTTTTAAATTTCACTTTAACGCAGTTGCGGAAATATTTTAAAATTACACAAAAACAAAATAGAAAACAAATATTTTAAAGAATACGCAAAAAACGTTTGGGACCAATAATCTAAAATCTAAATTTTTAAATGGAATAAACAATATCTCTATGTGGTCCTTAAGTTATATTTTGTATTTATTTAATTTACAGTCAGTACCATTAATCTCAAACTAAGGGTCAAACTTTGCTGGTTCTAAGATGGCAGTAGCAAAGAAAGGGGTTGTGTAGCAGCTTGCTTTAATGGCTCTTCAATTATCTACTCAATGCCACTTTTTTTAAATAAAAATCAGCCCAGTCTTAAAAAACACTTTAAATTTGATTAAAATACTGTCCAAACAGTGCGGTCTTTATGATATTGGCTTAAAGGTCTCAAAGTGACATTAAGTATGGTATTAAAGTACTATTTAAAAGAGGAGCAACAAAACTTCCTTTTCATTAAAAATGCTTGTGCCCCCTTGGCACCGGTAATTCGTTTGACCCTAATTTTGTCTTTAAATTTGTGTGCATGTTTGAAAAAAGACTTTGTCCGATAACCAGCACATACTACTTCTTTTATTTTGTGGACCTGTGTAATTTATAATAGAAAGATAAAAAATTAACAAGTAAAGATCTCTGCGTTAATATAAATTAATAATATACGATAAGAACTATTTCTGATTTTAATTAATACAGAAGTGATTCTCATGCAGTGTGGATATGTCTTGTTTTGTTAAATTTTAATACTTTTATCTTAATATTTTAAAATGTCCTGTATCGTTTTAAAACAGTTTGAAGATTTAGGTCTAAAGAAATGAAAAAAGTTTTTTATTAATATAAAAAGATTTTAGTTTAGAGGATTTTAAAATCGTAATAGAAAAACAATTGCATGAAAAATAAAAACCTACACCAAAAATGTTAAGTTTCTTAAATTATGTTAAAAGTAACTGTTTAAGTACCGCTTGAGACGCCACTGGACTGAATAAATTTAACACGCTGTATCTAAAAACAACGCATTTTTGGACCGATGCTTATATGAACTTTTCTTTAATTTTGTGATGTAATTATGTTTTTTTTACATTCTGTTTAGTTCTGGTTAGTTAAAAAAATGTCTCAGATACGTAAAATGGCTCAGATACGCAAAAACCGCAAGGTTTTATTTTTTATTATAACTGAGAGATCTTGCAATTCAACCGGAATGGTACATTCTTTCAACTTTTTCGCCATTATATTAGTTAACATTTATAAAAACTAATAGAAATACAAAGAATAACAATAGGGTGGATGAATATTTTCTCATAAGCAATGCATTATAATATTGGTTTAAATTGTACATTACATAACGAAGCGGAAAGTGTTTTATTACTGTCAAGAAATTATATTTAATTTATTAAAAACTAAGCATAAAAAAGTTTAAGAGCTTAAAACGACGTATTTTAACTGCTATATATATATATATATATATATATATATATATATATATATATATATATATATATATATATATATATATATATGGATTAAGGCGTTACGTCGTTTTTAAGCTTTTAAACTTTTTTATGCTTAGTTTTTAATAAATTAAATATAATTTCTTGACAGTAATAAAACACTTTCCGCTTCGTTATGTAATGTACAATTTATACCGATATTATAATGCATTGCTTATGAGAAAATATTCATCCACCCTATTGTTATTCTTGTATTTCTATTAGTTTTTATAAATGTTAACTAATATAATAGCGAAAAGTTGTAAAGAATGTACCATTCCGGTTGAAATTGCAAGGTCTCTCAGTTATAATAAAAATAAAACCTTGCGGTTTTTGCGTATCTGAGCCATTTTTTTGTAAAACGGAAGCTATCATAACCTCCTTACCTTCTTAGTTTTTAAGCTTCAGGTTAATATTAAAAACATTACATTTTCACGTAGCACAGTGGCAAATTCGTCTATTCTAGCTGGACAAAATAGTTTGAAGAAAATATAAAGTTTATTTCCAAACAAATCTGTTTGATAATCAAAATATTAAGCAAATACATTCGGTTGTAAACATTATACATATATTAATTAGACTAAATTACCCTTTTTACATGTTAAATTAAGTATTGCCCAGTAAAAAATCTTTATTATTATATTAAAGAAATCAGAACATTTATTTAAAAATATTATTTTTTTATTTAAACATATTTTAAATAATATAAATAAAAACTTTTCTTTGACCAAATACTTATAAAAAAAACGGTAATTTTCAGTTTTTCCTAAGGAAAATAACATAAAAGTTAATCTTACTGATTAAATCTTGATAATAATTGTATATTAAATAAAGCAAAGTAGAAAACGGTACTATTTTGTAAAGTATATTTTTTTGGTAAAATGTAATTAAAAGCGGCTTTAAATATTTTGGTTTATACAGGGTAACCCAAAAGTTGGCGGACAATAAAAAAACGTTTTTTTTAGTTTTAAAGTTAATAGTAAGAATGTTACAAAAGTTGAAAATCGTAATATTTTTTTAAATTTTTACGCAAACATTTAAAAGTACGAATCCTTAGATGTAACACTGACAAACCAAAACGATAGTTTTCGGGATTATCAATTTTTCTTTAAGTTTTTCAGGGTTATTCATCTCTTTTGGGAAACAATTGCATACATAACATCTTTGGGACGAAACTTCTAAAATGGAACTACAAATTTTACCATCAACCGTTGTAAATAATAATTTAGGGTAAACTAATATTTCCTTTTCTTCTATGTGAATCTTTACCGGTTTTAAATTATTAATTTGTTGTTTCACCAGTGCCACTTCATCCTTTATTAGTTGCGATGATTCAGACTTTAATAAACGTTTTAATGACCGACAATACGTTGTACTTGATGGTATAGGGTTTGGCCACAAGCACATTCTAGAATCCTCTTTGAGATGACACAGTTGTAGTGGCACTAATGATAAGACAAACATTGCATTGTTTTACATTTTATTCGCTAAATTTTTGCTTAAACTGGCTAAAGCCAGATGTGCCATCGCAACTCCACTTAAAAAGAAATTCCTCCTTATTAACTTGGTCTTTAAACTGTTTAAATAACTTCCACTGCACATCAAAAAGCCGGTTTGTTGTATGATCCACCAAAGACAGCTAACTTACTTCTGCTGATACTTCTGTTATAATAATGTGTTCTGGATAACAATATTTTTTGCTTGAGTTATAAAAAAGATAGGAGGGTAAAACTTTGCATCCTTTACTTTTAAGTCTCTGCTGTATAGCCATATAAGACCTCTTAGTCATTTTGCCATCCAAGTACAGGGTTGTCCAACGAAGGGTAAACACCCTCGTAATTTCTTTATTTGAAAAGATATTGAAAAACGGTTTATACACAAGTTGTAGGAATTTTAGAGGAGAATATGAGCAGTTTGCCATGAAAACAATTAAACATCCTATAAAAAATTTATACGAAAAAAATATGGTTATCTTCCTTATTTTAAAAGGAACACCCGGTATATTAAGTGATTTTTGGATTCTCTAGAAAATTCTAAACCTTTTTCATATAGGGTGTTACATGTCTAAAGTTAAAAGTTTCGGAGCAATGGACAATTGAAAATCAGTAAAATGTCTTATAGCTTATTCTATTAAATAGGCTGAAATGCAAAAAATGTCAACAATGGGACACGTGAACAGAAAATAATAGTGAACAAAAAGTACTAGTATTATTGTGAAAAAGCGTGGGTTGCTTGATATACAAAAAATATGGCACAGAGCACCCACGATTTTTCACAATAATACTAGTATTTTTGTTCACTATCATTTTCTGTTTCTATTAAGAATTCTTAGATTAAAAACATTCAGGAATACTCAAGTGGCAATACATCTGTAATAGATAAACGAATTGTAATTAAATAACAAAAAAAAGAAACATTTATTTGCATAGCAAAAACATCTAACATTTAGTAATCCATTAACTTCATTTTCGAATCCTAGAAAATATCTCCTTCAGCGGCTAAACACATATGCATGCGCTCTTTAAAGTTCTCTGACGTGTTGTGTAGCATATCATGATTGACAGCTCTAAAAGACTCTTGTATCCTCTCTTTTATTTCATTTGGACTTTCACAAGGCGTAGCATTCACGAAATTGTCGATGAATCCCCACAGAAAGTAATCCAATGGGCTGAGATCCGAGGACCTAGGAGGCCAGAGAATCGGTCCGTGAATATATTGTGAAAAATCGTGGGGTGCTCTGTGCCATATTTTTGTATATCAAGCAACCCACGCTTTTTCACAATAATACTAGTATTTTTTGTTCACTATTATTTTCTGTTCACGTGTCCCATTGTTGACATTTTTGCATTTCAGCCTATTTAATAGAATAAGCTATAAGACATTTTACTGATTTTCAATTGTCCATTGCTCCGAAACTTTTAACTTTAGACATGTAACACCCTGTATAAAAAGGTTTAGAATGTTCTAGAGAATCCAAAAATCATATAATATACCGGGTGTTCCATTTAAAATAAGGAAGATAACCATATTTTTTTGTATAAATTTTTTATTAGATGTTCAATTGTTTTCATGGCAAACTGCTCATATTCTCCTCTAAAATTGCTACAACTTTTGTATAAACCGTTTTTCAATATCTTTTGAAATAAAGAAATTACGAGGGTGTTTACCCTTCGTTGGACAACCCTGTACGTAGCTAAAGCTTCTTCTTTAGATACTTTTTCAATTGAAGCTCGCGTTTCTTGAATAGCCTTTTTAAGCTTTAGAGTCTGACTCTGATCGGATGAAGCGGATACAAGCTATTTTAACAGTGCGGCAGCATTACGTTTTCCAGCGTCATACAATTTTTTTGTGAAGCATAGACTAATTCATCGGTTGAAGTACTTTGTAATAATGGTTGTACGTTTCGTCGTTTGCTGTTTTCACTAAGTTCTTCGATTTTTTTTGATCTTCTTGGACCACCAGATGTTGAAGGTGGATTTTAACACCCTGTATATATGGCTCTAGCTCAGGTAATAGTATGCAGCTATTCGGCCAATCACTATTTTTGGCTAGCAATCTATCACTCATTCTATTGCAGTCGGACCATTTAATGGAAAATTTACTCGCAAGCCTGACTATTTTAGTCATTATCACCCCTTCAATCTGTTCATTTATATTCTTTAGGCCAAAGTAACTCAGAATATAAGTAAACATCCTCCCATTTTTGTGACTTTATTCGGCTCGTCTACCCATACTTCAAAAGACTTCTTTGAGGTATAGCACAAGGAACTAAAAAAAATCATAAAACGGTAAGGGGCAGATTGGGGCAAATTTTTTTATATATTCGAGTGGAGAAATGTATATTTAATATTGTTATGTAAAAAATTACGCGGGATCTGGCGGGACTCAAAATATCTTTCTTTGAAAATAAAATAGTGTGAATAAAATTTAAATGTATTTTACTGCTACTATATTTAATTGTAAAACAGGCCTGGAATAAACAACAAAAAAACAAGTACTAGAAATATTTAGCACATACCTGCAGGTATTCTTTCCATTATAAATAACTTTAATATTTAATTTAGCACTTCAGTAAAACTTACCTTTTACACACGTATTTTAACACTAAAAATACAAGATTTAAGACATTCCTATGTATACTTACTTTGAAATCCGCAAAAAATGTATGCCTTTTTGTTATCACCAAAAAAATGACAAATTTAAATCAGTGGTTGAATGCACTATAAAATAATGCTAAGGCCAAAGAATTAAAAGAACATTGTTATTTTTCATAATGTCCAGCTAAATATTAAAAATTTGCCACTGTGCGTAGGTGTATTTGTCTTTTTTAAGAATATGTAACAAGGTGGGTTTATTTTAATAAGAAGGACAAAATCATCAGTTTGCATAATTTATATCAAAAATTTTATAGTAGGCCATGTAAACAAAACAGGTATTAACAGTTTATTCGTTTGACTTAAGTACTATAGTAGTGCCTATGTAAATACTTTAAAAATTGGTTTTTGCTTATTTTTTTGGTATAACAATCTAGGAAGGGATCGCCTTCTTGAACAAAAATGTTAATTAAAAAATTGCTTTTATTAAATATTTTTTCTATTTATTGTTAAGAAATAAATTGTGTTTATATCCAATAGACAAAAACACAAAACAAAAAATAAATTGAATTGAATCAAGTAGTCAGAAACTACAGTTTTTAAAAAATCAATGTTAAATACTGTTTAAGCAATAGTTAATGGTATATCGGACAGTAATGTAATAACAAAACAAGCAATATTAGTCGCCCATGTTAACATGACGGTATTTTTGCGTTTAACTGTCTTTTTTCCACGCATTGCCTATATGTAAAATTGACTAGCTGATTCTTTATATTAGTAACCATGTTTATTTAAAACGTGTTTCTTTTTAATTAAATATAAATAGAATATATCATGCCTATAATAAATTAAGAAAATTTATTAATACCAATCGACGACTGCACAAGAAGTACTATCTACCCAGATTTATGCAGTGTGTCTGTAAATAATAGAGGTAATAGAATAAGCTAAAATAATGTAAGTACGTCATATAAAAAGAAAGCCCTATCGTGCTTTGTTGGAGATTTATGAACCTGTAAAAATATAATTAAAAATATTATTTTATTTATAACCGTATCAATGATATTTGGGAAACTCAATTATCTCATGCTAGTGCTTCTTTCCATAGATAAGTTAAGTATTGTTGTAAGTCGGGATTATACAAGGTAAGACGATTTTCCTAATTTACCATATGCATTTTTCACAGAGGTGTCCAATTTGACTTTTTGCTTGTTTTTTTTTGTTTCTTTTAGCTGTTTTTCTACAAAGAAGCTTTACCATATTTAAATCAATATCTTTTACTGTTTTTTATTAAATTGCATTTAAGCATTTTGTACAGGGTTTTTATTTAAAAACTTACCACTTAAGTTACCAATGAAAAGAGGCAGATTTGAAGAAATCGCCGATAAGATATCAATTGAGAGGGACCGTCTTTATAAAAATTAGACGGCACCCTTTCGACCCCTTAACCACCAGGGCCACCACCCCAAATTTTTTATTGAGAAGGGGGTCGAGTAATATATTATTTTAAAGCTCCTGACCCTATAACTCTTTGAGCCGCAGTGGTACACATTTTGAACCACCTATTTGCATGACGTTTAGCGGCGGTGGTACAAAATATGGATCCAAGTTTCATTTTTTTCTAGGGAAAACTACTGTATATCTTGTGAAAAACCTGATCAAATTGTGGACAAAGTGCCCCATATTAACAGGCTTTTAGGACAAGTTTGAGCAAAAATCGGTTAATTGAAACAGCATAGCGAAACAACGGCGATTATATTCGTTACAATTTTTCCGCGCATTTTAATGGTCAAATTATTAGTTAAAAAAATTAATATTTCTTTTTATTTTGGTAAAATAGGCCACTTGGGTAGGCTCTTATATAATTTTACTAAAAAAGATAATTATATATTATACAGTGTGTCCAAGATAAGGATCCTAAGCATGAGAATCTAAGTACCTATTGGAGATATAGCTTAGGTTAAATTAGGAAAAAGTTGTGTTTTTAAAGCTTATTTACATGCCGTTTAAAAACTTGAAAATTTTTCATGGCCTGCTGAGATATTTGGCAAAAACCAAAATTTGACTATATCGATTTTATTTTTTCTGACTTTATTTGAAGAGATATAAAAAAACTAATGACACTTTTTCATTTGCCCTTTTAGCTACTACATGATGTTATTTTTAGATTTTATACCCGACGTTTCGTTTTTAAGAAACCATCATCAACTTTATTTTTTTATATGGCTCGAAAAAAAGTACACCCTGTATCTGATCCCATTTTTTATTACAAATTCAACAATGTATCACATGTCATATTTTAATTTTTAATAAAAAGCAAAATTGAATTTTTACCAATGCTGCTTATAGTACAAGTAATATTACCAGCAAATAAAATATCTTTTTTGATTAGTTCGTATAAATATGAAAGAGTTTTATATGGAGATAGAACATTGGCATAAAATGGAAAAACCCATAAATTCATATATTGATTCTAAGGTAGATATCTTAGATATTGGTGGAGAATTACAGCCTGAACCTATGTTTATTACTGCATTCTAAAATACTTTAATAATATTATAAATAAAATTAATTAATAAACATGTTAATTTGCAGCTTTCAAAAGTACAAAAAACATACAGTACAGAATTGCACGGCTCTAAAATAACATAAAAATACTAAAAGTCTCCTGTATGGTCCACTATTTCTAAACCTGTTTCTTCACGTATATTAACAGAAAACTTTGGCTTGCCAGATTTAAATTAAATTAATTATAAAGACTATTCTTAATTCCACTTTTTAATATTTTCGTAGCTATTTATAAAGAAATAATTTATTTGCTGTTTTTTTCCAAGATAGAAATTACATTTTTTGCTTGCGGCTTGGTGGTATAAAAATGTACCACCCCATAAAAGCTAATATAATAAAAAAACGAAAATATATATATATATATATATAAAACATTTTTTATAACTATTTAAAGTGTAAGATATTAATATATTTGTATTTAAAAAAACTCTCCACTAGGGCATTTTTTTCTTGGTTTTTCGTGCTCCTTAAAGGGATAATATAAAGTCAATATCATCATCTACTACAAAATCCAGGTACTTTAAAAATGACCCAAATAGCTAATTAGCCAGGCTATATTTCCAAAACTAATAAAGTTAGATATACAGTGCTTATCTAAAGTCAGGACCCCCCTCCTAACTTTTATATTGTTTGGCAATTTTTATAAAAATCTGAGGACTTTATTAAAATAACATAGAATAAATTTTAGACAAGAAATGATAGATATAAATGTCAAACTGACAGCTGGACGCCATTTTGAAAAATAAAATTAAATGTAAAGGGTGCCAATACCATTTAATCATTTTAAAGTTCTTTATAACCACAGAATATAATGTAAATACCTTTACCTCCCAAAAATGGCGGTACTTTAAAAATAACCTGAATACCTGATTTGGATGGCCATATCTTCAAACTTAATAAGGGCAGATATACCTTATGTCCTATTTTCTTAAAGATCTTTTAGGTTTCTTTTTAATGGTGATATAATATACAGGGTGCGTTATTAAAAAAATATATTTGTTTTATATTTTCCTGTATAGTATCACCAATATAACCAATTATTAAATCCCTAAAAGAGCTTTAAAAAATACCATATGAAGTGTATCAAACTTTATAAGATTAGGAAATACGGCTATTTAAATGAGGTATTAAGGTTATTTTTACAGTACCGCCATTTTGTAGTAGGTAAAGGTAATTACTTTATATTCTGGGGTTATAAAGAACTCGTTAGAAGCTTTAAAATGATGTGTCACAAGACCTCCCTTTTCATGTAATTTTTCTTTTCAAACTGGCGCCCAGCTGTGTTTGACATTTATATCTGTCATTACCGGTCTAATTTTTTTAATATTGTCTTACTAAAGTCCTTAAATTTTTATGAAAAAATACCAAACAATGCAAAAGTGGGGAGGAGGGTCCTAAATTTAGACAAGCACTGTATGTACTTAATGTGGTATTTGCTTAAAGCTCTTTATAGTTTTTTTTATCGGTAATATAATATACGGAATGCTTCATTTAAAATTATATACGTTTTGTATAATATCACTTGTATTACCATTTAAAAGAGCTTTAGGAACATACCACATTTAGTACAGCTAACTTTATTAGTTTTGGAAATATGGCCAACCAAATCTATCAGGTATTCGGGTAATTTTTAAAGTACCGCCATTTTTTGGAGGTAAGGATTTTTACTTTATATTCTTAGGTTATAAAGAACTTGTCAGGAGCTTTAAAATAAAGTGCCACAGGACCCCCTTTCCATTTGATTTTCTCTTTTAAAATGGCAAAAGTAACGCCATTTTGTAGTAGGTAAAGGTTTTAACTTTATATTGTAGGGTTTAAAAATACCAGTCGGACGCTTTAAAATGATGTATAATTTCACCCCTCTTCTCATTTAAGAATCTTAGAGTGGTAGCCCTGGTGGTTATAGTTAGGGATCCCTCGACCATTTTTCCAAGTCATTACTAACAAGCTAATTTTTCGTAAGTATCTTCATTTTGACAGGACGACCAACTGTTTTCCTTACAACAATTTTCGTTGGTTGTAGCATACAGGGGTAGTAGTTGATTTGATAAATATCAAAGAACCAGGATAACGTACCTCGCAATTTGTAGGACAATGTGGGTGTTGTGCGAAAAACAGTAGGGCGTCTCGCCAAAATAAAGCTACTCACGAAAAATTGCTTGTTTTAGCTGTCGGTTTTTTGTCAACACAACTTTGAGTCAATATGTGGAGTATTTTTTCTTGCATATTAAAAAACAATTTAAAAAAAATAAAAAAGAAGAGGTATTGAAAAGAGTGTTTATGTATAATATAAAAATCACGGAGCTTATAATCACCGTTTTTAATTATTTTACGATATCTCTCATCGATTTCCTCAAATCAATAGAAGTTTCTATTACATATTTTACCTATTTATGCTAATATATCTGTATTTAAAGTGCAATTTTATAAAAAATGGTACAAAAATGTATTTAAATATATACTTTATACCTTTTTGTAGACAAAGATGCAGGAATCAAACCGTCAAAGCTAAATGTGAAATTAGTTTCGGCTTACTAAACAGCCGTTCATCTATTGAAAGAGGCATTAATAATGTAAAAATCAGTCAATTATTTCTGTCTAAGCGCGTCATTTAAATAGTGTGCGAGCAACAAAAAGAGGAATAACTGAAAGTGTGACAGAACTGATGACCGCGTGGCTTCTTTACTATTGATGTTAACTCTAGTACGAGGTTATGTAGAAGCCCAATTATCATTAGTATTGTGGAAACAGTTTAAAAGTACCTAAACATTAAAATAAGTTGTTTTTATTCTAAATTTATTTTTATATAAAGTACTAAGGTTAACATCAATAGTAAAAAAGCCACGCGGTTATTAGTTCTGTCTTACTCTTAATTTTTTTTCCTATGTTGCTAGCACACTATTTAAACGACGCGTTTAGACAGAAATAGTTGATTGCTGTCCTTATTTGTTTAACGGTTGTGTTTTTTTACTTTTGATGTTTACTCTAACAAAATCCTGTCTTACTCTAGCACCCATAATATCTATGACATCCCCTTTTTGGGTCTCCTTTATAAAAAACATAAATAGCAATAATAGGCTTATTAGGAAAAACCAATTCTTCAGTTCGTAATGTAAACACTTTTACAAAGAATATGTTTATCAAAAAAACTGTTAACATTTTGTGTAATCATGGTCAACTATAAAATTTTGGACGTAAATTGTAAAAATGTAGAGTTTTTTTCTTATTATTAAAATGAACCCACACTGTTACATATTTTTAAAAGCTTGTAAGAAGATCAACACATTTTTGGATAAACATACAGGGTAAATTTATCGGGTAAACTATAAAAATTTAATTTAAATTAAATGAGAAGTTATTAAAACACTTTAAATGTGCACTTTTTAAAAAAGCTTTAATGTAGGTAAATGGTAAAAGTAAAGGAAGATGTGGGTTTATTTTTTACTTTCCAAGCACTTTCGGTTTATCCCTGTATATTCTACCATTTTTGATTTCTGAGACAGTTCTAAGACAGGATGTGACATTTAAAAATATTTTAAAGGCCACTTGGTTTTTAGGAGTCATTTTTAATATTGCATCCAGGTGGCCATGATTGGACGCAAATTAATTTAGTGACCCTGGATGATGTTAGAAAAATACAATTGCAAAGTTTTAGTGACTAATATAAAAGATAAGAATAAAACAATAACATTTTTGTGTCTAACCATTATTTTTCAAATACAACCATTTTTAGTCACAGCAGTTTTCAAATAAAACATTTTATTAGAATCTAACCATATTAATTTATATGCGATCGAATTAAAAATATAGTCATAAATAAAGAAATATAGCCACCTAAATGTAATATTACAAATGGCCCTTAAAAAGTCAAGTAGGCGTAAAAACGTTTAAGAATGTCAAATTATATGTTGTTATATCTCAGAAATCCAAAAATGTATTTAAGAATTTAAAACTTGAGTCACTCTCGGTTAAACCATAAGTAACTAAAAAGTAAGAAAGATGCAAAAACTCTTTCCTCTTTCCATACTATTTACTTATACGAAGTCTTATTTTGATATGTCTGATACTCTAGAAGTTATGGCTTGTCTAAAAGATTTGTTGGCACCCGGTAGGCTTAATATCTAATAATAAATATTTATGAAAAGCTCACCATCATAAAAACACAATTATGTTTATTTATTTTTCGGCATTATTTCTTTAACAACTGAAATTTAAAGGGCCTATTTTATAATGTTCTACAAATTTTAATTAAAATATGATACCTTAAGGTTTTATTATTGTTTTTGTACATAATTTATTTTAATAATATTAAGTTTAGCAAAGTTTCTTTAACAAAAGATTGTGTATTTACCACTATGCTAAATATTGTTTTATTTTTTCTACCGTATTGATAATGACTTTAATGATTCAATACATGTATTTCATATTTTAGCTCTTATTAATTGTTTCAGATTTTATATCCAGTTTATACTCTACTACTGCTTATTCCGATAATATGTAACGCAGACAAAAAACAAGATACACACGGGCACAAGATAATAAAACGAGATGAAGGATACAACTATCCAACGCCAAATGTACCTTTTACTTTTCCTCCCATTAAACCAAAAACTACCAGTCCCCCTGTAACAAAAAATACTGGTTACACCTATCCAACTCCCAATGTACCTTTTACTTTTCCTCCTTTTAAACCCATTAAAACCCCTCCTCCAACAGTTAAAACTCCACCTCCAACTATAAGAACACCACCTCCAACTATAAGAACACCACCTCCAACTATAAGAACACCACCACCAACCATAAAAACACCACCACCGACCATAAGAACGCCGCCACCAACAAAAACTACTGGTTATACCTATCCAACTCCTTCAAAGCCTTTTACCTTCCCTCCATTTAAACCAGTTACAACTACGGTTAAAACACCGTTACCAACTATCAGAACTCCACCACCAACTATTAGAACTCCGCCACCAACTATCAGAACTCCGCCACCAACTATCAGAACTCCGCCACCAACTATCAAAACTCCGCCACCAACTATCAGAACTCCACCACCAACTATTAGAACTCCGCCACAAACTATTAAAACACCACCTCCAACTCTAAGAACTCCACCCCCAACTAAAGTAACACCACCAAGCACTGGATATACATATTCCACACCAAAAGTACCTTTTACATTTCCCCCGTTTAAACCCTTCACAACTCCATCTACCACAATAAGGACACCACCTACAACTAAAAGAACTCCACCTCCTACGTTAAGAACCCCACCTCCACCTCCACCAACTATAAAGACACCTCCTCCAACCATAAAAACTCCGCCACCAACTAGAAGAACACCACCAACCAGAACCACTGGATACACCTATCCTACACCAAGTGTACCTTTTACTTTTCCTCCCTTTAAACCTGTAACTACTCCAGCTACTAAAAGAACACCACCACCAACTATTAGAACTCCACCACCAACTGCTAGAACACCACCACCAACTTTTAGGACAACACCTCCGACTCCAAGAACAACACCTCCTACTATAAGAACCACTACATTCAGACCTTTTACTACTACAACAAGAAGAACTACTCCCTATAAACCTCTGTCTACGCCACCCAATACATACCTACCTCCAGTTACAACAACTCCTACACCTTTTACCACGAGAAGAACACCACCTACAACAAGAAGAACACCTCCTACAACCAGAAGAACACCACCTCCAACAATCAGGACGCCCCCTCCAACTTTAAGAACACCACCGCCAACTATAAGAACACCACCTCCAACTGTACGGACACCACCTCCAACCAGAAGAACGCCACCACCAACTGTAAGGACACCACCACCTAATACTTACTTACCCCCAGTGACAACAACTCCTAAACCTTTTACCACCAGAAGAACACCACCTACAACGAGAAGAACACCACCTACAACAAGAAGAACACCACCTACAACCAGAAGAACACCACCCCCAACAATCAGGACACCACCCCCAACAATCAGGACGCCACCTCCAACTTTAAGAACACCACCACCAACTATAAGAACACCACCATCGACCAGGAGAACACCACCACCAACTGTAAGGACACCTCCACCTCATACATACCTACCGCCAGTAACAACAACAACTCCTAGGCCATTTACAACAAAAAGAACACCACCTACAACCAGAAGAACGCCACCCCCTACAATTAAAACTCCTCCTCCAACTTTAAGAACACCACCGCCAACTATAAGAACACCACCTCCGACCAGAAGAACACCACCAACAACTGTAAAGACACCTCCACCTCATACATACCTACCGCCAGTAACAACAACAACTCCTAGGCCATTTACAACAAAAAGAACACCACCTACAACCACAAGAACGCCACCCCTACAATTAAAACTCCTCCCCCAACTTTAAGAACACCACCGCCAACTATAAGAACACCACCTCCAACCAGAAGAACACCACCACCTAATACATACCTACCACCAGTTACGACAACAACTTTCAGACCTCCTACAACAAGAAGAACACCACCTACAACTAGAAGAACGCCCCCACCAACAATCAGGACGCCTCCTCCAACTTTACGAACACCACCTCCAACTGTAAGGACACCACCTCCAACCAGAAGAACACCACCACCTAATACATACCTACCTCCAGTTACAACTTCTAGTCCGTTTACCACAAGACGAACACCACCTACAACCAAAAGAACGCCCCCTCCCACCATCAGGACGCCACCTCCAACTTTAAGAACTCCAACGACAACTAGAAGAACACCACCTCCAACCAGAAGAACACCACCGCCAACTGTAAGGACACCACCACCTAATACATACCTTCCTCCAGTTACAACCACAACTCCTAGACCTTTTACAACAACAAGAACGCCACCTACAACCAGAAGAACACCACCTCCAACAATCAGAACGCCACCTCCAACTTTAAGAACACCACCACCAACTATAAGAACGCCACCTCCGACCAGAAGAACACCACCACCCACCGTAAGGACACCACCACCTAATACATACCTGCCTCCAGTCACAACTCCAAGACCTACTACAACAAGACGAACACCACCTACAACCCGAAGAACGCCTCCTCCAACCATTAGGACGCCACCTCCAACTTTAAGAACACCACCGCCCACTATAAGAACACCACCTCCAACCAGAAGAACGCCACCACCCACTGTAAGGACACCTCCACCTACTACTCCTAGACCATTTACTACTACCACAAGAAGAATTTCAACACCGGGTCCAGCCTATTTACCAGCTCAAAAGCTAGGATAAATATTGTAAAAATATTTTTTAATAAATAGGTTTTTTATAACACCAGTTTTTATTATACAGTGTGGTCCATAAGGTGTGCAATGAATGGAAAACTATTTTATTTCGAATTTTTTAAAAAAATATATTTTTGATAAAAGTTGGTGCATGGACTTAAACTCCATAAGTTGTAGTGGCTTTGCTTTGCTTTATCTGCTGTTGGTCCCGTTGCAAGACGGTTAACCAGCTCTTCTCCTTCCGGACTATGCTTTCCAGGGCTTCGTACGTGGAAAATCCGGATGGTCGAGCTTTCCGCTCCCAGAAATTCCGGTTCAAATTATTTAAATATTTACTTTTGTTTGATACGAAATAATAATCGAGTCAATGCATAAATTGTAGCTGTCAATCCAAAAACTACTACTGGTATTGTGCATAAACTTCACTGTCACTTGCTGACACTTCCAGTGGAGGGCGCCACCGTCCTTGACCGTTACGAAAACACGTGCACACCGCTAACATAAAAACATCAGATTTTTAGGAATCTTTACTCACAGCGCTTAGTTCCGGAAGAAAGATGCTATCAATTTAGCGTGAGTCTTTTCTCGATCCCCAGGGGCACAAAAACGCCCGTACAACTCCTTTAGCTGCCTACCCGGGGATGCTATGTAACCTCCTACGAAAAAGCATGTTTGTATAATTTTAGGGCCCTAATTAATATTCTTGCAACTAACTTGAAGTTAGCGGTTAGCTAAAAATTAATAATAATATAAATTCAGTTTAGTTATACAAGTTTGCTTCAATTTGATAAAATTTGTTTAAAAGTCAGTTGGTTGGAACTTCTTTAAAGAAATATTAAATCAGAATAATAAAAATCTGTATTATACAATGGTAATTTAAAATTTACAAAAAAATTGAACAGGAGGCCATGACTGGGTATTTGGGCATAACTTTTTTTCTGAATTATTTTTTAACACGCTTTTATTAACTTGGGTTGTAACTATCTATCCATCTGTCTATCTATGTAACGGAATCTTTGAGCCTAATTTTAACCAACTTCCAGCTATTCGATTTCTTTGAAACTTTGCACACGTATCAAGGACCGATGAAGATGCAATAATTTAAAAACAGTATCCCGTTAAGTTCCAGCATTTTCCAGGAAAACCGGAAAAGTGAAAAATCGTACGTTCTGGCGGATGCGCCAGATTAGACAATTGAATAATCGAACTTGACAACATTTGCCGACGGGTTGGGGACAGGGGCTCAATTCTGCTAAATTGAACTCATTCGTTCGCTGAACGTATTCGTTCCGGGAGCGTATAACCTTCATCTGTTTTTTTTAACGAACGAATAACCTTCACTTGTTTTTTAAAACAGGCGGTCATAAAACAGAAATATGTATTACGAACTGACATCTGACAAAATTCACAGTCATTCAGTCATAACATAACCTAAAATTCCTTTAATGTGAAATTAAAGTTGAAAAAATCAGTTAACCAAGCTATTAAAAACAAAGTATACACTTTAATTGAAATACAAGAAGCAAATAAATAATTAACATGGTCCTCCGCAGCCAGAATAATCATTCGTAAGCAAAATAGTTCCCAAATCACATAACCTATAACCAATAAACCTTTTATACCATCTTCAATTTATACTTTCTAAAAGAAGGCCTTTATTGAGTGTTAGGTACCTACTTGTACCGAATGTTAAATTAGGACAAAGACTGGAAATGGAGATTAGCAAACTACATTAAAATATCACTTAAGGTAAGTAAACTAAAGTAAACTCATATTTAGAAAAAACATTTATGGTAAATTTCTTTTTAGTTTAAAAAGGTAATATTTTAAAAAATATTTGTCTTATTTATGCAAATTGGGTAATTGTTTCGAAAGTTGGAGCAACCCCATTTTGACCAAATTTGATATACAGGGGCACAGAACCAATAAAAAAGGGGCTGGTTATTTTCCACCAAGTGTCATCTGTCACCTGTACGTCCCAAAGTACCAACCACCGGCCATTTCAAGAGTTCGATCTGAATCGATTTTACTCAAATTTTATATTAGGATATTTTCAGAAAGTAAATCTGAAAAACTTTGCTAATCTTGACAAAATGGCGAAAAAATTTTTAGTGAATAAACTGGAGCATTTATTTTTAAAAAATTAATTGATATAACGAACTAAAAAATGAAAAATAATTAATAGTTTAAAAAACTAAAAAACACGCTTTTATATGCAACCGAACTAAAAATTAAAAAATAATTTTTCATTAAAAAAATATTTTAACTTCATAGTAAAAAGCGTGGGGTGCTTAATATATTAAATGTTATAATTATTATATTTGCCAATATCTATGATGGAAAAGTTATGAAAAAATAGTAAAATGCACCCCACGCTTTTTACTATGAAGTGAAAATATTTTTTTAATGAAAAATTATTTTTTAATTTTTAGTTCGGTTGCATATAAAAGCGTGTTTTTTAGTTTTTTAAACTATTAATTATTATTTAATATTTTGTTGTGTTTTTAAAAATAAGTGTACTTTACTTTTAGGCAGTTTTTGCTTTTGTTGACCTACTTTGTATATCATTTAACTTTTAATAAAAGTAACTACTGCTAATATAGTTTTAGACTATGCCAACTTTTATGAAGAAATAAATTTCCTGACAAATTGCAAATAAAAAAGGTTGCCATTTATTGCACACTTAAGTTACAATAAGTTCTAATAACTAGGTAATAGGTAAAAACAGTAACGATTCCTCAAAAAATATTTACAGCATGTCCGCCTAAGTTCTCTATATATGGGAAGCTTTTTTATTATTAATTTTACGAAAAAAATTATGCATCGTCGAAAACTTAAATGTAACACAGTCACACAAATAAAAGAAGTTCCAGCTCTAAATGAAAGACCATAGTTTCTTTATGTTTTTGGGGTCATCAAGGTCCGAAGGGATAGATCATGGTATCCTTATATTTTTGGGGTCGCTGAATCCGAATCTGTGGTCAGTTTGACCCCATGAGGTCTGGGTTAAGGTCATTTAAAGGTCAAAACATCAAAATTTATCGAAATAGACCACAACCGTGGTAGCTTTATGTTTTTGGAGTCGATGAATTGGAGTTCGGGGTCAGTTTGACCTCATCAGGTTATGGTCAAGGTCATTTTAACCACCCAAAAATTTTTAAGATATTATGATTGCGGTCTATTTTCGATACCTTCTGATGATTTGACCTTGATATAACCTTGACCTTGACCTTATGGGATCAAGAGGTCGATTTGACTTCAGATTCTGTCAACATGAAGATACCACAATTGTGGTCTATTTTTGAAGAACTTTGATGATTTGACCTTGAAATGACCTTGGCAATGACCTAATGGGGTCAAATTACCCCGGATTTAGACTAACTGACTTCATAAACATAAGACTACCAATTTGTCGTCAATTTTTAATTGATTTTGATGATTTGACCTTAAAATGACTTTGAGCGTGACCTGATGGGGTCAAACAGTCCCCAGATTCGGATTTAGCGACCACAAAAACACTTTCTTTCGGAACTGGAATTTTTTTATTTGTGTGGCTGTGTAATCATTAGATAATTTTTTTTGTCCACAAGGTATTTTAAAAAAGGTAATTTTGTTCAAGAGGAAATTACCCTTATTTTGAAAAATATAAATAATTGTTGTTATGAAATATTGTTTAAAAATAAAAATAAATTCTAAGTATGCAAACTCCTTCATTTACGAGAAAAAAGTTTTTTATTTATTTATTTATTTATTAATTTTTTTTATATAACGCTGAAAATTTAATATGTAAACTGGTAAATACTTATTTTGAAATGTAATATCCAAAGAAAGCTTAAGAACTGTCAAAACAGCGAAATTTACAAAAACGCTCGTAATGCCAAAATAAAAAAAAAAATAAAAACATTTTCTTGTAAATAAAGGAGTTTGCGTATTTCAGAGTTATTTTATTTCTAAACATTTTTTCTTATAGTCCATTCCTTATTCTGTGATAGCAGAAAATGTCACGTTCGTCCCAAACAGTATGTACAGGTACATTTGAAAAGGCAATTAAATATTGAGTTTTAAGGGGTTTCTCGATAATACATTATTACTTTACTTTTACTTACTTTACATTATCGTTATGGATAATGCCCACTACCACTCTAGACTAGTAGAAAAATTACCTGCATCTTCTTGGCAAAAAGGGAAATTAAAAATGGCTGAATGAAAAAGAGATACCTCACGAAGATAATATGGTAAACAAAAATTAAAAAAAAGTAAGGGAAGTCAAACATAATTATAAAAGATATGCTATTGATTAGATGGCTATGGAACGTGGTATCATTGTACTTCGCTTACCACCTTATCATTTTGAACTTAATCCTATTGAATAGAATATGGGCACAGGTGAAAGGGTTACTAGCGAGGAATAATACCACTTTTAAATTAAAAGATGTAAAGATACTTTTAAATCAGTCGCTAGAAAATATAAGGAAAGCTGGAGTAAAGCTGTCACTCACGTTATAAAAGAAGAAAACAAGATGTGGAAGCTTGACAATTTAATGGAAGACACAATAGAGCCCATTATATTAAATGCCGCAGATCATGACTTTGATAGTGAAGAACTTTATTTTTCTGAATAAAATCTATTGTAGTAGTAAAATTGTAAAAACTAAAATAAATTATATACATATTTTTTTTTATCTAATAGACTTATAAATTTAATATTGTATTTTTTTAATAATTATTTTATCTGTGGATAGGTACCATTTAACTACTTATTTCAATGCTTTATTTAGAAATATCTCCAAATAATTACAAAATACAATGGTCAACTTATTAAATGCATGAATATAAACTTGTAACATTGTAATAATATAATAAATAAACTTGTAACATTTTATTTGTGAACGTTGTATTGTAAATTAACATAAAAATGTAAAGAAGTTCCAAAATAGACCTGGGCAAAAAAAATATCGAAATTTGTAAAAAATATTTTTAAATCAAATATCATGTATTCATCCCATTATATTTATTTCAAAAATGTGTTTAAAATATAATCTACAACTGAAATATTTACGCGATATAAATTAATTAAATTTACTTACAACATTTTGTATGTCTTACTTTTTCCTAATTTATTTTCATTCTTATTTGTTTCATTTTTTTAACTTTAAATTTTTGGACTATGTACAGGTTATTATAATACCACTATCTTATATTATTATACCCATTATAATATCGTAAAACTTGCACCCAACATGCTCCGACACTGGAAGGTTTATTTTCTAAAAATAAGCAACTAAACGTTTATGGCCCTATTGTAATGCATCATTTACAGAGTGTGTCGAACCAAATATCTAAAAACTACCTGTTTATTGGTTTCTTTAAATTGAAAAGAGTTTAAAGACTTGCCCTGTAATAAAACCTTTTTGAATTTATAATACCTTCTCCAGCTATCACCGAATAAGAAATGGACTTATTTTTCGATATTTTTAACCTCGTTTTAACAAATTAACATATAATTTTAAGTTTTGGTGAATAATTATTTGGTGCCTAAAAATGTACGTTTATTAAATTATAGGAAATTTTAGCAAACTTAAGTTAAATTTTTTGAAGAGTGTGTCATATGATAGGAGTTAAAAATAACAGATAAACCAAAATCTTTTAAATATATAAACGTCCTTTCGGGAAAACTGATCGTATGATCCAAAACATATAAATATAAAATTTTCATTAAAACAGTATACAGGGCGAGTTATAACTTAGAATATAAAAATGTTACCAAAAATAAAGTAATTATATTTTATTTTTTAAAAATAGGGCAAAAACTTAGAGTTACATAAATGTCGAAGAAAATTTAATTTTATGTTTTGGTTTCATACTTCAAAAAATTTGTTTTTTCGCAGGACTTCAATAAATATACAGGGTGTAACATAAGTGATGACTTTAATTTCAAAAGATGATTTCTTGTATTTTTTAAGTAAAAAGGTTGGTATAAACATATGTCCGGAGACGCTTCGTCTTCGAGATACAGTGCTTTAAAGTTAAAAAAGAAAGATGATATTTTTAAGTTTCTTAAAAGCGCGTCAACTGATTTGGATGAAGTATGATACACTTATTTATTGTAATTAGACGCTTGTTAAGCTTTACTTAGATTAAAATTATTGTGTCCAGTGGCGTCTCAGTGGGCCCCACCACCAACATTATTAAGAAAAAAAGTAAGTCACTGACTTTTTATAAAGTTTTTATATTTTTTCAGAATAACAAATTAAAAATGCGACCTTTAAGTTTCTTGTGTTTTCTTTGTATCTCGCTTTGTTTTGAAGAAAAAAAAATTAAGCCACTTTAAGGGAAACTAAAAAGTATCGGTAAACACTAAACAGCATACAATAAAATACAAAATAAAAAATGTTGACCTTAGTAAATAAGGAAAATAAAGATTTCCGATAAAATACACCACTGCTTATTTATTTTAAGGCCAAAAATATTTTATTATTTATTTTGGTTTTGTTACCATGTTGTCTATAAGTATTTTCTAGTAGAAATGAGAGTGGCTTTATTTTTTTCTTTTGAAAACGAAGCTAGATACGAATTTAATTTAAAAGACTTAAAAGTTGCATTTTTAATTGCTTAATGGAAAAAAAATCTAAACACTTTGTTAAAAGTCAGTGGCGTACCCTTTTTCAATAATATTTGCTCTGGTGCTCACTGAGACACCACGGCACCCAATAATCTTAATCTAGGTAGGGCTTTACAGACGTCCTATAACATTACCCAAATGTCATCCAAATCAGTTAAAGCCTTTTTTAATATTTAAAAAATACCGACTTTAAAAAAAATACACTCTCGAAAACAAGGTGTCTCCGGACATATATTTATATGAACTTTTTAACTTGAAAAATTACAAGGATTCATCCCTTTAAATTAAAGTCATCACTTATGTCACACCCTGTATAAAAAAAAAAACTGAAATTTACTTATGTTAAATTTAAACATACAGTTTAGTTGTAATTGTAGTAATGTTACCTTTTTTATTAATTTTTTCTCTACTTAAAATAAAATGGTTTACTACCAAGCATGTTTTATATATATTATAAAAACCTTAATAATATTGTCTGGGGTAATTTTGAATATCTTAATTTTGGCTCATGCGATATGTTTTGCCAAAAAGGCGTTTTAAAATTTAAAAATTTGTGGTCCATAAGTACCTTTGTAAATCTTTTCTGGAACACACTGTAAAATAAGGATATTTTTTTATTAATTTTTAAAGCGTATTTTAATTTTTTATATTTAGGATAAATTTTATGTTGCGTCCAAAACCAGGGCGGTCATAGTAATGTCACATCTTATGTATTTCATACAGATGTAATGGCAAATATGGGCATTTTGGGCATTTAATGATGATATGGCCCCCCTCAGGGTTGGTCCGGGAGATGAGGGTGATCATGGAATTTTTTTGTTTTTCAAATGCGTGGGAGTTTTTTTGTAATTTTATAAAGAACAACAATAAAAATAGGTGAGGGAACCTTTTTTTTGCTCCTCAAAAAATTTGAAAATTTTGTTTCTCTGTAGCGGTGGCAAGATTTTTGTTTTTTGGCACCTCACACACTTTTGTCGGCCTATGGCCCCCCTCAGAAATTGAATACGACCGCCCCTGTCCAAAACAAAGTTGGTTAGCCTAATATATAAAAATATTACTACCTGAATGATTCAAAAATAAAAAGAAGTTGGGCAAATATTTTAAAATATTATAACATTTCAGGTACTACATTAGCCTAAACTTCTTGCTATACCATTGCACAACATTAGGTGTATTTTGTTGCATTACAAATTAAAACAAAAAGTGATGTTTAAAGAAATGGTGAGATATGAGAGATAGACGAAAATAATTGGAATTAATGTTAACTGTTATAAACTAATTACTCAACGGAATTTTATTAAAACATATTTTTTTAATTACAATGAGACCGCTTTGGTCCTGGTGACGAGGTATAAAGCTGGGCGGATCTGATCCGCCCTACGATATGATCAGGCCCGCGACGAGACATTTTAAAAAAGTAATAATAAAGTTACACTACTTATAAAGAAAAAACAGTCCTTAAATGTAAATTCGGTGCTTTTTGATTAGAAAAAAATCTCAAAAAACTTAAAGCAAATAAATCGGCAGGGTTGTCTTCGCGGCCGCCTTTGCTAACTTTCTTTTATGGTATGCCTCTTGATGGAGCTCGTTATCGGCGCGTCGCTGTAAAGCATAGCGGCGCCTTTCTATTGAAAAAGTCCGATTACAGGCGGCCTTTTTTCATGTTTTTTTGCATTATTTTTAAAAGGTACAGAATTTGCGCTGTTAAAAATGTTTTCACTATACTCAAACTCACGAAATCAAGTGAGCGAATAAGCCGAATAGTGACGATCATCAAAGAGTGAAGCGGTAAACATCAAGGCCTTTGATTTTTGCCGCCTCATTGGCGGCGCAACAAAAAATTATTTGTTTTTAACCGTTTTACACTAGAGGATTCTAAATAATTTCTTCATTTGGCCTATATAAGTGGGTGGATGACCCGAACTTTAGTTCAGTTCTATTTGAGCTACCGAGATGATAACTTCGACAAGTAAAATAAGTGTAGCAATTCTAAATTTAATGATTTAATTATATTGTTGCACCTATTTTTACCATTTTATTTTTTTATTTTAATAAATTAATATTATAATAACATTGTATTATTTCATGTCTGATATCTTTTGCAAAAAATTATGAACACTACAACACTACTTTAAAATGTACTTTTAAGAGAGGCACGCAAACGTATTTTCACACTAAAGTTTGGCCCGCAACATGTCAAAGGTTGCCCATACCTGTTTTAAGATAAAAAAAATGAAATGTCGATATTTGACATAAAAATGAATTGAATAATCTATTTACATATTTTCTTTTATCTTCGGTTTGACTGCTTTTTAAAATTTTAAATGGCATCCCCGTTAAATTTTATCTTATTTCAATATCTAGTATATGAGGTTCCGAATACAATAACACTTTACATGTTATTTTTATAGAGTGCCATGATTAAGCTAAAACGGCAAACTTTAAGTCAAGTAGCCATGTAAAAATCAAAATAATCGTCTTTTCGTTTTTATATCTTTTAGGGGCGAAGTCAAAGTTTTCAGAATCCTATTAACAAACACATTTTTAATAAATGAAGAATACATAATTAAATGAATAAATAAATAAAGGTTTTTATTACATACAGAAAAGAAATTACAAAAAATATAATACATAAATGACACTAATTTGCATTCAATAAAAACGGGAGAACAGGGAAAAACTTTTCCAGAAAGCGCAAATAGGTTTATTTAAAGACCTGTCTATGGGCTGACCTAATTTCTTCTCCTAATGAAATAAGGACTAATTGCCCATTATCTATAAAAAAATAACCTATAGACTAATAGAAATCTATACAAAAATAAATTAATAATGATTAAAATTATATTTCCTTTTACAATTAAAGGCTTAAATAATATATGAAATATTTATTATAAACAAAATTTAAACACATATTTATAGCTTATAACAAAACGTTAACTACAACAATCAGAATCAAAAAAGACAAACAAATTATAAAAAAAAAAACGAAAAAAGAACGTCCAGGCGACACAGTTTAATTATCGTTAATAATATGTCTGTCCTGCAACAGTATCCACATTTTTAATTTTCTACTTAATACTTTTATATAGTTTAAACTTATTAATTCATTCGGCAGTATATTCCACAATTTTGGCCCTAGATAAGAACAACCTCTCAGGACAATAGTTTTATTGGTCCGCGGCCGAACAGCAGTATTTGCCATTCTACCGCCGGTTACCTATTTTGGTATAAATGGTGGTCTAAGATTCTGAGGATTTTTACATAAAAAAGAAGAGCGCATACTGAATAATAGATTCTACAAGAGCATTATATAAAAAGTTTAAATAATAATGTTTTAGATAGTTACGAAATTGGTAAAATCTAAACATGAGCTTTTGCAATTTATTAGCAATACTTTATACGTGTATGTCTCACTTAAAAAAATAATCTATATAAATGCCTAAATATTTTATTGAGGTCTCGAAATCAGCGACACGCCATCGACTTTTAGGCAATTCGTGTTCGGCAAATGTTGTTTGTAGGTAGTAAAAGGTATAACCTTTGTTTTTGTAAAATTTACCGACAACTTAATTGAATTAAAATAATTAAACATGTTACGTAAATCATGTTCGGCCAATTGCTTAATATCATGCCTTGAACCGCCAGTATACAGAACGACGATGTCATTAGCAAAAGACAGCACAGTACCCACGGATTCCAAAGAAAAAAGTTTATTATTATAAATTGCAAAATGGATTGGACCGAGCACTGTTCCCTGTGGAACACCGCAGGTCACTGTCCGCCGCTCACTGCGCACATCATCAACCTCCACCATCTGCTGTCGCTTTCTTAAATAGCTCTTGATAAGTCCATAGGCATTGCCGCGTATGCCTAGGGGTTCCAGCTTTTCTAGCAATATTTCGTGACTTATAGTATTAAAAGCTGTTGCAAGGTCAACGAACACTCCTAAAGTTGGCATTTTCCTATTAACCGCATCGCACAAAAATGCTGTTACTCTAGCTATTGCATTTTCATCTTCAGTGGACATTTTTATTTGAAAGCCATACTGATTCTCTCTTCAAGCGGCTTTTAATAATCTTTTCAAATTTTTTTGCTATTACGACTATAAGAGATATGGGTCTTTAATTAGTCCAAACACAGCTATCTCTATCCTTATACAGGGGCTAAGAGCTAAAAAATTTAATTGTGACGGGAAATATCCTGTTACTAACGTAAGGTTAACTAGATAGCTTAATGGATTTAAGATTGAGTCCACAGACAATTTAAGAATTTCGTTAGTAATGCCATCGTGACCAGCGGCTTTTTTATTCTTGGAATATAAAATTAAATTCCGGACCTCACTTGGATTGGTTGGTTTAAGGAATATTGATTGGCATACTCTTTTACTCTTAACCGTTTTTCTTTAACCCCCTTAATACTTGACCGTATTATCTTGCCTATGTTAAAAAAAAAATTAAATTTGTTTGTTATTTCTTGTAAACCTTTTTTTCCTTCTATAACTATATTCATTAACAAGATTTTTAGAGAAATTTCTATTTATTTATTTATTTCTTTTTCTTAAAATATTTACATTTTGTCTTTTTAATTAAAATATCCAGTAGTTCGTCGAAGTACCGATTGAGAGATTGTACCAGAATTTGAAAGGTGGCGGCAACGACTTGGCTAATTGCGAGTATTTCCGAGCTTTGGCGCTATTTATATTTAACCGTTAATATTACAGTTGTGTTTTGTTAAATTTTATGGTTAGTTCGGTGTCGATATATTATTCATTGTTCGTTTAATTACTAATGGTTTGCGGTACCGTTTGTTGATTAAATAGATTGGTGGTGGTGCATGCGTAGTATTGCAGTATTGCATAGTAAAAATACAGTGTTGGATTTCGTGGTATTAGAATTACTTTAATACCTATCTTTTTGATATTTTGACGTTTTGATTCGTAACGCTTAACTAATAAAATTCGTTAATCTAACAAAAAAAAAAAAAAAAAACAAACTATTATATAATCTTTGTCATTTGCCATTTTATTTAAATAAATATATTTAGTACAGTAATGTTTCATATTCGTATAATTTTAAACCAAATGTTTTTAAAGTGGAAAATGACAAAGATGAAAAAAGTGCCTACTAAAAAATGTTGGCAAACTAATTTTTTAATTTTTAAAAAGTTTTATATTATTTTTTTAAATTAAAAAGTGATAGTGCTGGCAACTAATCATTTTGTCCTTTTATGCTTATTTGTATTTAGTTTAAAAAAGCGTTTGAATTTTAATTAAATTGCACTTTTGATAATAATGGCTTCCAAAAATCTATGGCTTTGATATTTTTAAAAACATCAGATTCAAAATTAGTAAAATGTCGCTTGTGTTCCAAAAAGTTTAAAAATTTTGGGACTACCAGTAATTTTAACGAATACGTTAAACGGATTCATCCAGTGGATTTTCGAAAGTTTATGGACGTTGGTACAGATGATCAAGAAATAAATCATTTAAACACAGGTAATTAGCTTCAGGTGCCTATCGAACAAGTCCAATCCATAAGCAAACAGACAAAGGGAGTTCGTGTTTAGAATCTAAAGCAGGACCATCGAAAAGACCGCGGCAATTAAGGCTATATGGGTCAAAAATTCTTTTTTCGATTTGGTAAAACAGATGAAAGCCCTCGTAAAGCTGATACGGATTTATCGAAAACCACTGATTAAAAGAAAAACGCCGAAATACGTCAAAAGGTTTGTCAAGGGGGACAACTGTCTAACCTAAAATTACTTCACCCCCTTTCACTCTCTGCCCCCAGGGCCATCCCCTTAAAAATTTTAAATGGCAAGGGGTATCGAGTAATAGCTTGTTTAAAAGGCCCTTCGAAGTCTTTTATTTTGACGTTTGATTTTTTTAAATCGGTCGATTCGTTTTCGAGAAAATTAGAAAAATCTTTGTTTATCTTAATTTGTTCAGATAGAAAACAAAAACATGAAAATATCAGTTTTTATTTCAATAAGTGTTCAAAATGCTGCCCGTTTTGGGCCAAACAATGATATAGGCGATGTTCAAATTCCTGACGGACATTTTCAAAAACATGTTGTGGGATATCATGGCAGCTTTCGATGATGCGTTGACGAAGTTCATCCAAACTTTCAGGTTGGGGAGTAAACACAATAGATTTCAAATGACCCCATAGAAAAAAGTCTAACGGCGAAATATCAGGAGATCTAGCAGGCCATTCTATAGGCCCCCTTCGCCCTATCCATTTATCTGGAAACTCGTCGTCTAGCCATTGCCGAACGGGAAGAACATAGTGAGGAGGAGCGCCGTCTTGCTGGAAATATATTTCAGCCTCATCAAGTATAGGGTTTCCATCCTCATCGATTTGGTTTTCAATGGATTCAGTGATAAGCGGATTGATGGTATTTTCCAACATATCCAAATAAATGTCTCCATTTAAATTTCCATTAATAAATAATGGCCCAATCACTTTATTTCCTAAAATGCCTGCCCATACATTAATTTTTTGAGGGTACTGGGTATGCCCTTCTACAAATGCATGAGGATTTTCATTGCTCCAATATCTACAGTTATGCCTATTAACAAATCCATTTAGATAAAATGTGCATTCATCGCTGAAGCAGATATTCTTTACATGAATAGTATTATCATTAATCGCTACAGTCATTTTTTCACAAAACTCAACTCGCCTATCGAAATCGTCTTCGGTTAACTCTTGCAATATTTTCATTTTGAATGGATGAAATTTATGAAGTTTGGTAACTGTGTCAACAGAGCCTAATGAAATACCAGTGGCAGCAACAATTTTGCGTAATGAAGTATTAGGATTTATTCCAAAATGACCCAAAACTTCAACTTGAGCTGCTTCATCCAAAATTCGCCGATGATTACGTTTTTTATTTGCAACAGATCCAGTTTCAGTAAATTTAGTAACAAGGTCCAAAACATACCTATGCGAAGTTATCTTCTCCGGATGTCTGGCGTTAAACGTGACGGCAGTTTGCCGAGCACATTGATTTTGGGCACCATAAATTAGAATAATTTCCACTCTTTCGGCTAGTGTGTAAACCATTTTGGTATTAAAATCTTCAATTCAACAAATAAATTTTCACTATTCCAAGATTGTCACAAATGTAACTGACGGCAAATTAAATTCTTTATTTTCCTTAGCAACTATAAATAACTAAGCAGGTATAACAATAAATACAGTTCGCCCAGGATATCTGTGTTGATGAAAAGAATGCGGAAAAAAATTCAGGTTGTTATTTAGTTTTTTCCACGTCTAATCTTCGGAATTGCTGTTTATGTTGGTAGTTTCCGTTTTAAATTATAAACGAATTGTAGATTTGGCAAACCCTAATGGGCAACATTTTGAACACTTATTGAAATAAAAACTGATATTTTCATGTTTTTGTTTTCTATCTGAACAAATTAAGATAAACAAAGATTTTTCTAATTTTCTCGAAAACGAATCGACCGATTTAAAAAAATCAAACGTCAAAATAAAAGACTTCGAAGGGCCTTTTAAACAAGCTATTACTCGATACCCCTTGCCATTTAAAATTTTTAAGGGGATGACCCTGGGGGGCAGAGGGTGAAAGGGGGTGAAGTAATTTTAGGTTAGACAGTTGTCCCCCTTGACAAACCTTTTGACGTATTTCGGCGTTTTTTCTTTTAATCAGTGGTTTTCGATAAATCCGTGGTGGGAAGTTTTCAAATGAACACCCTGTTTAATTACTAATGGTTTGCGGTACCGTTTGTTGATTAAATAGATTGGTGGTGGTGCATGCGTAGTATTGCAGTATTGCATAGTAAAAATACAGTGTTGGATTTCGTGGTATTAGAATTACTTTAATACCTATCTTTTGATATTTTGACGTTTTGATTCGTAACGCTTAACTAATAAAATTCGTTAATCTAACAAAAAAAAAAAAAAAAAAACAAACTATTATATAATCTTTGTCATTTGCCATTTTATTTAAATAAATATATTTAGTACAGTAATGTTTCATATTCGTATAATTTTAAACCAAATGTTTTTAAAGTGGAAAATGACAAAGATGAAAAAAAGTGCCTACTAAAAAATGTTGGCAAACTAATTTTTTAATTTTTAAAAAGTTTTATATTATTTTTTAAATTAAAAAGTGATAGTGCTGGCAACTAATCATTTTGTCCTTTTATGCTTATTTGTATTTAGTTTAAAAAAAGCGTTTGAATTTTAATTAAATTGCACTTTTGATAATAATGGCTTCCAAAAATCTATGGCTTTGATATTTTTTAAAAAAACATCAGATTCAAAATTAGTAAAATGTCGCTTGTGTTCCAAAAGTTTAAAAATTTTTGGGACTACCAGTAATTTTAACGAATACGTTAAACGGATTCATCCAGTGGATTTTCGAAAGTTTATGGACGTTGGTACAGATGATCAAGAAATAAATCATTTAAACACAGGTAATTAGCTTCAGGTGCCTATCGAACAAGTCCAATCCATAAGCAAACAGACAAAGGGGAGTTCGTGTTTAGAATCTAAAGCAGGACCATCGAAAAGACCGCGGCAATTAAGGCTATATGGGTCAAAAATTCTTTTTTCGATTTGGTAAAACAGATGAAAGCCTTGTAAAGCTGATAGTTACTGATTATCAGCCTCTATCAATTGTTAAAAACAAAGGTTTTCTAGAGTGTACCAAACAACTTAACAAGTTATATGAGCGATCAAGTCGAAAAGTATTAACTCATACCCTGTTACCAAAGTTTCATAATGATAGGGATTTAAAAACACGTAATTTACTTAATAATGTCCAAAACGTGTCAGTAGCGACCGACATTTGGACATAAAAGAGGCAATTAACGATAAAAAAAAACATTACCATCCTTGTGTGACCCACACAATAAACCTGAGTGTCCAAGAAACTCTCAGTCTAAAACAAAATCAAAAACTTTTGGACATAATAAACAATTGTAAAGCGCTTGTCACATATTTTAAGCATGGTGTTGTAACTACGGAAAAAATAAGGCGCGGCCAAGAACAAATGGGTCAGCCACTTTTAAAAGTTAAGCAATATGTCATGACTCGATGTTCCAGAATCCTTAGATGCTGTAAAATGAATAATTTTAGAGGAATGCATCTTATTATTAAAACCTCTTGAGGCAATTACAGAAGAGTTTTCTGGAGAAAAATATCCAAAAATGTCCCTTATAATTTTCTTAATTAGAGGCTTACAGTTTTCTTTAAAACATATTTCTGTTAATGCTGAACCTAGCATTTTACTAAAGAAAACTTTGTTAGAAGTTATTTCTAGAAAACTAGGGTCCTATGAATCAAACAGAGTTGCAGCTACATTCCAAGATCCACGGTTAAAAAATGCAAATTAGGCGCGAAAATGGATAACTGAAGAACCTCTTGCACTATCTTCTAAAGAAAATAGTAACACAGTAAAAAATGACCATCTCTTTGACAATGAGACAAACTGCAATAAAGAAAACACTGGTTTAGTAACATCTTTGTGGTCTCATTTTGATAATTAATTATCTTAAGTTAAAAACAATTTTACGCCTAGTGCATCGGTAACTCTTTCTGTACGGCAGTACTTAAAAATGCCATATCTAAATAGAAAAAAAAACCCTTTGGAATTTTGGAAAAAATATAAGTTTACGTTCCCAGAATTATACAAACTTAATTTGAAATATCTTTGTATTTCAGCAACGTCAGTACCCCCGAGAGGGTATTTTCCTTCCCCTTAGTTTTTTTTTATAAAAAAATGCTAATAAATGAATTATACAATAAATCAAATACGCCTCTGTATAAAGAAAGTGTATTGTATTATGGGTTGTCTATATCAAATGCCTCTCTCCATTTGTCTGGGATCGTTTGTTGGAATGAGTAAAGCCTGATTTAGTTTCAGTAACGTAAGACTTAAGACGTAAGAAGTAAGCAGTAATGACAAGTCAATTTATAGTTCTTTCATATTAAGAATCTTCTTAAGTTTTTTAAGGTTAGGAATATTGTTTTGATTTTGTATTTGCATAAATGTTATTAATTAATATAGATTCACTTGATCAAAACATTGTTGTCGTGGCCACTGCAATAATATGTTGCTATTTAATACTTTAAAAACAACGCAAAAAACGGACGTGTAAAACAAGAATTATTAACAGGGCAAGAAAAAGCCATGGATTTTTTAAGACTTATTTCTTGCCAATGAAAATGAGGGACAAAAATTAATTTTTAAATATACAAGATTGACAGTTTCTTTTTTGAAGTTATTAAACATGATCAAGCCCCACTTAATAAAACAAAAACTTCTTGATAGTTTAAGCCCAAAAGAACCTTTAGCCATTACTTTACAGTAAGTAGTAATTGACATTCATTTGTAAATTTAAAGTTAAGACATATATTATACTTAATAATAAAATATTGTTTTTTTTTATAGCTATTTTTCTCAGGGTTCATCCATGCAAATCATAGCTTGGAAATACCATGTGGGACAGTCAACCGTCCATTGCATAATCAAAGATATAGCAAAATTAGTTTGGCAAGTTCTTTCAAAAACTTATTTAAAACCACCATCCTCTTTTATAAATGTCTAAATATAGCTAGAGATTTCCAGAAACAGTAGAATTTTCCGAATTACATAGGTGCATTGGACGGTAAGCAAATTACTATTCAAGCACCACCAAATAGTGGAAGTCAATATTTCAACTATAAAAGAAGTTTTAGCATTGTCCTTATGGCTTGCTGCGATGCTAATTATAATTTTACCTTGGTGATATTGGAGCGTATGGCAGTGAAAGTGATGGGGAAATTTTTCAAAATTCGGTATTTGGAAATATGATAGATGCAAACGAATTGTTTATACCACCTCCGAAATATTTGCTACATATAAATATTTTGCATCCATTCACTTTAGTAGCAGATGAAGCATTCCCACTGAAAAAATACATTATGAGACCCTATCCAGGGCGAAATTTAGAACTAGAAAAACATATTTTTAATTACCGCCTTTCACGTGCTCGCAGAACAATAGAAAATACCTTTGGAATACTTGTTAGTCGTTGGCGGCTTCTAAGGAATATGGTAAATGCTGATGTCGAAAATGTCATAATTTTTGTAAAAGCCACTGTGTGATTGCACAATTTTGCAAAACGAGAGTCAGAACTTGAAAAGGAGCAACGTATTGTCCGGTTAATGTCATAGATACTGAGGAACGGCTGGGAAGATGGAGAGATGGAGTAAATCCCCGTAATTATGTGAGACGTGTATCTGTCAACAGAGCGTCTTATATCTTGTACTCTATAAGAGACACTCTAAAAGACTAATTCATTTCCGAGGCTGGTAAAATTCCATGGCAGAATAAAGTTTTGGATGGGGGAAGAGATGTTATTTAGTTTCCTTTAGTTGTCAGTTTTTGAACAAAAAGACATATAGCATAGGGTAAAATAAAAAGTGAAATATTTGTTGTTGTGTTAAAAGGTATAAATGTTTTGTCCAGTTTGTTAGATTTTGGAACATTTGTAAAAATGTTGTTTAAATTTAAAAATTAAATATTTGTTTGTTTTTCTTTATTTCGTAGGGTAATTTCAAAAGCAGAGTATTTATTTTTATTTATATGTTATGTTTGGACTAGTATTTAAATTTAGATTTTCTAACCTTTGTAAATATTATGTTCTTAATGCAAAAAGTTTTAACAAGTATGCACTTTTCTGAGAAATAACAACTTATTTTGTGTATAAATAGAGTTGGGACACCCTGTAGATACACCCTACTTTAATGGTGGTCACTGCATATGTATCTTGAAAAGTAAGGTATATTAAGTAATAAAAAGCAGAATATTTAGAAAAAAAAATTATTATTTATGTAGGATAATTTAAATAAGCAATACATAACTAACCTAATGTTGTTTAATCCTAAAAAGACCTAATACATTAAAAAAAATGGTTGCACTTCTAACAAAAAACAAAAAAAAATACAGTAGGTCTGGGTAGGGTTGCCATCATATGGGAAACATTTTTATTAATGATTTTACGAAAAAA
Source organism: Listronotus bonariensis (assembly GCA_014170235.1). NCBI lineage: Eukaryota > Metazoa > Arthropoda > Insecta > Coleoptera > Curculionidae > Listronotus > Listronotus bonariensis. The sequence continues at coordinate 119,980 of JACEGR010000200.1, read as the reverse complement.
GTTTTTCTTTATAAAAGTTCTGCATGGTCCAAAATCTAAAAAGCAACAATTAGATATCAAATTGTATCAGTCATCTACGAGGTTTGACCAAAAATGTAATTTTTGCTTCAGAGTAAAGTACCTGTATTTTTGCTAATATCAAAAATTGATATAGGGAAAAATTCTTAAGAATTAGAAATTACTTTTAAATATGCAATTCTGTTTATTTACAAAAAAAAATATTTTTCATTTTTCTTGTGCGATAATCGTGAAAATTTAGGTTTGTACATTAGTGCACTATATTGTATGATTATAAATATCATAAGACAGTTTTAAATAAACCGTTTTTAAGGACTGTTATTAAAACAAGACGAATGTACAATGCACTAATGTACAAACTTATATTTTCTAGATTATCGCAGGAAAAACAATCAACAATTTCTTTTTTTATATAAATGAAATTGCATATTTAAATGTAAGTTTTACTTCTTTACATCTTATCTTTATAACAATTTGCGATATTAGCAAAAATACAGGTACTTTACTCCTGGACAAAAATTAAATTTTTGGCGAAACATCGTAGATGACTGATACAATTTTGTATGTTGATGATTGTATTTTAGGTTTTGGTCCATGCAGAACTTTTTAAAAGGAATTACTTTTTTTGTAAAATTAATAATAAAAAAGTTTCTTATATGACACCAGCTTACGTACACACAATGGATATAAATACACATTATTATATTTTATGTTCATCATATGGTTCATTTAATATTTCTACGATTTTTAATCGCTTATAATTTTGCTTATTAATGGGCATTTCCATTAAAGAGAGTCCTACATATTGCCCAAAAGCAGTATTTTTATTTGGCTTTTGTTTCTCATTTAAAAACGAAGTTAAAGCCCCAAGACTCTCTTCAACTACAGTTTCAGTTTTTGTCTTGGCACTTTTTTCACTGTGCTTAGATGTTGATGCCACTAATTTTGTTTTTTTTTTGGCGATGGTAGCAAACAATTTTCAGACAGTGTACTACCTTCAGCTTGCTTTTCACTATCACAGACATCAGCAGAGACATCTGTTTTTGCAGCAACATTTTGTTCAAATATACCCCATATAACTGGATTATTCCCTGTCGGTGAAGTTAATGGGTTGATATCTTATTGGATACATTTGATGATGCTGATGAAGGCCTCGATAAATTTGAAGCTCAAAAAATGTAATATCATTATAAAAAATTATAAATATTAGTTGCAATATTTTGGTTTAACAAACTATTATTTATTATATAGAAAGTTCAAAAGTGTTAAAAAGCTTTGGCACACATGTTTATGTGATTAACTTAAAAAATTCAAAATGTTACTTACTTCCGGCTTGAAATATGTTTATCTAGAAACATCATATACTTATACAGAGGCCAGGTACTTTCTGGAGCCTCTGATCCAGATCGCAAACTCTTCAGTGCCCTTTTCTCTTTTGCATATCTTTCTCTAAGGTGTTTCCACAGTTTTTGAATTTTATTAGCTAAAAACATTAATAATAATAAATTTTAGGAAATTATTTAAATATTTACGTAATTATTTTCAGAGTTACCTAATAATTATCTAATTTATATTATTTTTAGTACCTACCTGTAGAAGACATTGCTATGGCAATTGCATCCCACGCATTATTCTTTTTATTCTGATTCTTGAAATCCCTTATGGTTTTATCGAAAAGAAATGGATAATGTTGAATCAGATCTACTAGTAGATGTTCCTAACATATAAAAAAACAAACAAAAGAGAAATGTTAGGTTACTTGTAGCCGACTATCAGGGAAACTACCGATGACAACCGAGCCGTAAGACTTAAGACTTAAGAAATGAGAATAAACCATTTCTTACTTCTTACGTCTTACGGCTTAATTCTTACTGCTTAAGTTTTTGGCACTAAATTATCAGGTTACTTGTCACATGTTCATTTTTCTTACGGCTTAACTTAAGGTTCAGGTCAGGTCTTACGTTACTGAAACTATAAATCAGGCTTAAAGGTAAATATATGTTTTTCTTTTTTATCTTATGTTGCAGCATACGTTGATAAATAATCAGTCGTTGGTGGCCGGTGTTTTGTTCGTCATTCGGTATCTTTCGTATTTGTGTTCGGGGTTTACAAATATGAATTTATAACTGATCGTTCATAAAATATTTCACGATGAAAGACAAATATTCGGAAGAAATATTCGAAACATTTCGAATATCTCGATGTTCAAATATCATTCATAAGATAATTTGAAAGGTTCCAACACTAGTTGGAACACGTGAGATCCTAATTTTCGTTAACACCTTTTTATTTTTAGTATTTTGAAAAAAAATAACTAACCTAAAATTAGGGATAATTTAATTTAAACAAAAAATATTAATTTTTCTTTTTGTGTGATCAACAGTTCTTCATATAAATAATAAAAACCGTTGGCACCTCTTTTCCAAGATGGCGGCCACAGGACAAGGATGGTAACCACACAAACTTGAATATAACTTTACTTTTACCTCCCCATAATAACTAAAAAATTAAATTGCGCCCTCCCCTGATTGTTACACCTAATAAAACATTTCAATGGACTATTATGCTAGCTGATCGGGTTATAATTTTGGTTGCTGGTTGTTCTTCGTTATCAGAGGATTTTCTTTTTTTTTTATTCGTCTTTCTTATGAGCATTAAAAACCTCTCCTGTCTTTATGCTTATGTATCTGATTTGTTAGAGTGGGGGGCGCACTAATATTTAATTTGAGAGGCAGAATTTTTGCATTAAGCACGTCTTCGCTATCAGATACCAAATTGGGTTTAAGCTCACACTCTGTGCTAGTATCTTCCTTTTGGTCCGCAAGTTGTTGCGTGTATGCTTGACCATTTATACAGTGCTTGTCTAAAGTCAGAACCCCCTTCTAACTTTTAAATTTTTTCGATAATTTCATGAAAATTTGAGAACTTTAATAGGACAACATAAACCAAATGTTAGAGAAGAAATGACATATATGAATGTCTGGTCTTTTTGCAGATTGTTTTCCTATTGTAAAAAAATTATTTATGTTTTGTTTAGTAACATTTAGATCCAGTAGTATATTTAATTTAGAAACTATGTAATCACACATATTGTCTAGTAAAGCCTCTAACCCAAAAATAATAATATTGTTCTTACAAAGCTATTTTATAGGTTTGGCGTATTTGGTTTTTAAGTCCAAATATTTTTCCTCAATTACAGCAGCCTTTTTACTAATCTCATCATCAAAAGTTTGACGTAATTTAGCTAATTCCTCATTTATGTAACCTTTAATATCTTCTGTCTGCCTTGGATTAGCTTCTCTCAACAATTTTCTATTACAGTGCAGACTCGATAATCCGAACATTCGATAATCCGAATTCTTCAGTAGTCCGAACAAGCATTTTCAATACATTGGGTACTCTGAAATCCGAATTTCATAGTACTCGATAATCCGAACCTGTAGTTTTAGGCCTATTTCCTATAGAAATTGTGACTAGATGTTCAGGGATTTCCCCAATTACCCTTTTGTTTATATCTGGGATTCACATTAAACAGGTGTGCAGCACTTTCCCTGCTTTTGAGCAGTGATATTTACATACTTTGCTTGTTACATGGTATGTTTGTAATGCCATTTTACGTGATATAAGTGGGTTTTTATTTTAATATTTGCTTAAATAAAAATGTCCCCTAAATGAAAACACAAGACATTGTTCATAAAACAAAAAAGTTAAATTATTGAAAGCCTCAAATCGACAGGTAGGATTAATTTTAAAACAATTTTAGTGGTTTTCTTTGTACAATTGTGTATTTTCTTATTGATTTATTGGTCAATATGATTCTGGCCCAGGGCTCAGAAAAACTTTACGAAAAGCTGAATATGCTGAAAGGGAAACTCGTTTGTATGCATGTCCCAATTTCCTATGAAATCTTATCTGCTAAGGCAAGACAGTTTTATACCATAAACATATGGAAATGATAATTATACAGCTAACAGGGGCTGGATTTGTAACTTTCGAAAAAGGCTTAGTCTTCGTGCTTTAAAAAAGTGTGCGGAGAAAAACTATCCAACGATCAAAATGTTGCCGGAAAAAACGCTGGTTCGTTCCCAAGAGAAGACCGCACCAGGTCGAAAAATAAGCAAAGAACGGGTAACATTTTTAGCTTGTTGTAATGCAGATGGGTCACATAAACTAAAAATGCTAGTGATAGGAAAGGCAAAAAATCCACGGGCATTTAAAAACGCAGACATTCCTGTTGATTACAAATCGTCTGCTAATGCATGGATGACTACAAAGATTTTTATAGATTGGTTTCATTAATCATTTATACCTAAGGTTAGGAGGCATTAAGAAGTCACAATTTGCCTAAAAAGCGCTGTTAATCATAGATAATGCCTCAAGTCATGAAACTGTAGAAGAGATGACTAGTGAAGAAGGAAGATTTTCAACATTATTTCTCTCACCAAATTGTACAGCACTCTTGCAACCTATGGATCAAAATGCTATCAGAATAACAAAATTATTTTACCGAAAAAGCCTTTTAGCCCATATTTTATCAAGTAACGAAGACACCGTTGTTACGTTGTTAAAAACTCTTAACCTAACAGTATGTCTGCTATGCAATGCTTGGGAAAAGGTCTCTTCTGAAGTCTTGCAGAAGTGCTGGGACAAAATTATGTCCGATAACGATGAAGACCTTGAATATGATGCTGAAGATCTAATTCCTTTAAGAGAATTACGCTGTAATCTGTTGTTTTTTTGGATGGAGATATGGAAGGTAAATAAAAATATTTGTTGTTGTTTGTTATTTTTTTATTTAACTTTATTTTTAGATGTTGCTGGAATGCTTAATGTTTTGGCAGAAACAAATCTAACAAACGTGGAAGTTCGTAATTGGGTTGAAAATGATGAAGATCTGTTACCGCTGGAAGAAGCAGATGGGGATGAACCTGAAGTTAACGAGCATGAAGGCTTGGAATTAGATAATCAAAACAAAACTGTTAATAACGCTGAAGCAGCAAAAAGTTTTAACCTGTGTTTAAAATGGGCCGAAGAAAATAATATTCCACTAAATGATATTCTTGTACTTCAAAGGTTAAAAGAAATGGCCTTTATGAATAATCAAAGATGTGTAAAGCAAACAAAAATTACAAATTACTTTAAAAATTAATACCATATTCTTACTTTTTATATATTTTTTAGTGTTACTTATTCTTAATTACTGTTTTTTTTTACGTTTTATAATAAAAATTTTAATAAAAAGAATTGCTTCGCTTATCCGAATTATTTGCTAATCCGAATCGCCTTGGTTTTTATTAGTTCGGATTATCGAGTCTGCACTGTACTAAGTATTAAAGTTTATACTAATTTATCAAGAAATTCCTGAGACATCCTTTATATACAGTGTTTAGCGTAAGTTTAAATTGTCCCGAAGCAGGTCAGCGTGTGCTTTCAGTGTCAGCAGTTTTAATACTAATACAGTCTGGCAGTAGTTGCTTTCCTTTGTAACTTATCTCAGCTCAGCAAAGCAAAATTTTTAGCTGAGCTAACAAATAGAAGAGGTGTAAAAGGAACCATTTTTTGATATAATTCTATACTTCACATAATTCTCAACATCTCTTATAACAATGGAAATTAAAAAAAAGTAAATACCAGGTTTAAAACGAACACTCTTTATTATTTTTCTAACCTCGAAATGGACAGGAATACGTCTGACGTACGTGACCTTCAATAACGAAGCAAAAATCTTCTTGTAAGTAAGATATCCGGCATACTTAGCCGCGGCAAGGGGGCGGTATCATTCTTGGCTGAGCTGAGTTCCTATTTTAAAAAGAAACCATTATCTAGGCAGCCGACTTAAAATTAGTTAAGATTTGATGTAAAAGGAAAGCAACTAGTGATATGCCAATTCTCAATACACTTTTTTTAAGGCGTGGAAGTATCTCATTTAAGTTAATATTTACGAATTTGGCACATATGACAAATAAATAGAGATATGTATTAAAGAGTCTTTAGAAGTCTTAAAAACGTACCTTTGAAAGTAAATTTTTTATCCCAGTATGATAATTTACATAATTTATATTTATTACACAGTTTTCACAATTATTTTTAAGTCTATTTCACTACAAATTCAAAACTTTTATGCAGTGTCAACACTCGTGTATCATCACTTAATTTTATATGAGTAGCGTTTTGTACAGTAATGTTTCTACATAAAATTTTAATATCTTTTTTAAACTTGTGAGATGAGTTAAAATAGTTTACCTCCATTGTCTTTGTCAACCTAATTTATAGAAAAACCTAATCAATGACAAAAAAATGGATACCCTGGGTCATTAGAATACTTTTTTATCTTCTGTGTTTTTTAAATAAACTAGCTTATAGGTATGAAACAATAAAATTTAAATCAAAAAGGGTTGGTAAGAAGAAATTAATTTAAGAGAAAGATAATGCTTGTCTGCTGTAACACACGTTTGTTATATTGCTGTATATAACACTACTTACCAGTTTAAATAAAATTTTCTCTTGGTTTTTAAGATTAGGGTCTTCGAAATTCCATTATCGCGGATGCAACATTTAGACGCATGTATTAGTTTCCTGTAGTTAAATAAAAAACATGTTTAATAATATCAATTTTTTAAAGTCTATAATTTAATATTTCTTCTTAACATCAGTTTTACTTTATTTTAAAATTATATTTTAAAAGCCAGAAGAAAGGCCGAAATTGCCATCGCATGAGCAATAAATTTGGCCAAATCCTTCCAGAGCATCGACAAAAAGCATAAATCTGTTTATTATGATGCATTTCATATATTATGTCCCAATATTTTATAGGGTATTTGAAAATTAAAGTACATAAAATAAAAACTCTTAAAAAACAAATATAAATAATGAAATATGCATTTCTAAATTAATCGCGGGTGCAACCAGTCTAATTTAAGTGAATACAAAAAACGATTTTATTTTAATAGGAACAAAATAGGAGGTGAAACCATATTTATTACTTCAAATCTTCTTTCAAAAATCAAGTGTCAGCAACAGGTGTTTTGCGCGAGTGGTGTTAAAGCCGATTTCCATTTAGGGGTGTTCATCCGTGACGCATGAGTCGTCACCCATCAGATGATTGTCGGTTTTTTTAAGGACACGGGTAAAATCATATTTATGCACATTTGAATCAAAATAGTAGGAAAGCCTACAATGGTAAATAGGGAATTATTCGAACATCATAGAGACCTATTGGGTTGCAAAGCTCAAATGATAAGAAAAAAACAAAGGTATATAATACATGCCTTTTCATCGGTGTGGATGGCGGCTATACATTTTTAAATATGTCAAAAAAATACTGTAGGTATTTTAGCTTGTAAAAATCGTCAGAATATATATTTTTCGCTATACTTAAATTATTTCCTTCAAAATGGAAAAAAATTGGCCACGCTCTAGAATGTCAAGATGACGTTTTTTTGCATCTTTTTAGTTCACCGCTTACTTTACGTCACTCTCAAGTTGTCAGATTGGCGGAATATCCACTTTTAGCATGTAATTTACTTATCCCATCTTAATCTGACGCTCTTAAAAATATCTAATGAACATGGGCGCTTGGAGGGGGTGCAATGGGGTGCACATGCACTCCTACCTTTTGTGGTAGAATACGACTCATTTTCAACCTTATATTTTCGATGAGCGAAATAGCCTGAATAAAATATCCTCGCGATTGGAATTCAACAGAATTGTATTAAAAAGTACGTTTTCTTAAGTTGCGTCCAGACTTGCAACAAATCGCCAAACATCCGTCCAAACAAACTAATCTATTTGCGCACTCTTTTGATGCAAAAAACCGACAAGCTCTGAATTACGGCGGAATCATTCCCCAAACCCTTGCAACGAAGTGAATTCCGTTAACGTACACGTCCTCGCTATGTGTGTGCTTACATATACAGGGTGCTCCATTAGTGCGACGGGCTTCTTTAGCACCTAAACTGTGACAGTTATTAAACTAGAGATAAAACTAAATTTTAAGAAAATATTGTGTACGGGGTATTCAAATTTGCCCTACCAAAATTTGATCCATTTTTTAAACAATATAATAATAACAGCCCAAATATTTTTGCATATTTGGGACTCTTTTATGTTTTTCTATACAGACTTGTATACAATATTATACTTATCAATTTATAAGTTTTTAAAAAATGTAATAAAAAAAATATCGAAACAGAAAAATCAGGCTAAATAATAATATAAAGGGTATTCCATTTAAAAAAGTCAAGAAAACACCGATTAAACTTTTTATTATTGTGAACATATTTTTGAGCACCCTCTAAAACCGAAATTAGTCTAAATTTATAGTAGGGTACCTTTTGACCATCTATAGTTATATTTTTTTACTTTTTTGGATGGAACAGTTAATATTTTATTGATTTGGAAAACTATTTTTCTGTATCGATGTTTTTTAAATATTATTATTTATTTAATTTTCCTTAAAACTTTTTAATTCATACGTTTATTATTGCACACATGTCTAGACAAACATAATAGAGTCACAAACATGTAAATATTTATTCGGGGTGTTCCTTTAAAAAAAAAAATTGAGTAGTGTAAATTTGAGTACCCTGTATACGAACAAAATATTTTCCTAAAATAAGGTCTTATCTTAAGTTCATATACCACTTTGAACAAAATCTTTAACTGCCATAGTTTAAGTGCTACAGAAGCTTGACGCACTAATGAAGCACCATGTATAGAAAAGTACATTTTTAGATGAAAACCTTTTTCTTTCTTTTAAATTTTTAACGTTTGTATAAAAAAAGTAAGGAATTCTATAAAAAATTAACAGGTATAAAAAAAAGCAGATGCACTCCACTAAAAGACATCCTGTTGGCGCCCATGCTAATAAATATTTTTTTACTAATCCTATTCTCATTCTCTGATTATATTCTTGACTGGCGGCCTTAGATACGGGGCTCATATTTATTGGAGGTACTTAATTGGGTACAAGATATGCCGCGCTTTGGTAAATCCCGAAATCCCCCTCTTGTGCTCCCCTACTAGAACCACAACTTATGGTAATGTCAACCGTTAATTTACTTAGGAAATTTTGTAAAAAAGTCGTCACTCAAAGGCAAAAATAAGAACCAGTCCAAATTGGGTGGGTAAAAATGCACTAGTTTTACCCCTTACCCATGTCTCGCAGGTGTGAGTGGTCAAAATCACCACCTCTAGGTGGGAATCAGCCATCAGGTGCCAAAAAGAAAATATTGAGAAAAATGTAATAAAAAATACTCAAATATTAGTTGGACTTTTTTCTTTGCACTAATACCACAAAAAACTAATAGCGTAAATTTAAAAGTAAATGTCGAGAATCGGACTCGCCCATAAAAAATAAAAATAATATTTTTCCTACCTCTGTAAATAATGATTCTGGACTCCATGTTTATCCAACAAACTACTTTTTAATTAAAAATGAAATTACTTGCTAAACTGTTTTATATTTGTTTCAAAACCCTGTATATTGCTAAAAATTTGTTGATTTTTGTATATTATTTAAATGATTTTGACAATATTATAGGCTACAATTTAAACTATTTTCTTTAGCATTCCCTTAGCTCGCAAAAACAACCTACTATCTTCCCAAACAGCATTCAAAACTATGGCCAAGTTGCCAAACCGGCTAAATTAATTATCACTAAGTATAAACAATCTCTAATGGTTTTGCTAGGTCAAAATCGTAGATTACCTGTAACCTTAACACATAAATTTAAAGCAAATTAACACTTCGCATGGATTCCAGAACATGAAATCTCGATCTGTATGCACAGCTTCAGTGGCACTTTCCGGTATGCAGGAGGCATCGCGTCTCTATGGCCTGTGCTTTCAATCGGTCTCACCGGAGCGGGGATTTATTACATCGCAGGTATCTAAGCCGGAACTTCAGCGCCTGCAACTGATATTGCCATAATAAAAACCTGACATTCCCAATTTAATAAGTGCTACTGTCTGCTACTTTTGAAATGCACGTAATGCCAAATACGATATAAAGTTCCGATAACGAAATAGTAAGTTATTTGAAGAGCTATCGTAAAAATAAAATTACATTTTATTATTTTTTATCAGTTTTGCTTTACAATACATGAAGACTTAAATTTATTATTAATAATAAAAAATATACACTTATACAGGGTAGCCCAGTCGTCCGAGAAAGTCCAATAGTTGTTGTGCGTAAAAATTTGCCTCTAGTACTTTATTTAATTTTGGCAGTCGTGGCGATGTTGCCACGCTATTTATAATTTACTAAGACTTTTGTAAAAACAGAATACCCGAAAGTATTCCTTCAAGCATGGTCAGTATTTCAATATTTAAAATGGCATTTTTAAATAGAATACCTTGTATTAAGGGCAATTTTTGGATTTTAGGAATAAAAATAAGATACGTTTCTTTGGCCTTTTTATACCAAAAAGTATGGTTTAAAAGGTATTTAAGGTTTTTAAAAAAATTGTGGAAAAGCCGTTTTTTTTCATAAAGAAGAACTTTGATATTTTAAATGTAACACCAGTATATAAAAAATATTGGTAACCTCTATGCATTTTTAGATGTCAATAAGTACTTTATATCTGGAAATAAACATAGCTTATATTAAATATTAGATAACATTTTAGAAATATTAAAAAGTGTGTTTTGTTTAAAATACCAAGGTTCTTCTTTATTAAAAGAAATATACACTTTTTTGTCATAAATTTTTCAAAACCCTTAATTATGTTTAAAGACCCTACAACACCTATATAAAACTATTTTTTTAAATATTTCGTTAAACAACAGATATACTAACTATCTCTGACAATTTTGGCAACCCTGTATTTTAATATTTTATAAATAGACAAGCAAATAATATTTTTTAAAAAGACGCGTTTTAAAGACCTAAAAGACTTAAAAACTTACGGGTTTTTAAAAAAATCAATTACTAAAATTATAGCTCTCCACTTATACAATATTTTATAAACAGATCAGCGATAAGAGAGTTGTACATAAATTGCTGTGAGCGATAGCTGCGGCGACGACGGTGGAATTATACAGGATGCTCCAAAAAAAGGTTCATATTGTTTTTTTAATGAAACATTATTATTATTTCACTTTTGGATTGTAGAAATAAAAATTACGTTAATTTAACCAGCGACACAGATACCAAAATGTAAGGTTTTTAAGATATTTAGGAATTAAAAAAAATCTTGACGAAAATAAAATATTTAATATATCCTACGCTTGTCTTTGTATATTATGTTATATTGCTAGAAAATTACCTGTAACATTACCTACATTTAAATTTTTTATCAAAAATTATACAGGGTGTCCAGAATTTATTATAATATTAAATATTACTATTAAATGATGGTGATTGAACACCTAATATTTTAGCAATCTCACATAATATATAAAGTCAAGCATAAGTAAAATAGGAAATATTAAAATTTTATTTTTGTCAAGATTTTTTCAAAAATCAGAAATATTCTAAAAACCTTTTATTTTTGGTATAGGGATCGCTAATGAGCGCTTCATTTTTATTCCTACAATAAAAAATTAACTTATTAACAGAGTTCTATATTTAAACAACACAAGTTTAATATGTATCTCCTTTTGGAGCACAATTCCATTATCGGACACGCAGCTGACGCGCACAACGATTCATGTACAACGCTCTTGAAAAAATTTACAAGTTATGGAGTAAGAGGAAATAACTGACAAAATTTTGCACCTGCCTCTCGGCTGTAATTTTACAAAACCAATCCGTGTCCTGCGCGACCGTAAACATGCGGACCCTACTCAGTTGGTAGGTTCAGCAGTGCCCCCATGCGAGGTCTTAAGTTGTCGCTCATAAGCTGTAGGTCCCGTCTAGCTGACATCACCCAGACGTAAAAGACAGGGCGCACAATAAGCCAAGCGGCTTCAGTGCATGAGTTATTCTGGCCCTATTCTAAGGTCTAAGATCTAACGTAACGGTCAAGCATCTTAAAATAGTCTTTTAAATTTTAAAAATCTGAGAAAATAAAATTTAAACCGATAAATGACATAAGTTATTCATTACCTGAATTAATTATGTCAGGAGTAGGGCAATTAAGTTTAGTATACTGGTAGTAAAAATATTAGAGGCTATAAATTTGTAAATCTCCACACATCATTATTCTGAAGAACTATTGCATGGAGATACATTTTACCCCATAAAACATATTTTTGATATACACCGTAAATTCAAAATTTTTAAAAATACACAGTGTCATTTAAAAGGACCTAGCTTTGTCCAACCACGACTAAATAAAACACCCTATATCGTTTAAATCTGGCTATAGTCTACGCAAAACGATAGCGCTAAAGGTATTAAACAACTTTTTTTAACTTGTTTTTTTTTTTTTTTTTGAGCTCCTAAATATTAATTACTTGCAGACTTTCCTTAAAAATAGTTACGACGCGATGGCTTAAACAGGTAAGTCTTTGTTAAAGAGAATGCCGCAAAAATATAGTTACAAATGCTATACTAAATGGTCAATTTTTGAACCGAAAGGGGGTAGATTTTATAACTATTTTTTGCAAACAAATTACTCTAGATTAGTCACCATCCTGACTGAACTGGTATAGGTTTTGTAAATTTGCCTCCTGACTATACGTATTAAAATGGGTTAAAAATAGACACTACCCCAACGGCCGTGGGAAAAATCTTTAAAGTTTACTTGTAGCGGTGTAATCAATTGGTAATATAAAAAAAGGTTTACCAAACGGCCTTAGCCCAAAAAATGAATAGGATTTGTAAAATTTTATAGGATATCTATACAGTGAGGATATTAAGAGTCCTCCCCCTTTATCTTTTGAATGGCAGAAGATATCGAGATCAGATAAAATTTGGGTAAATGAATGTCACTTTTTGGCATAAAAATATGTCCTGGCACTAATGTTACACTATTTTCAGAGTTTTCGTAACTAAGAAGCTTAAAATTTTAATTGTTTTTAAATAAAATGGTAATTTTTTAACCTAATTTTAAGTTGACAACGCCAACGATGGCAGACTTGCCACCGAAACATCGTTTTATAATTAGAATTTTTGAGTTTTTTAGGGGTTTTTCTATATTTTGTTTCAGGAGACCGGCTAGTTTATAGGAATCAATAGGGCTGAACAGGGTCAGCCCGCAATACGCCGGCATAGGGACCGAAGTAGTCCCATTCTTTCTAGATGGACTTTTGGCGTGTCCCAACAAAAAGACCATTTATTACAGGAAAAAACTGTCTTTATTTTTAATTATTTAGCACAATGTCAAATAATAAAGGATTTAAAATAATTAAATATATAAATTCAATATCTGGAACTTCACATAAAATAAACAATATTTTTATTTTACTATCATATTTTTTTGTCATGTTTAATACCTTTTTTACGTAGTTTACCTAGTTTAAATAATCAATTTAATTAATTTTAAAGTTTGTCAAATATATTTAAATACAAAATAGTAAGACCGGTAAAGTTCGTAGTAAAGGTGTTTAATTCTAAAGACCTTTTTTATTTGACATTTTGCTAAATTATTAAAAATAAAGACAGTTTACTCTTGGTCCATTTTCACATTTTTGTAGTTTTTAAAGCCCATGTACAAAACAAAAAAAAATTCAACGTGACTTTTGTTTTTTTTTAAGAAGCAAAAGCAGTTCCCATATACGACATTTCAAACATTTAAATTTATGGTTCATTTGTCCTATTATATGTATAGGTGCACTAACCTCACTGGGACCAGGGTAACGAGGCCGAGATATAATGGATTTTTGTGAGAACTGCATCTTTTTATTTTTATTTATCATAGAGTTATTAATAAATATTCTAAGTTTACGTGTATTGCAAATTTTTTCTGTAATTTACCCTTTATTAGATCTCCGACCTCTAACCGTGTAATGTCGGCTTTATATCGTAATCGTCTCCAGTATACAGTGCTTGTCTAAATTCAGGACCCTCCTCCTAACTTTAGAATTGTTTGGTATTTTTTATGAAAATTTAAGGACTTGTAGTAAGACAACATAAACTAAATTTAAGACAGGAAATGACATATATAAATGTCAAACTGACAGCTGGGCGTCATTTTAAAAAGAAAATTAAATGGAAAGGGGGATCTTGTGGCACATAATTTTATAGCTCCTGACGAGTACTTTATAACTCCAGAATATAAAGTCAATACCTTTACCCACTACAAAATGGCGTTACTTTGAAAATTACCTAAATACCTTATTCAAATGACCGTATTTCTGAATCCAATAAAGTTGGATACACTTAATGTAATATTTTCTTAAGCTCTTTTAAGGATTTATTTAATGGTAATATTGGTAATACTATACAGGGTAGGACAAAAGTATAGATTTTTTAATGACGCACCCTGTATTTTATATCATCATTTAAAAGGTATTTTAAAAACCTTTAAAAAGTCATACATAAGGTATATCTACCTTTATTAGTTTTGGAGATATGGCCATCGAAAACAGGTATTTAGGTAATTTTTAAAGTACCGCCATTTTTTGAGAGATAAAGGTATTTCCTTTATATTCTGTGGTTATAAAAATCTGTCAGGAGCTTTAAAATAATGTGACACACGACCCCCTTGCCATTTAACTTTTTCTTTTAAAATGGCGCCCAGCTGTCAGTTTGACATTTATATCTGTCATTCCACGTCTAAAATTTGGTTCGTGTGGTTTTACTAAAGTCCTCAAATTTTATAAAAAATTACTTCTGATTTTAGACAAGCACTTTATATAAATTAACTCTGCTGATTTAAAAACTCTTTTTTATCTTGAAGTTGGGGCTTATTTATTATTTTTTTACCCCTAACAATTAAAGTGCCATAATTATAATAAAGATACATTTTTACGCGCGTCTAAAAACTCGGGCTTTGTAAATTAATAAAAGGCTTAGCGTAAAATTTATTTTTGCAAGCTAAAGCACCAACGCGTTAATTTATTGCATATTCGGGTTGTCCCGAATTTAGTGCCAAATATGTCCAAGTCTCGTACTTTTAAAAATAAAAAAATATATCATATAATTATATCTTGAAAATACCCCTCAAGATGACTAGAACTAACCAAAGAAAGAGTCATAAAATCACACTTTGCGTAAAATTTACTTTAGTGGGTACTTAAACTGTTTAAGAACGGGTAGGTAAGTTTCCTAAAGTTGTTTGTTTTTAAATAGGACACAAAACTTTGAAATTACGTATACAGGGTGTAACTAAAAGTCTGTACAAAACGCTACCATAGACTCCTTGAACCAAAATATAACGATCTTACCTTTGCCGAAAAGTAAATCGTTTGCGAAATACAGGGTGTTAAAGTTTTTGTTTCATTTTCGTTATTTTTAAATATTTTATTTATTAGTGGATTTTTTACAAAATTTGGTAAAAGGCCTTTTTAAAAGTAAAGAATCGAAGCTACTCATATTTTTGTTGGTTAATGTAAAGTAATTCCTTTGCTTTTGTTTAAAGTGCTTTTACTTTTTTGCCTTCGTAAATTACGACTAGAGTAAATAATTTTTATTTTCCCATATTTTTGCACAAAAAGTTATATATACTTGATAAATATCGCTACTAGAAACCGTTTATACGATATTTTAGATTAAACGTTTTATATTGCATAAAACATTTTCTTGGCATTCCTTTACACTTTATTTAGGCCACCTGGGTTTATCTAAGAGGTCTTGAGAATATCGTTACGCCGAATATAACGATATAACCCAATTTGCCTAACTTGGAAAGTTGATCATTTGCGAGATACAGAGTGTCTAAGTAAAAAAAAATTGAAAATTTGACACCCTGTTTCTTACAAACGAGCAACCGTTCAACAAAGGCAAGTTGCATTTGATTTTTGTATTTTGGCCTAAAGAATCTATGGTAGCATTTTTACAAACCTTTTGGACACTACCAGGTGGCCTAAATTAATCGTGATGAGTGGCAAACAATGACAAAAAAATGTTATGACCCTTTGAACCTAAGAAAAGGACTGCAAGTGGCTCCCTTTACATTTTATGACAAAAAAAAGAATATTTTAATTCCCTACTCTTAACAACTCTTTAATACTGAATTTTGTAAAGAAATGTCTTATAATAAATAAAATATTTAAAAATAGCTAAAGTAAGATAAAAACTTTTACACTCTGTATCTTGAAAAGACCCAGTTTTCGACTTAGGTAAATTGCGTTAGATTATTGTATTTTGGTTTAAGGAATTTGTACAGACCTTCTAAAGACACTCTGTATATCTTGTAAAAGTGTTATATTGAGGGCGTGTGTAAGTCATCAAAGATATAATAAACACTGATAAAATCTAAAAACACTTAATATATCGTATACAGTGTCCGTCAGATATATGGACGCTAATGGATTTTTTTATTACACATATTACAAAAAAAAGATTTTATATAAAAGTTGCTGCTACCTTTTAAATTCAAAATACAACTGCCAAAATTAAAATATCTACATTTGTGTACCGGGAGAAACAAAATTATATAAATAGAGTAAAGTACCCTTATTTCTCAGAATACACCCAAATATTGTTTAAAAAAGTATCTTAAATTAAAAGTAGGTGTCAAATATAAGGTCACAGCCACCTATCTCAAAAACCATTTTTGTTTAATTTTTGCTATTATTTTTACGCAACCCTGTATTCGGATGAAAACGATACACTTTAACGTCAACCTTTTATCGGATATAATAGGTATGCAATATAAAACTTCAGTTTTAAATAACAACAAACCAAAAAATAACTTAATAAAAATAAGTTCTAAAAATACTCATATTTTTGCGTCCAAATAAAAAAAAACGTAGTGACATTTGAAAAAATGTATTAACAAATAAGTAATAAATTTACTAAGTATAATTTTGGGTTAAGGCTTTAATAATTTATGTTTATAATTATTTTTAATGTTCGAGTTATTTATTGTTACCTTTTTTTAATTTAACTACGTTTTTTGGACGCCAAAATATGAGTATTTTCAATAACCTATTTTTATTGAGTTATTTTTTGGTTTATTGTTAATCAAAACTAAAGTTTTACATTACATACCTATTATATCCGATAGAAGGCTGACATTAAAGAGCATCGTTTTCATTCAAATACAGCGTAGCGCAAAAATAATAGCAAAAATTAAAGAGAAAATGTTTTTAAGATAGGTGGCTGTGACCTCATACTTGACACCTACTTTTAATTTAATGTATTCTAAAAAATAAGGGTACTTTGCCCTTGAACCATTTTTATATTTTTGTATCTCCCCGGTTTGTAACCGGATTTTTTAATTTTGGCAGCTGAATTTTAAGTTTGAAAGGAAGCAGCAACTTTTATGTGAATTTTTTTTTTGTAAAATGTGTAATAAAAAAAAATCTATATGCGTCCATATATCTGACGGATACTGCATATATAGGAGTAATAAAATAGGACACAAATGGGAGCCCGGATAAACACCAGACGTTACGGATATTTTTTGAGATACACCATGCAGCCTGACAAAGTGTTCCCGCGATGACAGGTAAGAACGAATCCATCGCAAAATGGCACCATTCACTCCAAGCCTCGTAGGCTTCAGTAACAGTTATTTATGGCAAACACTGTCACATGCCTTTGTTAAGTCAGTGTACAGAGTGGGCCCACTTTTTAACTAATAATAACTTTTTATCTGTTGCCCCTATCTTTTTTATTTTTAAAGGGCTAATAGGTAGATATGTTTTCTCTAGAACTACCAATTTTGGTAAAATAGATTTAGACAGGACTGAACTTACGGGGCTTTTTTCAAAATACTGTGCAAAAGAAATCTGATAAAGCTACAATAACGCAAATAGTTTTTTTTTGTATACAAACTATGGAAAATGAAATGATTCAGTAAAAGCGAATCTGTCAACAATTGGAAAATTAAGAAATTATAATTATTTTTGATAAATAATGCTCCCCATAAAGCATCCATTCCTGTTTTAATCTATTAGACCAAAATTGGCAAACCTAGAGAAAACATATCTACCTAAAAGCTCTTAAAAAATAAAAAGATGGGAGCAAGGGATAAAAAGTTATTTTTAGTTAAGAAGTGTGCAAGTTTAATTTGGCCCACACTGTATATGGTGTCCACTTAAAAACCGGCCTCAACAATATTGATTAAAAAGTTCTGATACAACTTATGATTTGTGGTCGCTACAGTAATTTAAAATGTTAATAAAAGCGTCAAATTATTTGACAAGAAAAACTTATTTTTAAATTGTGGTATATCTAAAATAAAGTAAATCAACTTTATAAGAACGATAAAAAAGTATTTTTTTAACGGTCGCAGAAGAAAGTATGTAAATGTATTCTAAAATACCCTAGTTACCTTTGTGTACATGAGTTTAAATATTTGGCCCTAGGAAATTACATGGCATCGCGAATATACCTATCTAGTATATAACCTTACCATTACAAATTTACTTTAACATAATAACGGTTTACTAAATGAATAAATACAGTTAACATCCGTAATCAAGGGTCTTTGTAGAGCACTATTAAAGGGATCAAAGCTCTTTGTAGTGCTTAGATATGCCGTACAGCACACGACGGACCTTCTATTCATAGTACACTCAGTTAATTCTCAACACGTTCTCGCCTAAATCTTGTTAAGGTCGCTTGCAGTCACATGTGTAATAAACAACGCAAACATTAAGTTTGACAAATATGAAATATCCGCCCTTCCTACAAAGTTTACAATTTATTTTGAATATCAAAAAGCATGCTTATGGCACTTTATGACTCGGCTGGAAAATATCAGATAAAATTTTTTATAAGCAAAACAAAAAAAATCTTATTTTATTACAAGTGTCGTATGAGAGTGATCTAGAAAAATATGCTAAGCGTATATTACAAAGTGTAAAAAACTAAAAACCTATGTTAATGTGAAAAATATATTGCCTACAAAAACTTTTAAAATTGATTTATACTCAAATAAAATTTTAATATATTTGTTTTAATATAATGTTAGGCGTCCTTAACAAACAGCTTTTTAAATATTTAAAATTATCAAAAAAACTTATTGTAAACTTAAAAAAAAGAAACAATAATAAAAAACTCAATAAAAAAAAACAAAATAATTTATAAAACGAAAAAAATAACTATAATATTCTATATTTGAATATTTTTTTATAATATATTTTTGTTTTTTTATTATATATTTTTATGTCAGCGCACATACGTCGGCATCGGACGGACGGTACGGATCGGAAAAATAGTTTTAGTGAAATTAAATAAAGCAGTGCATCTATGTGCGGGCGGTTGGCACCGGATTTAACAATTCCCGCAAGAATATAGCAAGTTTAATTAACATCCGGCCAATACCGTTTCATATGTGCGATACAGGTCAGAAATTGCGTTATTTCACAAGAATTTAGGCCGTCTTCCACCGAGTGGTGTTATATTACGGGTGAAAAGGCGCTAACTTTTAATATTTACCTATTGTTTACCCATAACTCGCATGTCCGTGTGTGTGCGTGTTGAATTTCACTAAAACTATTTTTCCGATACGTACCGTCCGTTCGATGCTAATATATGTGCGCGTACTTTTACTTGAGCGGCAGTAATAAAATGAACTTCATGATAAGAAACCATTTTAGGGGGATTTTTATGACGAGTCTACCACGAAACCCGCGTTTTAACCCAGCCTGTCAATGTCAAATATTTCAAATGTCGGATTGGGCGAGCGCGTCACTTTTTTGTCGGATAAGTTTACTATAATGTTTTATATGCAATTTTTAAATATCGTGGCAAAAATGGTAAGGGTTACAACTGTAACATGACAGCGTAGAAACCATAAGGCTCAAACACATGTTACGGACTGGGCGGGTTTCGTGACTGTAACCCTTAAGATTTTTAAAACAATGTTTAAACTTGCATGTTAAACATTATGGTAAACTTGTCCGACAAAAAAGTAACTCGTATGGCCAGTTAGATACCCGGAACGTTTGACATTGACAGGCTAGGGTAAAGCGCCGCTTCCAACTAGGGCGGTATGAATATTCGTGGCAGACTGGTCAAAAGGAATCCCTCTAAAAGGTTTTAAGAGAGTTTTAATCATAAAGTCCCTTTCCTAACTGGCCCAGGCACTACTACATACAGGGTGTCCCACCGGAAACCGCCGCAATCGACTTCTCGAAAAGTACGATTTAAAAATTTAATTACATTGATGAATCTTTACATGATAGAATATGACATTTTAAAGACAATGACACCTCATATGTCATTTTTTGACATTCCTGCTGTCAAACATCTATTTTTTTAAATTTAGAATGTGATGATAAATCTAAAACGGTTTATCTAAAGTCTAATAGACATGGAAAAATAAAATTAATCGTCTTTTGTTTTTTGCAGTTTCTCAGAGCGAAGTCAAAATATGCAAAATCCTATTTGCGGTCGTAACTCCTTTTTTCAAATGGAATGAGAGTGGTTCGTTAGCATATCCTAAAAGAGCATTTTAGTGTAATTATTTTGGTACTACATAGGCAGTATTTTGAGTAAGACAACATTATGAAGTCAGTGGGGGACATACAACTAAAATAAGTTAATCTTTACTTTTTATGTTAAATAGAACATCCTATGTATACATTAATTATGTTTAGAATTTTACGCAGAATCTAAAAATAATTAATACATTATTTTTAGATTCTGCGTAAAATTCTAAACATAATTTATGTATAATGTTCTATACCTAAGTCTAGCCGTTTTTGACTTCCCCGTGGTGCAGTGGACAGAGTTTTGATCTTCAAGGTTGCCGGTTCGATTCCCAGCGGAGAAGACATATTTACGTAGTACTTATTTAAAAATAACGACCGTGGTGGCACTACTGCGTTGTCTAAAAGGTGCTGTGAAATGCATAACTGCATGTTTCAGTGCTTGGACAACGTTGGCGGAACAGGGGGAACGATGGGTTAAACATCTAATAAGCCGACACCCACGGTACCCTGGTATTTAGGCATATGTCTTCGTAGGATGTCAAAAAGATAAAAAAATACCTTATTTTAAATTTTATATCAAAAATGACGTTTGTAAGCAATTACATAACCATCCATTTCTTCTTAACAAAAGCCTTTAATATCAGTTAGGGTTGGGTTTTTCGTAGAGATAGAAAAAGTTTAGTCGACTGTATTAATATTTTTTCCTACGACCACTTGTGAAAATAGCAAATAGCACACTGGTTTCATGCACAGAAAATGCGTTATATCACACTAGTGTTGCAAAGTACTTTACAGCACTAGGATAAAGTTCGATATAGCGGTTTTCGCTATTATAAGAGATTTTCGAAAAATTCTTTTTCAGGGCGTTTCTATAGGTCGATTATGACAAAAATATGTGTGCGTGTTTTCAAAAATACATTTCTATAATTTATTATTAATCAAAACATACTTACGGGACGTTGGAGTGAACAGGGCTACTGGGTGGGACAAAACAGTATAAATCCAACGTCAAACACAAGAAAACATTAATACACTGCACTCGGGCACATAAAAAAGGTAAATTAATTTTAAAAACTATTAAATTTTTTAAAAATTATCTCACACATGAGAATCTCGTCCGCCATTAATTAAAAAAATTATGAAAATGACAGTCTCGATAGAGGCAACGTTGCCAAACTTCTTATGAAGATTTAACACCAAGCCTATTTCGGGGATTCCCATTCTAATCTTCGTAGATGCCGTGCATCAAACACTTACTAAAATATCTATTTCTTCTTTCATGCCCTTCAATATCATGTAGCCAATATGTGTATAGGTTCTTTATGGTTCGAAAGTAAGAGGTCATTAGGGAAAACCTTTAATTCGTACTAGAAAATTGTAAGCATCCATATGGTCACGTATTCCATTTAAAAATAGAAAAGACAATAATTTTACTCGTTCTTGATACTGGAATGTTGCACTATGTAAGGTTTCCTTTATAATTTCAGGCCATATTTCTTACGGACCAATAATATCTTGGACTAACCATAAAAAATCGGTGGAATTATATTCAGGCCTATATGCAAACTGCATGCGTTGTTCTATATTACTCATCTTGTCAACCCTTTTTTCACCAATTTCCAATGTCTGCACCCTTCTTTCGACAATGCGCAACACTGTATTATGAATAACTGAATGATGAGTTTAAATGAGTCACGTTTGTTTTTCAAAATTAGGATATGCAGGAGCACGTCTAAGCGTGTCCGTATCGCACTTCATAAAAATTGTGACTAGATATTAGTTTAGTATACGAGTTGCAATAGTTGTTTTTGATCGTTCTTGTTTTTTACAATAGAATAATGGTGTGCAACGGGTGTGATTATATCTTATTTTCCTTTATTACCTTAATGGCGTCAAGACAATTAATAACTGACATGTTGGAAAACCATGGAGTGTTGAATAAGTCGACACAGTGTCCGACATGTAATGAACGGGTTGAACTAAATGTGAACTCTTTCCGGTTCACTTGCGTAAAAGAATTAGCTTGCAGTAAAGAGACTGTGGTTAATTGGTCATCGTTTTGTCGCGAAGTGTGTATTAATTGGAGCTTGGAGACGTCGGTACCATTAGGTGGAATAGGGAAAGTGGTGGAGATTGATGAGGCGAAATTTGGCAAAAGGAAATATAATAGAGGTCGTGCCATAGAGGGACAGTGGATTTCCGGAGGGTTTGAACGCGATAGCAAGAACATTTTTTAGTGCCAGTCGAAAATCGGTCATTTGAAACGTTAATTAATGTTATACGTCAATGGATTCTGCCAGGTAACACTATAATTTCCGAATGCTGGAAGTCATATGACCTATTAGGGAATTAAGGTTTTCAGCATTTACGCATAAATCATCCCCTAAATTTTGTCGACCCACAGAATCCCGAGGTACACACTCAAAATATTGAAAGGACATGGAGAAATGTCCGAGGAGGCATTCCTCGTTATGGGCGTCGAGAGGCTCATATGGTTGGTTACCTGGCAGAATTTCTATTTAAGAGAAGATATTCCGGCAATGATGATGTACATCACTTCCTCTTACAAATTGGCCGCCTTTATCCACCATTTCCATAAGAAACAATGGTATTTTTTGTAGAAATACCTCCTTCTTAATGTTTAGGTATTTTTCTTTTTTCTCTACAAATTATAATAAGAAGAAGGAATTACTTAATTTTTCATATGAATTTTGTCCTGTATCTTTCTTTTTTTTCAGCTGTTTGGCAACATCGCAAGACATTTGCAAACTCATCTTTTTATGCAGTGACATTCGTGACAGCCATGGCGGGATTATTGTGTAAACTATTATTAATTTTTATTTTTTTAAACAATTTTTTGGACATTTTTGTAAACAGAAAGTGCGGTGTGTACTGTGAAATACTGTTTTTGGGTGTTTAATGTAAGATTTATACTGTTTTGTCTTCACCCAGCACTCCTGTTCACTCCACCGTCCCGTAAGTATGTTTTGATTAATAATAAAGTATAGAAATGGATTTTTGGAAACGCGCACACACTTTGTGTCATAATTGACCTATAGAAACACCCTAAAAAGAATTTTTCGAAAATCTCTTAAAATAGTGAAAACCGCTATATCGAACTATTACCCAGCACTAGTGTTGCAAAGTACTTTACAACACTGCTATTGGTTTTGCAACTGACATATTTATTGTAGTGACAGTAAAATAAATTTTTACTTACCTTAAACAGAAGAACCCAAATTAGCGAAAATTATCTTATAAACGTTAAGTTACTACACATTATAAGCTTTCTTCTAATATTAAAAAGAGTAATAATAAAATTTCCGAAAAAATAAAAACAAACAAAAATAGACATCACCACAAAAAACACCTTTCATTGACTGGTCGCTCAGTGGCACAGTGTTGTCAGGTAAGTAGATCAAATTAAAAATATCCCTTCTACCTTTAAGTACGCACTTTATAGAGGCAGCCTTGCCGCTTGACCGTTCGACCTAAAGCGCCAGAGAAAAACTCCTATAGATCATATTCCTTCCTCTCTTCTTCGTGTACTCAAACAACTAACAGAATCTTTTTTTTTAATCCCTTAATTAAACCTGAGGCTAATACACACTTTATAAATTCACTTTCTTTTATCCATTTATAAATAGAATCAGACCCTACCGACGTTGCCAAATTCTTTCCATATTTTGCATGGTATAACTGACGTTTAGTTGTCGTTTTTTTCTTACTTTTAGGACTTTAGGTTATGCATTTATAATTTTCATTTTATTTATATTTTTTCTCAAAAATATGCGAAAAAAATCTAATTTTTACTTAGTTTTACATGTGATGTTCAGTTTTATAAACTCGTTTTACCAGTTTTACCCCACCCAGCACCCCTTTTTACTCCCCGGTCCCGTAAGTTTGTTTACTGATATTTTTAAAAAACGGAAAATTTTGGATATGCCCTACTTACGTTTTATTTAAAGGAGTGTCTAAAATATGTAAGTATTAATAATTTTTAAAAAACCCTTAAAATAGCAGAAAACCGTATTAAACTATTACCTTACCAAACCATACAATTTTTATTAAGTGAGGGCGTTTTTAAATTCCAAAATGATAAAAGTTATTTAATGCTTCTAGGTACCTAATTGATTTTCGATGTAAAAATATTGTCAAAACAGTATAATATAGCAGTGAGGAAAGGTACATATCACACTAGTGTTACAAATTAAAAATCACCCTAGTGTTGCAAAGTTCTCAATTGTTTTTTATTTTTTCTGTGAAGACAAACAAACTTAAAATTTAGTTTTTGTGACTAATTTGTGGTCGTAGGAAAAATAGTGTACAGTACTCGTGTGAAAATGACTTTCTTACACTCGTGGGTTTGTCGCATTCGGCTAACGCCTCGTGCTACAATATTCCCACTCGTGTGAAATTAGTCATTTTCCACACTTGTAATGTAATATACTATTACAAATAGGAAATACAGAGTGGTTAAAAATAATCGTTAAAAATTATTACGACAAAAACCAAAAAAATATATTTTTAAGGGAACCCCTTTTTTACCCTATCCCATTAGGCATCAAAAATAAGGATAAGTTTGTATAAAGATGTCTATTCGAAAAATTTATAGTTTTTAAAATATTAGAAATTTATTATTTATCTACTCTAACAATGCTTCCAAGTACGGGTTTGGCTTCTAGTTGGCCGTGACAACAAAATGCGGCATCACAGCCAACAACCCCGTTCCTACCCATAATTAAATGCATTGTTAGAATAAATAAATATTAAATCGTTAATATTTCAAAAACTATACATTTTGGAATAGACATCCTTAAACAAACTTACCATTATGTTTTAATGCCTAATAGGATAAAAAAGATAGGGTCTTCATTTAAAAAAATGACTTTCAAGGTTCTTGTCGATATAATTTTTAACGATTATTTTTGACGACTCTGTATTTAATAATTGTAAAAATATCAATACCGTATACTAAAGAAAAACTTTTATTAAAGTCATTTTTAACTTAAAATTTTAAATCAAAAACGATTGGACTTAGGTATAGAACATAATGTTTAAAATTTTAGGCAGAATCTAAAAATATATAATATATAGGGTGTTCTATTTAAAATAAGGAAGTTGACTTATAACTTTCGGTATAACCGGAAGTGGTAGAGCTGTTAAAATATTTTAGTTGTATGTCCCCCTGACTTCATAATGTTACCAAATTTTCAAAATTTTTCGAAGCGTACTTTTCGAGAAATCGATCGCGGCAGTTTCCGGTGGCACACCCTGTATCTGGTAGCAATTTTAAATTATGATTACTAATGATTCTTTAAATTATTACTGAATTAATATATGTAATTATTCCTTGGACTGCTGAAAATTTAAATTGACTTTGATTTCTTTTGTACTTTTTTCCATTATTGTCACTAATTACGTAATTAAAACGACGATTTGCCGATATCATCTTTACTGTACTGCCTTCCTTCTGATTTTTTGTAATAAAATTATTTTTCTTGTGTATTTATTGTAATATCATTCCTGATTTGCTTGTTTTTAAAACATATTTTTTCCAGCATTTTTCAAACCAATTAACTTGAATTTAAGCTTATTTTTGTGAACTAGTGTTTGATCCGTATTAACATTAAAACTAAATGTGTGATACATCATTAAATTTGTATTAATATCGGCTTTAAAATTGTGATATTAGAATACCGGGACAATATTTAAAAAAATAAGTAGATTGGCGCTTTAAAAAAAATTAAACTGACTTTAAAAGAATAAATTAAACTTATTAAAAAGTTAAAAGTCATAAATATATACATAAAAACAAAAATAGGTCGGGTAAAAACATAGGGTATTAAAGTATAAAAAGCGTTTTCTTAGTTAGTGCTATTTTAGCGCATGTGTTATTATTAGACTTTTTAATATCTTTCTTTGTCATTTATTTTTAACTTTTAAGTGGGCTTTACTTTTTCCTTCCAAGTAGGTGTAATTTTATAAAAGTGTTTATTTTTTGCGTTTTAATTTATTATTTACTTTTTAAATTATTATTTTTACTAATTAATTAATAAACATACACAAAAAAACACCACCAGTGCTTCTTTTAGAGACTACAGTAAAAAGGACTGGAACATGTAATTTAATTGGTTTGAAACGTTACAGGCGGTCATGCAAAACTGTCACATTGGGGGGTCATGCTTAGTCCTGGTTAGTTAAATGTTTTTGTTTTAAATTTTCCTATAAAACAAATAAGAAAAAACTTAACTAACCAGAAGTTACCATAACCCTCCCCCACCCCCAATTGTCAATCAAATTACACGTCCCTATGCTTTTTACTGTAGTCTCTCTTTAAGCTCGGTGAAAATGGTAAATTTTACCCCAAGGTTGTCGATTCTAAATCCACCCCTGATGTTTGAGCATATATCAGGCTGGAGGCAGCTTTACTGCACGAACAACGTATGGCAGAGAGAAAACAAAAGGTCTATTATAAGGTGACCACATTTTTAATCAGGGAAATCGGAACAAATGGGAAAAAATAAAATAACATAGAACTCTTTTCTTTCCTTTAATTTATTTTTGAATAATAAAAAGTTTCCTACCTTTGAGATGTTACAACAGAAAACGATAAATAAAATAAATTGGTCAGCTCATTTATATTTAATCTTCCAAATTTTTTGAAACCTTTTGTTTTCTTTGTGTACATTTAGTCTCATGAAAAATCGCGATATTTTCAAAAGTCGGCGAGACACGGGACAGTCCTTCAAAAAGCAGGACGTGTGATCACCTTACTCTGGTACCTTTCTCTCCTGCGATTCTGACTTGGTTTTTATGGAACCACCGCACCACGGAAGTGTACACTTTCAAAAAAAAAATGAAATCTGTCCACTATTGACGGAGTAATTGCGTAACATACACACACAAAAAAACGTACAGGCGAATTAAGACCCTTTTTTTTAAAGTTGGTTTAAAAATAAGGTTGATGAACCCACGAAAATATACCGTCGCATTTGTAATAAAATACCATTATTGTACAAATTAAAAAAGTAATAATGTAATTAAGGTGCAATGCAATGCAATCATGGTGTATATGAAAGACTCCTACGACATCCGGTTTCACCGGAAATGAGTGAAATTCTTAATTTTTAAATGAAATACCCTATATATTTTTTGTTTTTCGAATTCTTCAAATCATTTTTAGTCGGAATTGTTTTTACAAAATATTCCATTAGTTTTTGTTTTCATGGAAACTACGATAAATTTCTATGTACTAGGCCATTTAGTATCAAAAAGATAATTTAGCTAAATAATAAGTATTGTTGTTTAAAAGAAAATAAAATAAAGTGTCGCAGTGCTTTACATTATTGGATTTGCTTTAAAATACAGCATTTAGAAATACTAAAAAATGGTATGATCCTTCTCTGGGTATAAAGATAGGTTAAAAAACAAAAAAAAGTTTACATCCCTCTAGTAAAAAGTTTAGAAAGATAAAATTTATTTATAATTTTTTTTTAGTAATTAAAGTATGAGGGGTGATTTGAGAATGAACTAGATAAAAAATAAAAATTTAATTTAAGAATAAAATTTGACCAAATTTTTTTCAAAATATTGCATTTCGACTAAAAATGATCTAAAGAATCCAAAACACCAAAAATTAGAGGGTGTGATTTTTGAATATTGAAAGTTTCTAGAAAAGCCTATTATATACACCTAAAAATGACTTGTCTTTAGTCTTACAACCTTACCAAGTTTCGTCAGTATCAATAGGGAAATAAAATAATGGCAGCCAAAAACCTAAACAAGAAACATAGTATGCTTAACTTACACACTTTTAAATAGCATCCTGATATTATAACATCAAAATTTTGAAAACATTTTAATTTTGTTAATTTTTGCTTTTGCTTTAGATTTTACCAGACTGACATCTTTAAACCATGTGATTTATTTTCCTACGTAACTAAAATGAACGCATAAATTCATTTGCTTGACCCAATATGTCACCTAGTATGTAAGCCTTTTAAAAATCCAATTTTACTTGTAACGACAAAATCTCTCTTAGCAAGATAAAATCATATTATATCTTATTTTTGAAAAGTTGACATGAGCATTAGATTATTGTTTTACGTAAACGAAAAATATCTTTCCAAACGGCTATGTTTTATCTTAACTACTTAATCTCAGAATGCTTTTAAATACTTTTTGGTCTATTCAGTATCATCTGTTTGTTTTCCCTAAAGAATTGCATTGCGGGATTAAAAGATAAGTAACTTTTATAAAACGTACGGGTCCCGAGAAAACTTTCTTTTATTTTGTTTCAGAAAGTTTAAGAGCGCTAATTTCATTTTGAATCATCCGTTTTGTTTAGTATCCAATTTCCGTCGTCTTAGAAATTAGAGTTGCTAAATGTTTTTGAGCTTATTTATTGTAACAAGCGATTTTTATACAACTAAATAAAACATTACTAAAAATAGCAAATTATTCATACATCAAATAGTCGCGAAGTCATACTTAATAATTATTACAATTTGGAAATTTTTTTGATTTGAATTACAAAAAACAAAATTGCGTTAATTTTAAAAACAATGCAATACACAATTGGCATGGCTTATACAGTGTGGACCAAATTAAACTTGTACACTTTTTAACTAATACTAACTTTTTATCTATTGCACCAATCTTTTTTATTTTTTCATGGCTAATAGGTAGATGTGTTCTCTTTGTCAGTTTTGGTCAAACACATTTATACAGGGCTGGACTTACGGAACTTTTTCCAAAATGCTTCATTTAATCTCGTTGCAAAAGAAATCGAACCCATCTACAATACGTTTTTCTTGTAGACCAACTATGAAAAATGGTTCAGAATAAGGCACGGGTTTTAATTCGGAACATTTTTATTCTGTTGGCAAAAAATATTCTTGATTTTTCCAGCATTGACACACCCAAAGAAACCATTACTAATTTTGAAAAAAGTTATCCTTTAATTAATAATTTTCTAGGGGAATATTTATTTTAAGTTTGACTAAAGAATAAATCCTATTATTTTGAGTATTCTTTGGCTGACGTAAATAAAAATTTTTTGTCGGTAAACCAAATTTTTTCAATGGATTCTTTTATCCTGAACCTTCTTAGTAGTAAACGGCACCTTGCCAAACGTTTCTCTCTAACATTTGGAACTAGCTTTTTGACAATACACTTTCTTGTACACTTTTGATTGTATATCAATTTTTAAAATTCTTTTTACCGACGATCTCTTCATTCTTGTTTGATTAGAAATTGTTCTTGAGCTTATTATGGTTTTAGGTGGAACATTTTTAACGATTCTTTCAATTTCTTTAATATTTCTTCCTGTTCTTACGGTTTTTTCCTACCACGGCCAGGTTTATTTGCAATGGAGCCATTTGTCTTTCTGAGATGTTTTAACAAATTTGTTATTGTTTGTATCGTCCAATTTTTTTGTGAAAACATTTTTACAAGTCTTTGAGAATCATAATTATGGATTTTTCCCACGGTTTTTTATCAAAATACGATCTTTTTAGATAGCGGAGCCCTTAGCCAATAATTTTTTAAACTTATTTACTGTAAACTTTAGACTTTCTTGAAGTCAGCAACTATGGTAACCTTACATTTTTTGTTTTTAAAGCCAACAGAATAAAAATGTTCCGAATTAAAACACGAGAAAATACGTGCCTTATGGGACGCAACATTTACTAAAAAAATAAAAAATCCTAATTCTTGAATTCCGAAATTGATGACAAATTCGCTTTTACTGAACCATTTCCCATAGTATGTCTTCAAGAAAAACGTATTAGCTTAATTGTAGATAGATCCAATTTCTTTTGCAATGCAGCATTTTGGAAAAAGTTCTGCAAGTCCAACCCTGTCTAAATGTGTTTGACTAAAACTGGCATACCTAAATAAAATACATATACCTATTAGCCATGTTAAAATAAAAAGAAAGAAGCATCATAAAAAAGTTATTATTAGTTAAAAAGTGTGCAAATTTAATTTGCTAATTAGTTATTTAAAAATAGTATTGTGACCCATGTCCGTTAACACATAAACAATGTTTGTATGTATTACAGGTTAATAATGAAAAAGGTTAATAATTGCTAATTTAATTTATGGCAAAGAATACATGGTATGATTCCTTAGCCTCTTTTAGAAATAAAAGTTCATATGAACATATGTCCTAAATGTCTTAACTTTTAAGCTAAGTGTTAATGTTTTAAGAAAAATATCGTTTGCTATTTATAATTTTAAAACTCTTTAAGATATATTTATTAAATTTAACTGTATCTCCGTAAATAAATGTTTCTTTGTTAAAAAAATGAGAGCCAAAAAAAGGTCCTTACCTCCAAACGGGACCCTTTCCAATATATTATATAGTTTGTGTGGTCAGGGTCCCCCTTTTTGACTTTTTTCTTAGTCGAATAAAGTTGAAAATAAAAAAAAATAATTCTTATTTTCTATACATACACCCGTTTTGGGGGCCTCATCTAGCTGGGGGCCCGGGGCGAACTGTCCCACCTCGCTACGCTATTGAATTTGGCAAGCCAAAAGGGATCAAATAAGGCGTTTTTTAATGTTTTTTGATGATTAGAAAGTGAATCTTGGTACTTATTTAGGCACCTCACTTTTCACAGGTAAATAGAGGCATTTTATTCAGGGACATCACTTGATGAGTTTGTAATGTTTAGGGTTGCCCAGCGATACAGAGTGTAGAAATATATGAATTCGAGCTTTATAATTAAAAAATAAAGTTTTACCCAAATGCTTAAACATATGTGGGGAACATTTTAGAGACACAATTAGAAGTGATGGCCTTCGTCTCTTAAAGAGAGGTGTAATTTCCGAAAAAATTATAAGAATTGCAAGACCTTTTGCTTTTACATTGAACTCTATTTGGTACATTTTATGATAATATACTTTTGTCAAGTGTCAGAGTATTATAAACTTTTGTGTTGTACACGTGTTTTTATATTGTTTTTAAATAGTGTTTTTTCTCTTAATTCATATTTGCAATTATAGCCCTTTGGTTCTCTACTCAACACTGTTTTATTGTAAAAATCTGATACACCATTTTACACTTACAACCGTTTAAAATTTGGCATAAATTTGCTATATTTAGAACGGTTTGGCCAATTTTTAAAAGCAAACTGGCGTTGAGTAGGTAATCAAAGGACCTTTAAAACGAGGTGCCACATGACCCCCTTTCCATTAAAAAGAAAAAGTTGATAACGCCCCCTTGGCACTAGGCCTCGTGACCATAAAAATTTGGATGTCAAAAAGTAGTTTAAGTGACACCTTTTTATCCAAATTTTATCCGACTTCGATATCTTGTCCCTTTTAAAAATTAAGAGGAAGGGAGCAATTTTAAAATCCTCACGTACATAAACTCTTTTACAATTCCTTTTCTTAGTTTATGGTTACTCTTACTTATTTCTTAAGTACATTACCCGAGTTGTAAACGAATTTGTGGAAGACTTTATGGATGCCGTGTATACCTAATAACAAATGATATCAATAAAATCAATATCCTTAAGTTATATACAACAAAGTATAAGTAAACATCTAAATTGTAATAATATACAACGAGAAATAAATATTATAACACAAAAACCAAGTATTAAAAAAGTATATAATTTAAACAAATGTGCTTTATCTTTATAGCTACAAAATAACATAAATCAAGTTTCTTTATATGTCTGGATTTTGTGTTATAGTTTCTATGTAATTTTGTATAATTGAAATTTAAATATTTATATTAAAAACAAAGGTTTTTAATTTTTTACTATTAATAATAAAAATCATTACTTATACTATTAAAGGCTGGTAATGTTACGCCTCTGGTGCATACTATCGACCAAGGTCAAAAAGTAAGTCAGCCATTTTCATTTCTCGCTTTCTTCACCCCCTTTGCCTATTTGGATTGTTGGCTTAATGTTTATCGTAAAATTATGAATAAATCGCTTGGTCCATATGTGGTTGAATAAAACACTATTCTGGCACAAGCAAGCCCAAATGTTTTTGTTTTTTTGTTTTCCACTTTATTTATAAAAATGGTGGTCTGCTTACTACAAAATGGTAACGAGTATGACTACGCGCCGTAATAAACGTATATTTTCTTTTGTCTTTTAATAAATCTTTAAAAGCTGTAATTATGTAGTTGTTTTTATAAGGCAGATAAAAAAATAATTACAAATATTAATAAATAATGCTATGTGCATGTGATTTTTGTTTTACTATACATACAACATATTTTTTTTTTATTGACCAATTAAATTTATTTATTAATTTTTTTTAATATATATATTTTTTTAAGGTTATGCATTTTTCTTTAAAACAACATGTTTTACCTTTTGGTTTGTGTTGTATCTTTTTGGCTTATATTGTTTTTGAAATTAACGATACAATTGTATTTTCCAAAACAGTTAACTTCAGTGATACAATACGACCCAAAAAATTTGTTTTATTTTTTATTGAAATGTACAGGGTGACCCATTTTTGACAGTTTTAATGGGTATCTTTGTAATTGATATTGCTATTATAAAAGTAATTTAAGAGTCATTAAAAGATACAGGGAAAAATAAAAAAGATGTAAATTTTAAAACGACGCCATATTTTCTTAATAAAAGGAGATACAAAAAATATTTTTACAAAAGATTTTTTTCTAATAACTGCTGAAT
This sequence comes from Listronotus bonariensis, assembly GCA_014170235.1. Taxonomy (NCBI): domain Eukaryota; kingdom Metazoa; phylum Arthropoda; class Insecta; order Coleoptera; family Curculionidae; genus Listronotus; species Listronotus bonariensis. The sequence continues at coordinate 86,855 of JACEGR010000200.1, read as the reverse complement.
AATATGCCCTATTCAGAATATGTATACGGGGTCAGCTTAAAATCTTATCGGACCCAACCTCACTTTTTTACATGAAACACCCTAAATATTTTTAAATTAAAAGGTAGCATATTAAATTAATTTTTCAAAAATATAACTCACTATGGGTATTATTGATTTACCATGCAATTTATTTAAGTTTAATTAGTTTGAACCGCAGTAGGCCATGAAACAAAAGCTAATACGCTTTTAAGCACATCGAACTAAAAAGTAAAATAATAATCTCTAAAACATAATTAAAACAATCATGAACAAAAATACAAGTCAAGTGCCCAACGCTTTTTTCAAAAATACTAGTTTTTTTCGTTCATAATTATTTTATTATTATTTTAAAACTTATTTTTACCTTTGTAGTTTAATGTGCTTTGACAGCGGGTTTTTTTTAAATTTTAATTATAATAACTGAATAAAGCAAGTTTCTATTCTATTTAAATTTACTAAAATTGGTTTAGTATAAAACATTGTTTACATTTTTAACCATAAATACTATAGTAAACTGGCCCGAATAAATTTTGTTCAATTTGTTTAACGTTTAATTAATATAAAATTATGTAAATAAAATCCCTATTTTAAACATACTAACAGCTAAAACTAATTATTTATATTGTTCTATTGTAACATAATATTAACCTTTGTTTACCGTAACTGGTGACGTTTTAGATATTATATTTTTGTCAAACAACCAAAACTTTTTGCTCTCTACAATATACCGGGCTAACCAAAACATAGGAAATCCCATAAAAATTTAAGAGGGTTAATTAATGGCTCCCTGTACATTTTGCAGAAAAAATGTAAGATAACTTTTAAAAAGGCTAATCTGAAAAAACTTTGTGCTAAGTTTAATAAGCGAATCTTGAATTATTCAATTAAATGTAATTGAAAAATTACCAAATTTTCGGTTCAGGTAAAACCAATCAGACAGCAGCCACCAGCAAACAATTTGTTTTAAGGTTATCACTGATTTATTGACACTTTTCCTCATTAAACAAAATATTATTGGGCTTTTCTGTAGAATAAAATTAAAAAGTTTATTTAACATTTTAAGAAAATAAAAACTTTTATACATTATAACGAACTATTCTACTTTTACACAATATAATAAAAGTTATGATAACGTTAAAAAAATAAAATAATAAAATATTTACTATTAAGTTACTTACAATACAAAGGTTTTTATCTATAAACAAAGGGTCATTAGCACTCGGTTAAAATTATTTTAATCTAACAATATAAAATCTTAACAAGACGCCAGACAGAAACTGGACCAATGGTTGCGTCTCAAAAATCTGGTATACAGTTTACTTAAAAATTTACTGATAAACTTGTTAAAAAACTGGAAAAGAAAATTAAAAATGAAATGTCTAATGGACATTTTAGAGTTTGACATTACTTTTGAAAAAATTAACTAGTAAAAGATACACCTATTTGGTATCTCAACCAGGTAAAAAGAATAGTAAAAATGTTTAGCCATATAATAAAGTATTTCATGCTTTATTTGTTTTCTGGGAGATTAAATTAAACAAGATATTATTAGGCTTTTCCCCAGAATAAAATTAAAAAGTGTATTTAACATTTTAAGAAAATAAAAACTTTTATACATTATAACGAACTATTCTGCTTTTACATAATATAATAAAAGTTATGATTACGTTAAAAAAAAAAAATAATAAAATATTTACTATTAAGTTACTTACAATACAAAGGTTTTTATCTATAAACAAAGGTTCATTAGCACTCGGTTAAAACTATTTTAATCCAACAAAATAAAATCTTAACAAGACGCCAGACGGAAACTGGGCCAATGGTTGCGTCTCAAAAATGTGGTAAACAGTTTACCTAAAAAATCTACTGATAAACTTGTTAAAAAACTGAAAAAGAAAATTAAAAATGAAATGTCTAAAGGACATTTTAGAGTCTGACATTACTTTTAAAAAAATTAACTAGTAAAAGATACACCTATTTGGTATCTCAACCAGGTATAAAGAATAGTAAAAATGTTTAGCCATATAATAAAGTGTTTCATGCTTTATTTGTTTTCTGGGAGATTAAATTAAACAAAATATTATTAGGCTTTTCCCCAGAATAAAATTAAAAGTGTATTTAACATTTTAAGAAAATAAAAACCTTTATACAATATAAAGAACTATTCTGCTCTTACAAAATATAATAAAAGTTATGATTACTTTAAAAGAAATAAAATATTAAAATATTTACTATTAAGTTACTTACAATACAATGGTTTTAATCTATAAACAAAGGTTCATTAGCACTCGATTGAAATTATTTTAATACAATAAAATAAAATCTTAACAAGACACCAGACGGGAACTGGGCCAATGGTTGCGTCTCAATACCACATTTTTGGTAAACTATTTACCACATTTTTGAGACGCAACCATTGGCCCAGTTCCCGTCTGGGTTCTTGTTAAGATTTTATTTTATTGAATTAAAATAATTTTAACCAAGTGCTAATAAACCTTTGTTTATAGATTGAAACCTTTGTATTGTAAGTAACTTAATACTAAATATTTCAATATTTTATTCTTTTATTTCTTTTACTTTGAGAGTAATTATAACTTTTATTATATTGTGTAAGAGCAGAATACTTCTTCATATTGTATAAAAGTTTTTATTTTCCTAAAATGTTAAATAAACTTTTTAATTTTATTTTGGGAAAAACCAAAAAATATTTTGCTTAATTTAATCTCCAAGAAAACAAATAAAGCATAAAATACTTTTCCTCCTGTCAGTAAAAAAATTATTTTATAGGTGCCTGTTTTGTTTTACTGAAAATTTGGTAATTTTGCAATTATATTTTAATTGAATAATTCAAGATTCGCCCATTAAAATTTCTTAAAACTTGGCACGAGGGTTTTTCACTTTAGTCTTTTGGAAAAGTTATCTTACATTTTTCCGTAAACTATACAGGGAAGCCAATAATTAACCCGTTTAAAATTCAAATGGGATTTCCTATGTTCCGCTCGGCGACGCACCACCCGGTATTTTCTCGGTAATTAGCAATTTACGGGGTTGCTGCTATTAAATTTAAGTTAGTGTGCAAGTATCCAAGTTAGTTCTTTATTAATACTTGAATTAATTAAAGATGTGATAACGGGGATTTAACGAGACTTATGCTCCAGCAATTAATTACGGTCTGCAGATGACGCCTTTATTTTAGATAAGTTTATGTTGAGCAATAAATTTTAACGACATATAATTTAATTTGCCAAAATTTTTATTTTTATTTAAAATTTAAAAATGTAAATACAGTGTTATTCTTAAGTATAAACTGGGAAAATTTTAATATGCAACCCTAAAAACCATATTCTTTTAAAAGCAATTTGGGTTTTAGGAAATTCTAAATTTTATTTAGAAAATAGCTTATAGAGGGTGGCCATTTAAAAATAAAACAGAGCTAGTTTGGGGCACTTTGGATCATTTCGGGAAAAACGCTGCGAAATGTCAATTTTTGATCTTAGGGGGCAACATTTTTTGCCACTTTACTGAACCGGAACTGCAACCCTCTCTGAAACCCTAAATAGAAAGAGGGGTCGAGTAATACCTTATTTTGATTGTCTCCCGACCGCGATTACAACTGCAGTGTTTAAAGATTTTGATATTATTTCCGTTGGTTCCAAATGCAAGGTGTAAGGCTTGTATCTTAAAAAATTAAATCCTGTTTTTTTATACTTACTTAAGTAAAAAAATATGCCATTTTATACACCACACTGGCTTTATTAAACTAAACTTAATTTGTTTAAGTCAAAACAAGACATTTTGTATAGTTTTTTGAGGACCTAATTTAAATAATTAATGAACATTACTTTTAAGGTGAAAATAAAATTCGAAGCACTTTTTACATTAGGGTGTCTTTGTGTTTATTTTTACACAATTAAAATTTAATTATAACTTATAATTATTACACCAAATTATTTAAGACACAAAAATATGAGAGTATCCTGCTTTCCATTACAGGGTATCCCACCGGGAACTGCTGCGATCGATTTCCCGAAAAGTACGGTTTGAAAAATTTTAAAATTTTAAAGTTACATTATAAAGTCATTTGAGGACATACAACTAAAATATTTTGACAGCTATACCACTTCTGGTTATACCGGAAGTTAATGTAACTTTCTTATTTTAAAAACACCCTATATATTAATTATTATTTATATTCTACGTAAAATTATAAACATAATTTTTGTATAATGTTCTATACCTAAGTCCAAGCGTTTTTTACTTATTTTAAATTTTATGTTAAAAATGACGTTTGCAAGCCATTACATAACCATTAATTTCTTCTAAAGAAAAGCCTTTTATATGAGTTTGGCTTGGGTTCCTTATAAAGAAAGAGCTTCTTTAGTAGACTGTTTCGATATTTTCACAATTAATAAATACAGAGTGGTCAAAAATAATCGATGAAAATCATCACGACAAAAACTTTAAAATCATTTTTTTTTATTGAAAAGCCTTTTATTACCTTATCTTATTAGGCATTAAAAATATGGGTAAGTTTGTATAAGGATATTTATTTCAAAAATTTATAGTTTTTGAAATATTAACGATTTAATATTTATCTATTGTAACAATGCATTTAAGTACGGGTAGGTACGGGGTAGTTAGTTGTGACGCCGCATTATGTTGTCAAGGTCAACTAGAAGCAAAACTAATACTTATACTTTAAGGGTGGTAGAGGAGCTTTCCTCGCCTGAGGAGGTGAAGGCATGTCCAAGTTGCACACCCCACAATGTTTGGTGGAAGTCGACGGCTCTGTAAAAATAATATTAGCTTGCTTATTCAAATATTAAAAAATTAAAATTTGGTGTGCTTATTTAAAACATAAAAAATAATTTAAAAATTACAGTTACGCTTACAAATGTTAAGAAATAATTTATAAAACATAAAAACTTACCAGCTGCTAGGTCAAGTCTAGCCTTCTTAGGCGCCATGGCTAGTGGGGCTTCAGCTTGTCTTTTGGGGGCTGGGTGCCTCTCACGACGATGACGGTTGATCGCCCCCTCCGACTTAAAAATGACCCCACACTTGTCGCAAATTTTGACTGCAGTACGGCAGTCACCATGACGTTTAAGATGATCTTTTCGGGAGAATACACGGGAACAATGCTCGCATTTAAACATTTTTCCAAAAAATTAAAACAATACTATTAGTGTTTAGGACTAATATCTATCATCTAAATACATTTTATTTTTTTAATTATGACGAATGCGCAAGGTTAATTGGTGCATAACTTATTGAGTTGTTAATTGACTATACCTCTTGACAAAATGGTGAAGGAATTTTTAGCGAATAAACTGAAGCATTTATTTTTAAAAAACTAATTGATATATCGAACTAAAAATGGAAAATAAATAATGGTTTAAAAACTAAAAACACGCTTTTATATACGGCCGAACTAAAAAATTATAAAATAATTTTTTCATTACAAAGAGTTAATCACTACAAAGTAAAAAGCATGTTTTTAACCATTATTTATTAAATAATATGGGTATATTCTAAAGACCCTAACATATTTTCAAAATTATTCTAATTATATTATTTTTATATTTTTTTATATCGGATTATTTATGATATTTTTTTAATTATTTAGGCATTCCTATACTCTGAATTCTTATGACTGAATTCTAAAGACTCTAACATATATTTATTTTCAAAATTATTCTATTTTATAAACAATAATCAGGTTTTTCACTTAATAATTCTTTAGTATGGTACGTAAAATATTTGCGTAAATAGTCAAAATAATAATTTTTCGTGGATTTTCTTTCATAGACAATATTTTCAAGTATTTTTCACCTAATACCCTATATTAACGATTTTAAAATGTAAAAAAAATAACATGCGGTATTGTTAATGTTCAAAATATAATGTACTTACATGTTTTATTGTATTAATTCACCAAAAAATTATAAAAATTAGCAAAAAATTCACAAAAAAATATTAGCTTCAAACACACTACACTTCTGTAGAGGCGTCAGTTGACTAATGCATAAAACATGATTTAGCACAACGTTCTACTTTCTTATCTAAGCGCTGCAGGTGGTGATATAAAAATACCCAGTATTGATAAGCGTGAAAATGAGTCAGTCACCATAGGCGGACTAAATTTGTTTTCTTTTAATACTATCATAATTAATATTTTTAATAACATTAATATCCCGTATAAAGCCTTTTGGAGGTTAAAAAATGTAACGCCTCTGTGTACGGTTATGCGCATGCGCTTAAACAGGGATGGTTAGGCGTTTGGTATGAGAATGCTACGCTAACCGTGCAAAATAGTACCATGTAATTACCGAGGCTTCCGACAACTGTGCTGTGATTGGTCAGTTGGAGCGCGTGAATTATATATACAGGGTGTTTTATTATTTAATATTTAATTATTAAGGTTTCCATTAATAATTAAATATATCTCATCGCGCTTAAGCCGCGAGCCATCCTGCGAACCGCTATCCGTTAGGTGTGCCGTTCGGCGAACCGCTCTGCGAACCGCTACCCGCTCGTTGAGCCGTTTGGCGATCCGTTCAGCGAACCGCTACCCGTTCGGCGAACCGCACTGCGAGCCGTTCAGCGAACCGCTTCCCGTTCGGCGAACCGCCCTGCGAGCCGTTCGGCGAACCGCCACCCGTTCGGCGAACCGCTCTGCGATCCGTTCGGCGAACCGCTCTGCGATCCGTTCGGCTAACCGCCACCCGTTCGGCGAACCGCCACCCGTTCGGCGAACGGTGAATCGCGCCATTTTTTCACCGCATGCGTTTTGTTACGCCTTCCGCTTAAACCGATGGCTTAAGCAGAGGGCGCGGGGTGCCGGGGCTCGTAATTCTTAGAATTTTAGACTTATCATGTGACAAGTTTGACCTTAAAATTATTTGTCGTTAGCAACTATTCTTTGTTCAAGTTTCATTATTCTAAGTTAAATAATAAGGCCGCTATGATTGATTTTGCTATAGGGTTACCGTCCTAATCGCTGGTTGGTGTCTCTCGCCATATTTTAAACAGCTGTAGCGCCCTTATGGCTAAAGATGGCGCCATGCGGTTTTCGCTATTCGATAGGTATGACGTAACACTATTTTTAAAAAATTTAAACCGCGCGCCAATGACTCATCATCATGGTTAAATAACGATTTTAGTCGATAGCGCCCGAACGGGATGACTTGGAATTTTCGCGTTTGCGCAGATCAATTTATGATCATAGCGCAAGTATCCTACGCATGGCAGCCATTTTCTAAGTCACGTGATTTTTGACATATGACAGGTGACAGGTGACATTTGACAGGTGACAGATGACACTTATGGTTTGACAGATAGTAGGGACCACGCCCTAAATAACGCGTTGCGCAAGATTCCTAAATTTCGAATGACGTCAGAGATTTTGAGATAATAAGCTCCCCCGGGGGACGGAGGGCGTTGAACTCTCTATCTCTCCCTACTAATAATAAAACTCCTTTAACGTTGTAGTTCCTTTTTTTGTACATAATCAATAACCTAGTAGACGCGACGGTCTGAACGATAATTCAATAGGATTTAGTTTGCAGTGGTATGGCGGTAAGTGTAGCACAGTTACCTTATATTTTTCTACTAGCTGTTCTACGGCATATTTCATAAAACGGGTTTTCACTAAATTTGCTTTTGTTAATATTGCTTCTCTTGTTAAATTGGTTTTAAACTTAATACCTATACTAAATAAGTCCGTAAAATCTTGCTTTCTTTAAAATAAAGTTGGCATCTCTTCTATGCGCCGTAAGTGACATCTTGCATTATCCGTAACCACGACTGGATGAGCCGGATGAAATTTTCACCAAAGTGATCTATAAAAACATCCGATTGTATGTCCTCATGGTAATCTCTCGTACCTCAAGACTAAAAAGAAAAATTTCTTATAAAAATCACTTTTTACTCCCAATATGTACAATTAATTATTAGTCTTTTCTCGTTTCCCAAAGGCACCTTTATACACGTTGACAGGCTTTCAATAATAGCTTGGCGGGAACTGGTTATATTTTTGTTTTGCTACATTTTTTGTACTGTATATCCTTATAATACTTATTAATTATTTTTAAAATAATGATTTAAAAAAATATATTTATATTTCTTTCATTTCAGTTTATAAAGTTTAGATATTCAATCTAAATAGGGATAATACCTTTTAGGGCCCCCAGAAAATTTAATACTTTAATGAATAGAAAATCGGGAACAGGTAAACTCTATATAGAAACAATAGAAGATGTCAGGGTAAGTACTAAATAAATATTTATAATTAGGGACCGGATTATTTGTTACTTAAAAAGCTTGATATATATATTCATGCAAATATGTATAAAAACTACTAGAATATGCAACATTAAATGATAAGATTTGAAAAAATTAATAAAACTTAGTGTTAAGTTTTTATTCTAAAATCGGCCTACTATAATTTGTAAATTATCCAGTAATATATTATAATAGGTACAGTAGCATTTGATATTTTTGTAAGCGTAAACAATTAAGTATTATTGTAAATAATATTTAGTAGTAAGATTGTGTCTTTGATTATTTAAAATATACTGGAAAACTACGCTCCACGTCCATTGAGGTAACTGGGCAGAATATGAACTTGATTACTATGTAAGCAGTTATAGTGCCTGGAAAAAGTGCTGCGGACCCAATAATCAATAATAAAACTATCAATTACTGTTCTTTAGCAAGTCTATATACAGTAAAAAGATATGCTTGACTATTTTATCTATTTTTAAACTCTTAATAGTCCGGGCAGTATTTTTTAAAAATGAATGGAAACTTATGTGTGCTCACCAGTGTTCCCAATGGGCAAAGCAAGTTACATAAATCAAATTTAATTTTTTTTTAAATGTATTTATATTATGCTTTAAAATAATATTTTAAAGAACATATGTCGGCTATTATAGATGAAAATGTCTTAAATATGCAAATGAATAAAATCTGGTCTCTATTCCTACTTAGGGATTAAATAGCAACACATAAATAGTAAAAAATGATTCGAAAAAATGTATAAAAATAGTGAACATTTAAACAGTATAATAATATGTAAACAAAAGTATTGCAAATAGGTTTCAAAAAAATATGGTCAAGATTATAATCAAATTTTTTTATACTGTTAGTACAATTTTAATTTTTGACATTACACCATTTCCGTACTCAAAAATATACTATCAAAGCAGACTGTGATTGTGCTGTTTAAACTTCCAAAGTGTTAGCTAGATTACGGAAAGCTTAAAAGTCGATTATATTTTGGTAATACTTAATTCTTTTTTTGCTGTTAATACTTATAGCACTAAGGACCAAATGTTCATCAGTAAAATCTAAGCCAAACCGTCATATTTTGATAAAATTTGAATGAGAACATATGAGCAAGGTCATCATTTTTTACATATCATTGATAACTTTAAATGCCATAGTTACAGGACGCATTTTTGAATATGTTTTTATGAAAGGTTTTTTTGCCTAAAGCATTCTCCAACCTTAAAAATCTCTGATTCAGTACTTTATAAATAAAAGACGGCCTTTTATGTTATGATTTTCCACACTTTTTTTACCTATGAGATGTCATTATTTACTGTTGGTGGGGAAATAAAAGAAAGCAAAGGCAATAAAACTGGTTTTTATTTAAAAGTTCCGAACAGAAATTTCAAAATTAGAGTATGCTTTGAGCATATCAAGACAAAAATAAAGTATCACTTGACCAACATTTCCGTTTAAAATAATATTCCAAGAGTACGACCAGCTGTCACTTTTGAGACAGTAAATCGTTTTTATTTATTTATTTTTTATTTTGTTTATGTTACTCCAAATTTGTGTAATTGCCGAATTCAGGTATTTTGCAAAATTGTGCTTCATTCGTGAAATAAGCAGAAAATAAATCTTTTGGGTGTACATGTTAAGCCTCGTTTTCACGATGATAGTTTTCGCGATAGTTGCTATCATGATAGTGACCGTCACATGAACTATCGTGAACTATCACCATGTAAATAACCTGATAGTAGCTATCATGATTTCGCGATAGTACTTTCGCACTTTCTCGCTTGTCTAGATAGTTCGGCGTAACTTTAATGATAAAATTAGTTGTTTTTTTACGAATTGCACGTGATGCGTGATTTTTATAATACATCTTACAAACAATTGTAGAAACTGCCAAGAAAGTTAGAATAAGCCGTAGGCAATTTAACATAATAAATTTTTGGGAAGAATATGAAAGGTTTTCATGTTTATGGAAAAAAGCTCTCACGATTTTAAAAACCGAGCAAAGAGGGACCGTGCTGAAGAAATTCTGCTGCTCTTATCAGGACCTTCTACATTAATAATACATTGGTTACTACCGTGATATTTTTTATACTTGTAGACACCTCAATTTCATAATAGGACTTTCGGGCTTACTATCATGGGAGCACTTTCACAACAGTACTATTACCGTAAAAACGAGACTTTAGTTAAAATTTTTAATTTGCTTAAAAAACCGAACTATCCACGACCGCTTCAATATGACAGAACAGCCTATTTAAGGAATTAGTCAAAATTTTAGTTTGGCTAAATACTTGAAATCGGCAATTACACAAATTCGGCATAGCATCTATATTAATAACTTTTCAGGTTTACTTTCATGCACCGGAAGATGTTCCATTTATAAATTTTGATTCAAATTATCGCAAGGATATTATGGTTGGTGATACCTATGAAATAATTTTTAATGTAAGTTAAAACAAATTATTTTTAAAACTAATGGCTTTTGTAATACAGGGTGTCTCGAAAGGTCTGTACAAAAGACTACCACGTACTCCTTAAGCCAAAATACAACATTTTGACACAAATAACTTTAGTCAAAAAATTGATCATATCAAAGTTGCATTTTTTTGTTACTTTTAAATATGTTTCCTAATGACGTCAATAACAGGTAGACCATACTTGCTGGGCCCACATAACCGCATTGAATTACCTTATTTTTACGTAAACATTGTTAATATTTGATTATTACTTGATTTAATTATAATTTATTAAGAAAATGCATTATTTTTGTTTTGCTGTTAACTGCTCAATGCTTGCTTGACGATATCATGTTCTGTTTAAATGCATAAATAAAAGTTTTAAAAAGGCGGTCCCATAAGAGAAATCAGGGTTAAAAAGGATCATCCAAGACTTTTCACAGAGAACGTTACAATTTCTCCTGAAGATCATCTATTCTAATGGCACCTTAAAAAAGCCAAAATCCCATAATGACTCTCATAGTGTTGTTGACTCAAAGTTTGTAATGCCAGATCAATCCTATAATAAGGGCTTTCCAGTTTCAAAGGCAAAATTTATGGATATTCAGGCCCTCTAAAAGTTTTGTGGACCAAGAGCTAAGCAATACCTCTCACAGATAAAATATAATGATATTTAAACAATAAATATTTTATGTACATTACATATTATTTGCTGTATTTTCTGACTTTGTTCTGTTTTCCTGTGCTAACTAAATAAACATAAGAATGAAAATGTTTTTTTACTACACACCAAAAACAAATATATTTTCCTTATAAATAAATATATTTTTCTTCTATTTAAAACTCATTGTACCTTTTTTCAAGAATCAAAAGATTAATTTAGCAGTTTCTCAGTTAATTGTCTTTGTGACATTGCATGTTTTTTTTTTAAATTAAAATGTATATTATATTCTTATTGTTTCTTTAATTGTATAAACTTTTAAAGTACTTTTTGTATTCCATACATATACATATGTTTAAATTAGTAAATGCTTTCAAGCTAAAGGGTGTTGGTTAATGGTCATTTGATTTAATTTAATTCTTTAGTTCAATAAAGGAGATATAAGTAATTAAATAAAATATAATTTAAACTATAATTTCTGTTTGCTACCTACTAGTGACAGATCTATTTGAAAAAATAAAGTGAAACTGCAGTCTTGTTTTAGTATTTTAAATTAATTTACATAAAAAAACTTCAATACCAAATATATTTTTAAAATACTATATATAAACTAGGTATTACGTTGAAAGTGATTCCCAAGGGAATGCCTCAATTTCTTAAATTTGTTTTTTAGATACTGTTAAATCCTTTTTTGTTTTTCTTTTGGCAAGGGTAACAGTTCCTTATAAGTGTTTCCAACTATTTTAATACCAAGTGTCCAAACTAGTGGTAAGTGCCGTGGTTCTTTTTTTTTTATCTTGAGAGCAAAAAGCCTACAAATAGCAACATTTATATCCATTTCTTGTACCTTTATCAGAAAATTATAAACTTCAGTTTTTCATTGTACGAACTATGTTCCACAGACAAAGCTTTTGTTATTGTCTTTTTTAACTAATTCATTTCATTAACCCTTATTATCTCTACATTTTTCTTAAAAGGCACTGGCCAAACAGAAAGTTTTACGGTGAATGGACCACGACCACTGTCTTCAACTAAATTTTTAGATACAACAGCCATGATGACAAACATGATGAACTGGAAATTCAGGTGTCCTTTAAAATAATTACCCAAACTCAAGCACTTCGCACTTTTTAGTAGGAAATCTTAAACCTGCAACAAAGATAAAATTTGTTATTAACCAAATTTGGAAAAGATATTGTCTCGAAACACCTCGTATAAAAACACGTGTCTTCGTTTTTATACCTTTATTAACAATGGAACGTAACTTTTCGGTTACAACAACGACAAAATCTACTCTTGTCAATGTCTCGAAGTTTACAATACAAAAGTCGAATTTATACTGACTGATCGGAAGTTTCCCGTCGCCCTTTTAGAGTATGGTGGAAGAGTAAAGAATGATCTAGAATCTTCGAGAAATATCGTGAAAATTCCATAGTACAGGATGGCATAAGAAGTTCTTAATGGATAATTCGGGCGTTTTCGGAAACCTTCGAAAGTGATGAAAGAACTTGGAAAAATTAAGGTAAATTATTTAAATAAATTAACAAACTAAATTAAATGATCTTTACTCTCTAAAATTCTATAACCTAAACACATTTTTAAAAGTCTGTAACATTGCCCCCTTCCAAGTTTTGATCGTCTCGAACAAGTATCTTCACTGTCATGATAACGGCTTAGCCGTTCTAGATGTACCACTTTCATCTTTGCCTGTGGACTCTTCTGTATACGGTACACCAGATCATTAAGCCGTGTCACCACTTTATATGGTCCCTCCCATGACTTCTGCAGTTTCGGTGAACGCCCCTTGGTTCTTCTTGGATTGTATAACCAAACTTTTTCACCGACGATAAATCCCTGATGGTTAGCTTTTAAGTCATAGCGGGATTTCATACGGTCACTTCCTTTTTGTAACTTGGTACGCACCTCTTCATGTATCCTCTGTAGCTGTTTACTTAGTTAACTTACATAGTCTTCTGCTGGTTCTTTATTGGTGGAAGGTCGTCCTGTAAGCAAGTCAACTGGAAGGCATATTTCCGCTCCGAAAATGACTTTAGCAGGTGTTTCGCCAGTAGTTTCGTGAATTGCGGAGCGGTATGCTAATAAAAACGGCTGTATACAGTTTTCCCAGTCACTTTGTTGGTCATTTACTTTAATTTTCAGGTAGTTATCAAGTGTTCTGTTAAACCGCTCTACCATACCATCGGACTGGGGATGAAGAGGTGTTGTTCTTGTTTTATGGATTCCCAGGAGATTACAAAGGTTCTTGAAAAGATCGGACTCAAAGTTTCTGCCTTGATCGGAATGTATTTCTCTAGGAACTCCATAGCGACAAATCCATTGTTGAAATAATACATCGGCAACAGTTATAGCTTCTTGATTTGGGATTGACTTTGGGATAGACTTCTGGCCATTTACTGAAGTAATCCATCGCTACCAAGATATAGCGATTCCCTGATTTACTAACTGGAAATGGCCCTGCTATGTCTATGGCAATTCTTTCAAAAGGTGCCCCTACATTGTATTGCTTCATCTTGCCATGGCTTCGTGTTTTGGGTCCCTTGCTGGAAGCGCAGTCCTTACACCTTCTGCACCAGTCTTTTACGTCTGCACGGCTTCCCAGCCAGTAGAACCTTTCTCGAACCTTTTCAAGAGTCTTCATAACTCCGAAATGGCCACCTCCTACACCATTATGCAAGGCTTGCAATACTTCATTCCTTTTGGTTGGTAGGATTATCTGATGTTTATGGGTTTTGCCATCAGAACTTTCCCAGACCCTTTGTAATAGGTCATCTTTAATAATCAAAGAGTCCCATATGGCCCAGTGCCCTTTATGTCTTGGAGACTTGGAGGCTATTTTCTGATATGGTGGTCTTTCCAAATTCTCTGTCTTAAGTTTGATAATGTCTCCAAGATCGGGATCTTCTAGTTGTTCTTTGGCCAAGATCTTAGGATCCCATTCTTGAGAGCACTGGAGACGTGTTCTTCGGCAGTGAAATTCATCAGGATCTTCATGTTCTTCTCGTCTGCTGCAGTGTTTACAATCATCCGGGCAAGGTCGTCTTGATAAAGCGTCAGCATTCTTATGGTTCAGTCCCCTTCGATGTTCAATTTTGAAATCATATTCTTGAATGCGTTGTAGCCATCGTGCTATCTGACCTTCAGGGTTCTTAAACTGAAGCAACCATTTAAGTGATGCATGGTCCGTTCTTAGGTGGAATTTCTGGCCATACAGATATTTATGAAAATGCTCTAGGGATTTAACAATAGCCAAAAGTTCTTTTCTGGTGACACAATAATTTCGTTCAGGTTTGGAAAGGACTTTGCTAAAATAGGCTATTACTTTTTCTTGGCCATCTTGCATCTGTGACAAAATTCCACCAATAGCAGCGTTGCTCGCATCAGTGTCCACAATAAATGTTTGATTTGGTTGTGGATATGACAACACCGGGGGATTGCACAGGGCTTTCTTTAGGTGTACAAAAGCTGCTTGGCAATCTTCAGTCCATTCGTAGCTGTTGTTGTTTTCCGTAAGACGATGTAATGGTCTTGCAATATCGGCAAACCCATGTATGAACCGTCTGTAATAGGTACACAATCCCAGAAAACTTCTAATTTCATGCTTGTTCTTTGGTACAGGCCAGTTCTGGATAGCTTCAGTCTTCTCTGGATCAGTTTTTACTCCTTCTTCTGTAATTATATGCCCCAGGTACTTAACTTCTTTCTGGAACAGGTGACATTTCTTTGGCCTAAGCTTCAGCTGGGCGGATCTAAGCTTTTGAAAAACCTCTTCAACATTTTTCATTCATCAAATGTTTTTCCAAGAATTATTATGTCATCAAGGTATACTAAGCATGTTTTCCAAGTTAGTCCCCGTAGTGTTAACTCCATCAAACGTTCAAATGTAGCAGGGGCATTGCATAATCCAAAGGGCATAACATTAAATTGCCACAGTCCGGTCCCGGTCGAGAAAGCAGATTTTTCCTTATCTTCCGGATGAAGTTCTACTTGCCAATAACCACTTTTTAAGTCTAATGTGGAAAACCATTTTGACCCCGTTAGTGTGTCTAGGGTATCGTCAATTCGTGGTAGTGGAAAACTGTCCTTCTTCGTGACGTCATTTAGTCTTCTGAAGTCAACACAAAATCTGGTGGAACCATCTTTCTTCTTAACTAGGACTACTGGAGATGACCATGGGCTCTGGGATGGTTCTATGATGCCTTGATTTTGCATGTCTTTAAGTAACTTTTCAACTTCTTCTTTCTTGGCTAAAGGAATTCTTCTGGGCGGTTGTTTTATCGGTGATGCGTCTCCAGTATTTATTCGATGTTGCACTACACTGGTTTTACCCAAATCTTTTTCGGATAAAGAGAAAACATCTTGATTTCTTCTTAATAGTTCTTCCAGCATAGATACTTGGACTGGGTCTAACAAGGATTTTGATGAAATCACCAGGTCTTGTAGAGCATCAGGTAGTTTACGTGTGGAGACTCCTGCGGGTGTGGTACAGGGATAGGTAACTATCATAGCAGCAGGTTGACAGGTACCGATTTTGTCACCCATTTTGACCTGTTGAGGGGATTTCCTTTTCCTAAAAGATTTTTTAGGTTCATCATTCTCACAAATACCATATTTCCTTTGGTTTGCGCCAAAGTTCTTGCTGGTAGAATTCCTTTAGCGTATAACGGACAATTTTCTACTGGTTCGACTAAAACGATTTCACCTTCTTCTGAGTCTTCGAACCTTGCTCGTATGATGCTTTCTGAGTTTGGAGGTAGAATGACATCTTCTGTGAGGATAACTTCTCGAATCGATGCTTCACTGCTTCGTGGTAATCTCATTACGATCTCTTCATTATTTGTTCGCAGTACCCGTTGTGGAAGATCAAGTACAAACTTCTTATTTTCCATAATGTCAAAGCCCAGGATAACTTCGTCCATAATGTCAGCAACAAACACGACGTGTATAAAGGATGTCGTTCCTAGGCTTATTCTGGCTTCATGTATGCCTTGAATTGGTATAACTTCTCCGTTCGCAGTTTCCAAGGTGTAATTCTTCTCAGGGCGGAATATTTTACAATGAGCGACGATGTTTGGCTTCACGATGGTATGTGTGGAACCAGTGTCTAGTACCATTTCACAGTCCCGACCGCACACATTTCCAGGTACTACCAAGCTGGAGCCATTGTTCTGCAGCCGGGATACTCGAATAGTTGTTGTTGATGGGGCTTGGTAGCACCTAGCCAGCTTCCGCCCCTTGAAGTTTTCCGGATTACTTGCAGGGGCATTAAATCTGGTACAAGTTCTTTGAAGGTGCCCCTCTTCACCACACTTCCAACACAGGATTCTATTTCTTCGACGGAAGGTCATGTTTTTGTTGTCTCCATCTACTTGTTTTTGACGTAGAATTTCTTGCAGCTGTTGTATTACTGTTGTCAAATTATCATTTGGATTGCTGACTTCTGGTACATAATTTGTTCTTCGAAGTCTTGCCTGAGTTCTGGATGTCTGCTTAGCCGTTTCAAACTGAAGTGCGTAGGCAAGAGCTTCTGAAATTTTCTTTAGTCTGGCCATTCTTAATGCTTGGTTCATATCCGGATCGCGCAGCCCTTTAATGAAACTGCCTACCGCCAATTCTTGCTTAATTTCTTCCGGGTACGATGGATACGTTAAATTAACTAGACGTACAATGTCTGCTTCGTACTCTTGAAGACTTTCATTGTACTTCTGTCTTCGTCCTTGTAACTGCGCCTTATAAACTTCTTGCAGATGGGTTTCGCCGTACCTCATCTCCAGGAACATGACAATCGATTCATAGTCAGACTGCTTTTCATCGGGGATGTTTCTTAACACCTCCATGGCTTCTCCTCGAAGAGCAAGTACCAAAGCTCGAGCCTTTTCTGGTGGGCTCCAATTATTGCCGTTGGCAGCAGCCTCGAATTGTCGAAGGTATGTAACCCACGGTACCTTTCCATCGAAAGTTGGTGGTTTCATAACAGTAGTTGAATTACCACTTTCTGCAACGACACCAGTATTAGCTATTTTTTTATCTGTCGCTGTACTTCTTGTTGAATGTGGCTTTGAAGTTGATAAACTTTATCTTCAACCGACTGTTGTATTTCTTGCATATCTTCTTTAACATCTTCCTTTGTAAGTTTTAGTTCGAGAAACATTTCTTGCCTCATTTCATCCTGACTTTGTTGAAATTCTCCCTTTAAATGTTCTCGAATCTTTACCATCTTTTCTTTGAGCTCATGCTTCATTTGTTCTTGGCTTTTCTTTATGTCTTTTTGAATTTTCTCCATTTATCGTCTTGTTTCTTCTTGACTAATTTGAATTTCCCGCTTCATTTCTTTTTGGTTGGTCTTCATTTCTTCTTGACTTTTCTTCATTTCTTCTTGACTTCTCTTCATTTCCTCTTGATTAGCCTTTATTTCTTTCTTGAGGTCTTCTTTCAACAATTCTTGACTGTTCTTCATGTCTACTTTAAGGGATTCTTGACTGTTCTTCATGTCTACTTTAAGGGATTCTTGACTGTTCTTCATGTCTTCTTTCAGGTTTTCTTGGCTGGTCTTCATTGCTTTTAGATCTGCTTTCAGGGATTCTTGACTCGTCTTCATTTCGTTTTTAAAGTCTTCTTGTTTTTCCATCATTAGCTTAATAAGTGAACTTATTTCCTCCATCGTTTCAGTTTGCTTTCTTGTCTCTACTGGCATTCAATCTTCTTAACCACTTCGGCTTCCTCAGGTAATCTCGTTCCGCTTCTGACACCAAATGTTCCGAAACACCTCGTATAAAAACACGTGTCTTCGTTTTTATACCTTTATTAACAATGGAACGTAACTATGGTTACAACAACGACAAAATCTACTCTTGTCAATGTCTCGAAGTTTACAATACAAAAGTCGAATTTATACTGACTGATCGGAAGTTTCCCGTCGCCCTTTTAGAGTATGGTGGAAGAGTAAAGAATGATCTAGAATCTTCGAGAAATATCGTGAAAATTCCATAGTACAGGATGGCATAAGAAGTTCTTAATGGATAATTCGGGCGTTTTCGAAAACCTTCGAAAGTGATGAAAGAACTTGGAAAAATTAAGGTAAATTATTTAAATAAATTAACAAACTAAACTAAATGATCCTAACTCTCTAAAATTCTATAACCTAAACACATTTTTAAAAGTCTGTAACAATATAAACAAATAATTTTAAATGCATACAGAGACTAAAAGTGTATTTACGATTCTTACCTTGCCAATAACAACATATGCATCTTTATGTATTTATTTGTTTATTCCAAATGCTACATGTATGCAAGCATTTATAAGCTTTAAGTTGTTGACCAGTATAGTAACTATGGCCTGGTATTTAATAATTTACAAAGTCCATCATAGTAACACTGAGAAGTTTATAAATATCAAAGTTGCATTCTCCAGTAGGAATTGCATATGGTTCTATTATTTTCATTTTTGATCATATTGGAACTTTATGTCACCACTTGGGCTTAAATAATATTCATTTTTAGACATCTTAACAAGAAATAGCCAAAAAGTTACGAAATAATCAAATTTATAGCAAAAATGAACTGAACAACACGTGTAAACAAACGGAGAATAATCGATTTGTAGGCACAAAAATGGCGGATTTGTGAAAGTCACGTGTTCGGAAATGGTCAATATACAGGGTGTTTCTAAAAAATGCCAAAAAAATAGGTGGAGATTCCTTGTTCAAAATAAAGGGTAGTTTGCTTTATAAACATGGGGTTAAAAGTCAACCATTAGGGAGATATCGCGGTATAAAAATGATGAAAAAATAAAGTTTTGATTTCTTGTATGATTGTATGAAAAAAGTTCCATCTATACTAATATTTAAAGAGATATAGTTCGTAACTTTGTTTGTTTGTTTGTAAAAGCTAATC
This sequence comes from Listronotus bonariensis, assembly GCA_014170235.1. Classification (NCBI taxonomy): domain Eukaryota; kingdom Metazoa; phylum Arthropoda; class Insecta; order Coleoptera; family Curculionidae; genus Listronotus; species Listronotus bonariensis. The sequence continues at coordinate 67,515 of JACEGR010000200.1, read as the reverse complement.
TTCGTTAATACTGAATCGATCATAAAAATTCTTTTACAATCAGAAAGGTACACTATTCAGGAGTTTTGTAAACTAAACTTTATTATAATTGTACAAAAAGTTTATAGATGTATATCGAGTCAGCAAAAAATATAATTAACGCCCAACGAATTAGGCACGGGTCGGCTAGTTGTTAATATTTGTTAAAAATCATATTATTCTTTAAATGTTTTTATGTATACTACCCTAATAACTTAATAGTAAATAAAAATATTAAATTTTCTGATAATATAGGTCGAAAACACCTTGTAATAAAACATGTGTCTTCGTTTTTATACCTTTATTAACAATTAAACGTAACTATGGTTACAACTACGACAAAATTCTAAGTTGTCAATGTCTCGAAATAAACACTACAAAAGTCCAAACTATATACTTTCTGAAGGTTTTCTGTCGCCCTTTTACAGTAATGTGGAATTGTCTAGAAAATTGGAGAAATATCGCGAAAATTCCATAGTACACGATGGCATAAAAGTTCTCAATGGATAATTCGGGCATTTTCGGAAACCTTCGAAAGTGATCAAAGAACTTGGAAAAACTAAGGTAAATTATTTAAATAAATTAACAAACTAAATTTAATGGTCCTAACTCTAAAATTCTATAACCCAACCACAACTTTAAAAGTCGGTAACAATATCCTAAAATATGAATAAAATATGCCATGGCCACAACTGGTACAGCAAAAATATACAAGTGCTACTTTTGGCCATGCTATGGCCACAAATAGTGCATATTTATGTTATCCACTTTTGGGTATAGTAATTATTGATTAAATAATATGGTAGATTATTTACACGTAAATTATTCCGTAATTATTGAACAGGTTGTCGTTATCTATGAAGGGTATTCCAAAAACTAAAGGAGATAGAACAGGTCGGATTGCATATTCTGTGTTTCGATTATGGACACAAATTCTGGAGTGAAAGTAAGTTATGGCAGAAACAATTTTTTTTTAATTGTGTTAAACTAGTTTGTTACTAAAAATGGAAATAAAAGCGTGAAGTTTTTGGGATTTTTAAGTAGAATTCAATGGCGTACCTACAGTGTTTGTCAGATACATGGACGCAAATGGATTTTTTTCTCTTACACGTTTCAAAAAAAAAAAACCTTGATAAAAGTTGCTGTTTTCTTTCAAACTTAAAACACAACTGCCAAAATTAAAATATTTTCATTTGTATACCGGGGAGATACCAAAATATAAAAATGGTCCAAGAGTAAAGTACCCCTATTTCTAATACGTCTAAATAATATTTGGAAAAAGGATCTTAAATTTAAAGGTGTCAAATATAAAGTCACAACCACCTATTTTAAAAACCATTTTTTTTTAATTTTTGCTATTATTTATGCCCTACCCTGTATTTAAATGAACACGATGCACTTTTGTGTCAACCTTCTATTAGATATAATAGTTATGTAATGTAAAAATTTAGTTTAAATTAACAACAAACCAGAAAATAACCTAATAAAAAAAGTTCTAGAAAACACTCATATTTTTGCGTTCAAATAGAAAAAAACGTAGTTAAATTTGAAAAAAGGTATTAACAAAACACCTGAGCATTTAAAATAACTGAAAACGTAAATTCAAGCCTTAACCCAAAATTCAGAAACAGAGCGCCTATGGCACTGCGGGAATCAGCGGAAGATATATCGCATTTTTTTAAAGTTGGCACTGGAGACAAGTGAAAAATAAACAATATTATTTTATGTCAATATTAGTTTTTTTTTCAGTGATCTATATTTATTGTATATCATCTAATAATGCCTTCACAACTAAATCTGCAAAAAAAATGAGATTGTTTTAATATATTATGGTGATTACCATAATAATTGTCGGGAAACAGCCATTATTTTCAACGGAAGGCACTCAGGGAAAAATGTCAACACTTCAAATGTGTGCAAAATTGTGAGACGGTTTAAGGAAACGGGATCAGTAAAAAATAAACACAAAGTAACGCACAGAGAAAAAGTTACTGGCAATGAAAATACAGTAATAAATATTGTTTTCTTCGCAGTGGAAAAACCAAAAATACTATTATCCAAAAAAGTTCTTGAAAGTTTAATTGGTAGAGTTTTGAAACGAAATAAATTAAGGTCCTACAAACCAATATTTATCCATACGCTTAAAGAAAGAAACATAGACGCACGTTTGGACTTTTCCTTTTAGTGTCAAGGTAAATCAGAAATGGACCCTTACTTTTCGAAAATAATTTTATAATCTGACGAGTCAATTTTTACATCAAATGGTACAGTCAGTCCTCATAATTGTAGATGGTGGGCAGACAAAACCCCACTTTTTGAAATTAAGTATCAAGAACAATATAATTTTAAAGTAAATGCCTGCGTCTGGTGCGGAATTTTAAATGGCGAAATTGTGGGACCAGTGTTTTTTAGTCACATTAAATTTTGCAGATATTTAGAAATGCTACAAACATTGTTGTCATAATTTTTGGACAAACTTTCACTTATAGTAAGAGCCAACCTATTTTGTCAACAAGATGGTGCACCTGCTTATTCGACTGCAGAGGTAAGAATGTAACTAAACGCGTTATTTCCAAATTACTGGATAGGAAGTTTCTTGAACAATCAGTGGTCCGCAAGGTACCCCGACCCCTTTGGATTTTTTCTATTGGGTTATATAAAACAAAATTTGTACAAAAATCGGCCTTTCAGAGACATTAAACATTTAGAAAATACAATTAAAAATTGTATTCAAAATATCACTTAAATGATCAAAAATTTTCATAGCCATATGTGCAGGCAAACAATTAATATAATTGAAAATAAAAAAGAACATGTGGAGGAATAAAATCATTGATATTTTTTCGTATAGAAATATTTGAATATTTTTTTTTGATGTTCAGGTTATACATTATTATATTATACATACATATTATTTATTAAAAAAATACTTAAAATAATTATGGGTTAAGGCTTTAATTTACGTTTTCAGTTATTTTAAATGTTTAAGTTATTTGTTAATTACCTACGTTTTTTTTCTATTTGGATGCAAAAATATGAGTTTTTCTAAAACTTATTTTTATTATGTTATTTTTAGTTTGTTGTTAATTGAAACTGAAGTTTAACATTACATACCTATTATATCCGATAGAAAGTTGTCATTAAAGTGCATCTTTTTCAATCGAATACATGGTAGCGCAAAAATAATATCTAACATTAAATAAATGGTTTTTGAGATAGGTGGCTGTGACTTCATATTTGACACCTATTTTAATTTGAGATATTTTTTTCACATAATATTTGGATGTTTGGACTTGGCGCAAACGGTACATCTACCCTTATTCGCGTTATTTAATTTAATTTAAATTAATTAATTGTCTCACTAACTAGAAATATTATACGAACATTTTTTCATATAGTCATTGTTTGCTATAATTTTTTAAGTTTATAACTATAGGTTAAGAATACCCCTGTATTATTCTTTAAAATTCTTTTGTGATACTTTTAGCAATCCTTAAAATCCTTTTTATTAAATTTTGTTAACCCTGGGCTAACTGATTTTTTTTGTTTGATAATACTATTATGCATTAATCAAACAAAAAAAATATGTGTTAAAATAGAGATCATATTTTTCTTAATATTTTGATACTATAAAAATCTGTCACTTTTTTAATAAACATCGTGTTTCTAGGCTTAGCTGAGTATAAAAGCAATAAAGGTTGTAACTGGCTACTTTATTCATGGTTTAAAATAAAACGTAAAAAATATATATAATTATTTTTATGGTCTAAATTAAATGGATAATCTAAAATTAATTTGAACACATTTTAGGTCATTGAAATAGCAAATGATGATAACATAAGAGACTTGCCAATAGATAAGAGAGAATGTAGATATCCATGGGAAAGACCAGAAAGTTTAAAGGTTCATAGGTTTTACAGTTATTCAACATGTATGGTTCAATGCCACGCAGAAAATCATATAAGGCTATGCAATTGTACTCATCATCTTATGCCATTTTATAGTAAGTGGTAAAATACAGAAAAATAATGTGAAATAACGGTTATTAAAACAATATTTTTAATTTTTTTAAACACTGTATCTCTCATATTAACAGCAACAAATGCTATTATTAAGAAACGATAGGTAAGAACGTCTGTCTGAATGTGGAAGACAATGATTCAGTAGTAAAAGAAGAATTTCGGACTTGTCTTTATGTAAAGAGATCTATGTGGAACCACCAATGCGACCACCTGAGCAAGATACTTTCTCTCTTCTAACAATTCCATATGTGAAAGGAACGTCCGAAAAGATTAGACGAATAGCAAAGAAATATAGAATTAAAACCGTCTTTAAATCTGAATCTACGTTCCAAAGCTTTTTGACAAAAACAAAACCCGATTTATCCACACAAGAGAAAGATTGTATCTACCAGGTACCATGCCAATGTGGGGGTCGTACATTAGAGAAACAAAAACGCCCTTTAAATGTAAGACTGGCAGAGCACAAACAACACACACAGAAGGGGGAATCAGGGATCGCTGACCATGTTTGGTCTCAACAACACAATATCAAGTGGTTAGAAGTACGGGTTGTTCACAGGGAACCACATTGGAGAAAGCGCAAATTTAAGGAAGCCGTCTTTATTAAAAACAATAATAATGTCTTTAGCAATCCAAGTATGGACATACCAAACATTTGGAAACCACTATTAAAGCGTACTAATGCCGGCGCCTTAGGTGAGCAACCCCACGCTTGACCGAACCCAACTCCATCACGGGTAAATAATCTTCCCCAGTGTATATAAACTCAGTAGCTTTAGGAATTAGGTTTAGTTTACACTTGAGAACGGACAGAGATAGTACTGCCCGAAACATTGTGTGAATAAATTAATAAAGACAATAGAAGTCCGAAATTCTTTTTGTGATAGGTAAGAAGTATTAATAAAATGATTATAAGTTAGCAAAATAATTTATTATACAGACTAACTTTTATGACAACCTGTCATATATTTGTTAAAACTTTTGTTTGTAACAAGATTTGGGTTTTAAAACTAAAAAATAGTTTTTTCTTAGACTGTAGTAGAAGTTTTCAAAAGTTTTACTAAATAATTCTTACAATTTTTTTTTTTTTGTAAATTCAATAAAGATATATATTTCTACAGTAGTTTTAGGCCAGCCGCGCACTAGGCAGCCATATTTGGAGCAGTTTAGTGTAGGGTAGTCTTTTATGACTTCTATTTCAAGATAGACGTATAAGACGAAATAGTTATTTACCATATTAGTAAAAACGTGAAAAATACTCCAAAGGCTTATATTAAAAATAGTTCAAAGATACTAAAAAACATCCAGAGTCTTCTTTTATTAACACAGTAATGTCGGTACGATCGTTCTATGCGTAAGTAAATTATGACACGAAGGTAAGAAAATAAAATTTCTACAGCCGTACATTCTTTTTAACCCTAAAAAGCTTTGGTAGTAATTATTTTACTATTTAAATCTCAATTTATGATCAAAAAAGGGCTTGGTGCAATAACCGGCTAAAGTCCATTTTTTTCCAAAATGTAATTTTCGCTGATTTTGTCTTAAAAAATAGGTACTTCGCATAGTTTACTGTAAAAGCCGTCCACGTATAAAGTGTAGTTTGTTGCCTATCCCCACGTGACCCATTTTAACGCCAAGCGGTTTGTAAAGGATATTTGGAAAATGTATTAATCGCAAATAGCGGCTAGGTGCGGCACATGACCGAAAGTTAGTAAATGGGCATGAAGACTGCTTCGTATTTGTAAGATGTTATAAAATAACTATATTAGCAACAAAGTAACTACCCCTTTTATGTTTTATGACAACTGTGCCGGGCAGAACAAAAACGCTGTGATGGTTCATTTGTTAACAAAAACATATTTTTAAAAATAGTTCATCATTTTCGTAAATCGCCAAGGCACTGGACCCCCTAGATGACAGCACAAACCATATTGTAGTCACTCCGATTAGTGAAATCGTGAAAGCCAATATACGCGATGGATTTTGGTACCGAGGCCAAGTCTCTGGACCTCCCTAGATGAAACCACAAACCATATTGTAGTCACTCCGATCAGTGAGATTGTGGAGGCAATAAACGATTGACTTTTGAAAACGCCGCCAAGTCTGTGGACCTCCCTTAGATGACAGCACAAACCACATTGTAGTCCCTTCGATCAGTGAGATTGTGGAGGCTTCTATAAGTCATTGACTTTTGAAAATGCCGCCAAGTTGTTGGACCCCCTAGTCTATAAACTCAGTGAAATTCCACAAGCCGGTACAAGTAGAAGTAGCGAAACATCTGCTTGTTATACGGACTTATTCGCTGAATATTTTATGAACTATGATCATTTAGAGTATCAAGAAAGGCTTCTATTAAGTATATATGTATTTATCTATTTTATGGCATATTTATTAGAAAATATTTAAAACTCACCGAGCTGTTTTTTAAATTTTTGGATAACGTCGCATTACAAAATTTGATGGTTTATGGTTATCCCCCTATTTTTATTCTTTTAAGGTATCGATCAATAGATTATTTGGATGATATATTCCATACTGCTTTTCTGCACTTAACTTTTCGAATTAACTTTTCTGTATTAAAAGACATTGTATGTTATCGGCTAGAAAGAAACAAACATCTAATTATTGCGTGTTCACTGAGAGCAATAAATTAGGGATGTGACTGCGATCAAAGTTGCAACAAATAATTTTATCAGCTATTACTTAGGCCTGGTGAAAGCCGTAAAAATATCACTCTTTATTATTACCAAGTTTTGTTTGTTGTGGAGCATTTTAATAGCCAAAGGCTTTGATTTTGTTTAAATAACGGTAGGTATTATCTACTATTTGGTTTTTAATTTCAGTTTATAGTAGTTAAAATTTTGACAGCAATGGCTACTTTAAACAAACAAAGAAAAATCAATGAACTGTGGTTACATTTTGAGGAGGGTGAACATAAATTGGCAAAATGTCGCTACTGTTTGAAATTGAGTAACAAAACATCGGTAGCCAATTTAAAGAAGCATTTAGCAGTAAAACATCCAATGGTTGTTATTTTGCCATCAAGTGGGATTGATTATGAATCAAGTGCAAATAAAAAGTCAACTTTATCTTCAACAGCCATTTGTAAAACAGCGGGTCCGAGTAGTGCAAATCCGAATGCATAAATACTGCTACAGTTCCAGAGAGAGCTTGTTCATCCAGCACCAGCTTTTTAAAAAGCCACAAACACAACAAAGCATTGCTCTGTTTGTAAAGAAAAAAACACCATCTGTCAAAAGCACTATAATTAGCTTTTGTTAGGGCTTTTTATTAAAGACAATCAACCTTTTAAATAGTAAAGGACAAAGGATTTCGTACATTTGTGGCCGGAATCGCTCCAGATTATAATTTTTCAGGGCAAAAATATTTGTCAAATTCATTACTGGGAGAAATGTACCAACGGTATTACCTAGTACAAAAGAAATAAATTAAAAAAGCTAAAAAGTATGTTAAACATTGAACCATTGGACCTCTGCAGCTAATGAAAATTATATGGGTATAAGAACCCATTTTAAACGCTGTGCTCAAGGTAATAGAAATTTACACAATTTGTGTCACAACAATTGGAAACTGCACGTTTTTGGATCCCTGTTTTAAATCATAAGTGTTTAGTGACGACGAAAGCGCTAAAGATATTTAAAGGGAGATAACTAATTAAGTGACGACAATTATAAATGTCAAGGCCGCCAAAGCAACAAAAAACATACTCTCATATTGGGTCGAGTTTGACAGTAAAATTGCTGATCTTATTCCAAGAGAAGCTTCAAAAACTCGGGCTATTCAGGAGGTTGATAGGTATTGTTACAACACTATGGCCCATGTTAACAAAAAGTCCAGTACATTTTTAGGAACCAAACCAAAACCTTTTGGTTTAGTATTAGTTAACTTTAAAAGTATTATTTACCATTTACCATTTTTGCTGTTGGCTAATTAACTATAGGTTATTATTAAATTTTATTAGGTTGGTAGGCCTGGCAATTGCCTTGCACCAACACCATAAACAAAGCAGGTTGGTAGCCAATCTGGCTTGGTATTCGTAACCGAAACAGTTTTGTGGTGCGACAGACGCCTTTGTGTTATGAAAGTGTAGTTTAAGGTTATCCTCACGGTGTTTGTGGTTGTGTTGTAGGTTATTGTGAATATTAAAATAATTAGGATTGGTCATAAGTTTTTAATTTTCTACATAAGTACTTGCTTAATTTAATTATACTGGTCATTTATTTAGTTTAAAATCTATGATGGCAAAAAACCTTTTTATTTAGTAAATTGTAATAATGATTGTATAGTACTAAAGTCTGAACCTACAGAAAACTCATACTAATCACATTCTTCAAAATAACCTACCCTTGGACAAAATACTCTTGGTGTTCTTACTTCTTCATCACCATTGACATTTATATCATATTGAAAATCAGTTTTACCCCATTAAACATATTTTAAACACATATTATAAAAAAAATTGTAGGCTAACTAAGGCAAAAACCGATATTCCAATAGTTTACCCACACTTTGACTTCGGGATAACATAACTACTGGTTAACTAAAAGTCTTTGTAATTTACGTCAAAGTGTGTTGTTGTTTTGGTTTTTACCTGTTTTACTTAGTTTTTCAGCTAACTACAAAAGATGTATTTTTTATTAAAATATTAACCGTTTTTATTATTGTTTTAACTTTTGTTAAGAACTTATTTTAATTTAAACTTGTTTCGTTGTATTTATGTAATTGTTTAGCTATTATTAGTTCCATTTTTTTACATGCTGTTTTTTTGTTCAGGGTTTTAATTATGTTTATATTTTTACCAACTTTGGTTTTTATTCTTATTATTTTTAAAAATAATATCGATAATTACTGATCGTCTTGTCTTACCTACCCTTAGCCAGCAACTACCTGTGTAATAGCCTCGTTTCTACTGGTGCCACAGTCGAGAATAACACAGCAGACAGCATAACAGAAAGGTTATGCACAACAATCAGACATATGTATCCCGATGTATTTTTAGACGCTGAATCCGAATCCGAGCACAGAAATAGCTCTACACGTCCAAGGGCCTCTATAAGCCCTGAAAAATGGTTTCTGAAATAAGGCGGGGTCAAGGGTAAATTCTAAAGTCAAAGCCGGATTTGTGCTCGACAGGTCTACGGCTAACTGAAATTTGGCTGGGAAAATACCCCTTGGGAGCCGGAAAATCGTGTTTCAGACGTAGCAATGACATCAGTAATATTTTCATGTATTTGCGCGATAAGTTTATGGCCTGTAGAAATTTACAGTTTGGCACCGGCCCCAAACTGAGAATTTTAGCTGGCCAAAAACTTTTCGAGCACAGAATGAGTTCAGAATTTGGAAATACAATAGGATCCCACTGTTGTGATTGTTAAGCCTAAAAACTATTGTTTGGCCCCTAGGGGTCATTTTACCGGTTCTAAACTGAGAATTTCAACAGGCCATAACTTTTCGCGCACAATGTAAGGTTCAGAATTCAAATGTACATGAATATATCACTGTTGTGATTGCTACGTCTAAAACACGATTTTCCGGCCCCCAAGTGGTCATTTGTCCAGCCCAAATAGAAAAGTTTAATTAGCAGTAAACCTATCGAGCACTAATCCGGCTTTGAGTTTAGAATGCACCCTCGACCCTGCCTTATCCCGGAAACCATATTGTAGGGCTATAGTGGCCCCTGGGGCTAATTCCAGACGTGTAGGGCCATTTCTGAGCTCGGATTTAAATTTGGCGTCAAAAATACATGGGAATACATATGTCCGATTCTTGTGTATAAACTTTTATTTTTTTGTGGGGCTGTGTAATTGACTGCCTAGGTGCGTTTGCCAACTTAAATTTATAAATCGTGCAGGCTTCTGCAGTCGAGCTGCGGCAGCCAGACTGCCTAGTGCGCAGCAAGCTCTTTATAAAAGTAGAATTATAATAAAACACAAATAAACAGAATTTTAAACATAGTAATAAAAATTTTGGTAAAACATATTGGAGGGTTTGGTTAAAAAAAAAAACGATGTATCACCATTTTATTTATATTAACACTAGCGTTTTTTTTCAGATAGGGGCAAATACTGTGATATCGAAGGATTAAGGTGCTTGACAGATCATTTTGGTAATCAACAATTATAAAAATATTAGTCGGAACTTTTCCTAACTTTCCCATCTTACGAGATAGACTTTTGTGGAATTCGAAGAAATTCATTATTTTAGCTGTTTAAACTCGTAATGTCAAAAAATAATTAAATATCTGGTTAAAGTTAAAACTATCTAAAAATACGTTCCACAAGAAGTAACGCGGCTTGCAAAAAATAGACATAATGACATTTGCCACTGTTTAATTTACTTTTAGGGAAAAGGTTTCCAACTATTTTTCAAAAATTATAAGATTAAACGATGATACCCCACATTTACGTAAAAAAACGCCGAGGTCAGTCTTTAATCCCCCTGCCCTATATTCCTCGGGTACAAAAATGGGCCCCAGGCCCTGGCAACTTTAACCGATAATATCCCAAAACTACTAACTTTTAAACTCAGCTTAATATATTACTTTTTTTAATAATATAAAAATTCAACATTCTGTGATCCAGTTGTTCAATTGTTTTTTTGGCATTATTATGTTTATCAGCTTAAGAAAATAATTATTGCGACTTTAAGCAAAATCGTATTTTTAAAATAAAAATGTTAGCAATAGTGCCAACTTAAGCAGTATCTAATAAACCGGCAATTTTTACATCTTGATACCTCAAAAACCATTAACTTTAGAATTGGGCATGATATAGCTTTTTTACCAAAATTCTACGTAAAATCCAAAAGTAAAATATAAATTGTATCATTCTATTGAAAAATAATACGTTTTGCTGTATATTACGTGACACAGCTTTTCAATTGTTTTTTAAAATTATAATTATTGCCTTGTAAAAATTAATTCTTTTCTATTTTTTCTTTTAACCCAAATTGTAAGCAGAATTTTAAAATAAAAAATTGTGGCACTGCATTTAAAACATGAACGTTTTGTTGCATTCCTTCTAAACCAGATGTTTTTCTGGCATTGCCATGTTAATCAGCTTAAAAAATACAATTATTTTCAAATTTATCAAAATTCGCATTTCATATGGTTAAAAAGTTAGCAATAGTCCCGACTTTGAACGCTCTGCTTAAAGGTCAGTTTTCAATACGGAGAAGGTCAAAAACCAAATCGGATTTAAAAATATATGATCTCTATGGAATATAATAAGATAAAAATGTAGCCACATACAGTGCATTTAGAAGTTATTTCTGGATTGTATAATTCTGTAGTTAATTGGTTTTTGGTTTTATAAACAAATTATTATTGAACCGTTTATTAGTTGGCCCAAAAACTTTATGACAAGCCCTACCAAGACATTTTCAATTAAATTTTTAATACAAAACCACGTTAAAAAACATCAGCGGCGTAGCTAGGCGTGGACGAAGTAGGCGGTCGTCAAGGATGTTTCACTCAGGCTAAACAACAGATAACCTACAGTTAGATCCGCAGTGGCAAGAAACATTTTTCGGATTTTTACGACCTCGAGCAGAAAACAAATCGAGGGTGGACGAACATGCGCACCTAAAAGCCGTGGCAAAATACAAACTTCGGCACTCCGTGCCCTTCGTCCACAGTCTGACCGAGACGCTCATTAGCTACCGTACTTTAAAGGGAAAACCAGGACGGCGTCGGAAAATTCTTTTCGATAATGCGGATAGTCTCTTTGGCGCCAGGCGCGTTCACCCTCGATTTGCTTGCGCACAAATCCGTTTTTCGCCCATGAAATGTAACTTTTGTTTCGCGCAGATATTAAAATTGGCAATACGTCAAGATCAGTGAGCTGAACAGGCTAAAAACGTCGAGTTTGCAACGAAGCGGTGCCAAACACACGAGTCGGCAAGACGCAGTTGCTGTACTAATAACATAAAGGAGTTATCGCGTTCGGCTGCCGGCTCGGCAAAAACCGCCAAATCTGTTTTAATGCCTTACCTAAAGGAGTCACGGGACGCTTCTTTAAATGCAATGCAATCAGATCTAAAAACCCATTTTAGGTTTAAATTAAATAAAGCCTAAAAAATATTGATCACCGTCTTTACAGACTGGTATTACTGCACTTAAGACGTGTTATGTGATTTAATTAAGGGTGGCGCATAAAAACGGCATACTTTTTTTGTTTCTAATCAATTAAAATCATATTTTGGTTGTCACATAAACGTGACAACATTTTGTGGCTGCGTTTATCTTTATCTCGTACGAGGTGTGAGTGTGAGGGCACATGTCTTATGCTGTTTTACTCGCACTTATTTAAAATTGTATTTAGCAACATGCTGTCAGTGTCAGAAAAAAACAAAAGAGTTTTTAAGAACCGTTATATTTAATAAACTTAAAACATTTATCAAATATTTAACATGATAGGAGGTAGAGGTCAAGACTAGGATGATGGCGACAATGGGGTTAATGCAGTAAAATCAAAAATATTAACTAACCCAAAAGCATTATTCACTACTTGTAATTGCTACAGTTGAAATCACGTTCCATACTCTGTTCACTATATATTAAGAAACACTTAAACAAACTGTCAACATGTCAATTATAACACAAATATCAAACTATTTTCAGTTTTCAATACTAAAAAACCAGAAAATTTTAATAATTTTTAATTTAAATATTAGCAAAGACAATTGTAGTTCCACTATACGCTGGCTTGACTGAATTTATGAAGCGGCAAATTATACGTACTGTTTACGTGGGTACTCGATGGATATCCGTTTCATAAATTCCACGAAGCGAGCGTCCAAGCTGATGACCAAAAATTTAGCAGCATTGTTCTGGGTGTCTATAGTGAAACTACAATTGTCTTTGATATTAGTTTATTGTTTATTTTCTTTTAAGCTTAATTTTAACTTGACAACGGTGCATGGCAGACTTGCCACCGAAACGTCTTTTTAATTGGAATTTTTGGGTTTTGGGGGTTTTTCTTTATTTTGTTTCAGGCGACCGGCCAATTGATAGGGGTCAATAGGGCTAAACAGGGTCAGCTCGTATACCCCGGGACCAGGACCGAAGCGGTCCCATTCCTTCCAGGCGTGTACCCAACAAAAAGGCCATCCAATCAATGCATAAATACAAATAGTGACATCCAACTCAATGTATACATTGCCTATAGGTTTAGACTCAGTAGAAAAAAGTGTTTTTCAGTTAAAACCCAAGAAACAGTATAAAACAGGAGCTACTGTCTGGATTCGCAATGCTTTTCATCGAAGCAAATTTAGCAGCAAAAATTGATTAAAAATCTTTACTCTTCTACCACGCATTTATACTCGTTCATTATCATAAGTAGGTATATCGTTTAAAAACTTGTTTTGCAAGACAAATTTATGAGTGAGAGATTTTGGGACCAAAAATAAAGGGGCCTGCTGATGCGACTTTGCTCTCGTCTATATTAGTCCAAGCTACGCCACTGTAAAAAAACATAAGATATTATTTCCTTAGAGCACTGACCTATAATACCATGGCACCTTATTAATACGTTATCAAAATAATTTAACAACATTTTAAAGACAAGTTTTAATTATTTATAGAAAGTGTAAATAGGATTCATGCTAAGGGATATAATAAACCAGGATTAATTTGTGACTGCCTTCCCTCTTGCACCGAACCAGAATATTCAATTGTATCGGACAGAAAAATGTAAGTGCATTAAAAAAAAGTAGGTAAGAATTAGAATCCGTTATAAATTTTGGTTTAACTGATCCAAAACCAAGCATAATTAAACATTTAGTGCTTTAAATAATTTAAAAAATAATAAGTACATAAAGAATAACAAAATGTAAATAATATTTCAAAAACAACAATTTAATTTTGGTCGGTTTAATCACTTTTTCGTGGTACGTCTTTAAATTGGTTCAAATCATATCTTTCAGAAAGATCACAAATTGTACAATTAAATAATATTAAATCAGAAAGTAAATTCATAAATTGTGGTGTTCCTCAAGGTTCTGTACTTGGACCGTTATTATTTTTGTTATATATAAATGATTTAGCTTTTATCGATATAAAAGGCCAATTTACTATGTTTGCTGATGACACCACTATTTTATGGAACAATAAAAATAAAAATGTATTATTCGATTCAATTAATAATGACATTTTAAAAATTAAATCCTGGTGTGATTCTAATTTGCTTACTTTTAATATTAATAAAACTAATATCCTAACATTTAAATGTACTCTTAATAACATATATATATAAATGATCAAATTGTTAAATATTCTTCATGTACTAAATTTCTAGGCCTTTTTGTCGATGTTAAACTAAGTTTTAAAGATCATAAAGAAAAACTATGTAATAAACTAGCATCTAATTGTTATGGTATTAGAATACTCTCTAAAGAATTAGAAGATTTTTCAGTTTTAAAATCTATTTATTTTTCTTTAATTGATTCTATCATAAGATATGGAATTTGTTTTTGGGGAAACTCGTATCAATATTTATTAAATTCAGTATTTGTATTACAAAAAGAGCATTTAGATATATCTGCAAAGCAAAGACAAAAGATTCTTGTAAACCGTTGTTTAAGTCAAAGGAAATCTTAACTCTTACCTCTATTTATATTTTAGAAACAGTATGTTTAATTTTTAAAAAATATATTTAAAAAGTCCTAATAGTTCTTTATATGATACTAGAAAAAATCTCAACTTCAACTTCCGAATCCAAATTCATCATTAACAAAAAAATCTTTAATTTATGACTCAAAAAAATTATAATCATTTGCCCACTGATATTAAAAAAATAAAATTTTAAAAAAATTTAAACTATCTGTTCAAAACTTGTTATTAAGTAAAGCGTATTATGTATTAAAAAATTTGATGATAATTTTAGTTAGTCGTACCATTACATAAAGCATGTCTCTTATTATTCTTTAAAAGATCCAACACGACGTATCCCATGGCTCCGACCCCATAGGGCGTCGTGCGGAAGGCCATCCATATCGAAGACCACTCCTCGCGTCCGCTCGGTCAGTGATCTTCGGCCAAATTCATTTGCCTCAGTAGACGAAGGGATCCAAGGACAACAGATTTTTGCATCTTCATCACCGGTTGTTCGGGTGTATTTTCACATGCTGGAATGTACCTCATTTCCCTTAATATGCTATTTTTCATGCCTCCCAAAACGCCAATTATCAGGACAACTAAATCGCACGGTATACTCCGGATAGAGCCTCCGCTGGGGCGGAGAACTCTATTACGTACATGGTGTGGTTTGTCTTATCAAGGAGAACGATGTCGGGTTTATTTGCTTGAATTTGATGCGTTGTTGGGAACGCGTAGTTCCAGTATATGCGACAGTTGTCATTTTCCACTACTGCCTCAATGTCCCCGGGAGCAGTATTGCTGTTTCATCGATGCCGTAGTAATGCCTCAGGTGAGTAAAGTACCCGAAGAGCGTCATTATGCCGATGGATGTAGCTATTGACAGCATGCACTGGACAAGCTGACAATAGATGCATAAGGGTTTCGGGTTGCTGTCGACAGGCTCGACATGCGGTGTCAAGAACGTTGGAAAATTGGCTTCGGTACACCAATGTGTTTATCACCCCATCTTGGCATGCTAGTAAGAATCCTTCGGTCTCAGACTTAAGCTCGGCGGATTTCAAAACCCAAACGTAAGCTTTCGAGATAGATCGAGTCTATTGATGTTTCTGTAAAAGACTCCGTGCTGCGGCTTATTGATGGGATCTTCTAAGAGCATCCGTTGTTCGGCTCTTTAAACCGCAGCTGTTATAGCACTAGACTCCTGTCTTATAAGTGATTGGTCGTCATTAGAATATTTCAAATCTGAGACCGAATTTCTCCGCGGCTCGCTCGGCTGCCTTGAACAAAAATGCTCCAACATTGGCCATCTCATGTTCTTTTACTAACTGCACCAGTGGATCCGTGCTTTTGGCAACCTGACAAGCAAGATTCAAAACCAAACGATCATGCATACACTCCAAGCTTAAAAGGCCGCGACCTCCCTGATGGCGTGAGAGGTAAATGCGGGAGACTGATGAGCGGGGATGGATGCTGCGGTGAAGATGCATCATTTTTCGTGTGCTAACGTCCAGTTTGCGCAACTCTTCTCGCGTCCACTTAACTACTCCAAACGAATAAAGCAATAGAGGAACTGTCAGCATGTTAGTTGCAGCAACCTTATTTAATCCTGATAGTTTGGATTTCCATATTTTCCTTAAGCGTTGCCTGTAATTGCTTCTCAGCTCGGTCTTTACAGCTTTAACATCCTGAGTACGATTTTGGTCGATACCTAAATATCGATACGTTTCGTTATTTCTAAGCGGACGGAGAATCGCGCTGTCAGCAAGTTGATCAGCCTCTAAATCGTTACCATTTCGGCCCTTCACCAGCCTAAGTTTTGCACATTTGTCAAGTCCGAACTCCATGCCAACATCTTTGGTATATTCGTGAACCACTTTAAGAGACTGTTGTAGATCTCGCTCACTAGTTGCATAGAGTTTCAGGTCATCCATATAAAATAGATGGGTTACCTTACGCTCCCTTCTTCCTGGTGGTCCACAGCAATACCCCCGAGTCTTCCGAAGAGACACGGATACGGGAAGCAGCGATATACAGAATAATAGAGGACTTAGTGAGTCGCCCTGAAATACGCCCCGTTTAAATGTTATGGGATCAGTAATGATTTTTGTGCTCCAGATGTTATGGAGAATTTAGATTTCCAGAGCGGCATCAGCTGTTCGATGCAACGAATCAGGTTAGGAGGAACCTTGAGATCTTTAAGCAGATGCAATAATAATTCATGCGATGTTGTATCAAAAGCTTTTTGTAATCAATCCATGCCATACTGAGGTTGCGTTTGTATTAGATTGAGTCTTGTGTGATGCATCTATTGATTAAGAGATTTTCCTTGCAACCATTGATTCCTCTTTTTCCTCCTCGCTGCTCCCCTATATCAGAGAGAATAGGATCTATTGCACTCAGTATTCTGGAATACAAAATTCTAGTAAAAGCCTTGTAGCTGGTATTAAGGCAAGTGATTGGTCTGTAGTTCTTTGGCTGTGTTAGATCTCCCTTTTTGGTATTAATATAGTCCGGCCTTCCACAAACCATTCCGGAATTGGTATGTGTCCATTAAGCCACGAATCAAAGATTCTGGCCAAATGCAGATGGGTACTGGGGAATTTCTTCCACCAGAAGTTATTAATGCTATTCGGACCCGGTGCAGAATAATTCCTTGCACCATCTAGGGCACTTTTTACCTCCTCCGTCGTAATTGGTGGACTTTCGTGCTGGTTAAGTTCCTTGTCGGCACAATAGGCACTAAAGTTGTTTAAAGCAGGAGTGTTCCGTCGTAACGGCTTCGAGTCCTAGTAGACATTCTTCCAAAACTGTTTCACAACATTTGATTGTGGCGGATTTTCGACCGTTGGTGCTGGGTCTGCGAGAAAGCTAGAGGGTTTAGTCACAAATTTATTTGTTTCTCTCAGCCCTTTAGCCTTTTTCTTTAAGCTGTTGTTAATAACACCCAACGATCGTATGCGGTCTAGGCAACGGTGCTTAATGACCTGAAGCGGGATTCTGTTAAGTGTATGGTGTTTTTGGCGTAGCTTTAAAGCTATTTTTCTGATCTTTGTCGCAAAAGGTCTGTTGGCTGATATATAATCCATTACACTCTGAATGCGCGATGCCTCTTGCCGCGTTATTTTACTAACTACTAGGACTATTCTGGCATACTTATTACAACAAAATGTATTTCATATAGTAAACATACAGGGTTACCAAAGATTGACCATAAAATTTTCTTCAGAAACACATTATGAACCGTCGGTTGACAGTATTCTGCGCTAAATACAATGTTTCTTATAAAATTGAACACACGCAGGCGCATGATAAATGACTGATTTTTACATAAAATGTGAGTTTATAATATACATTTGAAAAGAGCTTAAAATCCTATTTTCGCCAAAAGTGTCATTTGGCGGGTTTCTGGAATAAACGATTCAATTACATGCTAAACAGTGTTCCACTAATCTGACAATAAGAGGGTGGCGTAAAGAAAGCGAAGGGCTCCAAAGTTGTAAAAAAAAGTCATTTTGACATTTCCAGCGTGGATATTTTTTTATTATTAGGGAAGAAAATAATTTAAGGATAAAAAAAAATATGTAATCCGTTATAATCCAAAAAATAAAAGTATTTTTTGGCATATTTAAAAATCAGTTTTTGTCCAGTAGTTGTAAGCAAAAGGACAAAAACATATTAAATTTTTTATGACTTTTTAAAGCTTTTTACCCCAGAGATTTTTTTGAGGTTTTGAATCACCCTGCATATTGTAGAAGATTCTTTAATGATAGGTTGTAGCATTTATGGGTTAAAGGTTAAAGCAAATATTTTTTTAAGGAATAACTTTTTAAAATAATTAAAATAAAAAAATACAGGACAATAAGTCTATCCGTGAAATAAGACCGCTTCGGTCCTGGTCCCGGAGTATAGAGGTTCCATTCTTTCTAGATTTTTGGCATGTACCCAACAAAAAGACCATTGAAAAAATGAATCCGCCTAACCAATATAAAGCATATCTTCAATCCATCCGTGGACACTATATTTAAAATTTGATCAGATTTTTTAATGTGCCATTTAATTCGTAGTAAGCAACCTTGTTAAAAAGTAATTTCTAAGCTTTTGAATCCTATGTACCTGAACACAGACTGATATTTAGTTTGTGTCCACTAACTTGTTTTTTTACCACTACAAAAATTAATATTATAATTAATTTAATAAATATTTTAACGGAAAATTGGATGCGCTAGAACAAAGTATTTTAACATTTTTCAATAAATCTGCTCCTTTAAAACTTTTTCGACGTTGAAATTTAAATGGTAAGAGACATTTTTGTAGCGTATCCAATGTTTTTTAAAATTTATTTAAATATTGATATTTGTAGAAGTAGGTACTAAAAATCCAAACTCAAGAAACAAAATTGAAAAAATTGATCAATGTTGGCTTATTTGACGACAATTACACAGGTCATCATTTAATCCAAGGGTACTTATAGGTTTTTGGGTCGCTAATTCCGAATCCAAGGGCTATTAAGCTTTGTCATGTCTGGTTCAAGGCCATTTAAATCTCGAATCGACAAAAATGGCAAGATAAATTTGAAAAAAAATTTTTGTGTGGCTAAAGGTCATATTGAAATCAAATCGACAAAAATGGTCGGAAATATCTTAAAATTGTATACATATTAATTTGTATTACTGAACTTATAGCCGCTTTTATTTTTACCATTTAAGGCCAGTTGAGGGTCAGATCGACAAAATCTAAAAAAATGTATACATAGGTTTTTGGGGTGGCTTTGATTAAAGTCGCAGTTACTTTTGCCATTCAAGGACTTCTAAAGATCGTATCAAGGTCATTTCGTAAATTGTAATCGTACTTTTTGGTTTACCTAATTTCAGAGGATACTACAGGACTGCCCTCTCTGAGTGATGCCATTTAAATGTTTTGATGGGACCCAGTCCGTTTTAAACGTCTTAATGATCTTTTATGGACTTAAAGACAGGTAACACACTCTTGTTCCTACAGTAACTGGTCGGAATATTTTGGTGCTTTGCCGTAATGGCTTGACACGCTCATATTTTTGCCTTAACTAGCCGAAACATTTACTTCTTTTAATTAGCTAGACACGTCAACGTTTATGCCTTAAGTGGCCGGGACATCCCCATACCCGTCATTCATCGTCAAAGCAAATGCAGGTTTATGGCTTAAGAAACCATGCCTGTATTCAAATCCACAGAAGATCCTAAAGTCGCCTAAAATAAACTAGACCTTATCAGAACATTTGATTGGGCTCACTCAGAGAATTCAATATTGTTGTATCTTCTAAAGTAAGCTAATCCAAAAAAGTACAAATAATTTTTTTGAGATTTTTTAGACCAAATTTTTTGGTTTCTAGATTTTTTATACCAAATTTTTAGGTTTAACTTTCAAATGATCTTGATAGGACCTTTTGGTATCCTTGAATGGATGGTGAAAGTAACTGAGACTTTGATCAAAGCCATCCAAAAAACTTATGAATATATGTTTTTAGATTTTTTAGTCATTTTTGTCGATTTGACTTTTATATGGCATTAAATGAATAAAATAAAAGTAGATATAAGTTTGGTAACCCAAATTAATATGTATGGAATTTTCAGATATTTCCGACTCTTTTTGTTGATTTGACCCTAAAATGACCTTGATACGACCTTTAGTTGTCCTTAAACGGTAAAAATAGCCGCGGCTTTAAACTCAGTCATACAAAATATGTATTTTTTTTTAGATTTTTCAGTCCATTTTTGTCGATTTGACAGTCAAATGTAAGGCCATTTGGCCGTGACATGATAGAGCTCGAATTCGAAATCAGCAACCCAAAAACCTATAAGTTCCTTTGTCAGGTTTGATGTTTATTCTCGTATTCTGTGTTATTTACGAACAGAGCTTTTTGTACGGAATTTAATATTCCCTAACAATAATGCATGATCTTTTACACGGCAATTTGTGAGTTTTCCATAAAAACAAATTGTCAAAAACCTGTTAGTTGCGATGGAAGACCTTTTAATATTAATGTTAAGGACTCAAACCTCAAACGATTTTTTTGTCACCTTACACAATATTTTCAATATATTTTTTAAGAAAAAAATTGTCTATTTTTTGGCCCAGCCGAATAAAGATGTCGTGTTTTTTTAAGTAAAAAAAAATAACTATTTTGTTTTTGTCCTAAAATATCATGATATTTTAAGGCCATAAAGGATATTTGGTTAATATGTATAATTTATAGGTCCGATGTAGGCCCCAGCGGTTTAAGTATCCAATTGCAATCACTACCTTCCTCTCGATTTAAAAGGGTTGTTGTAAGATCATCAATGGATTTAGTAGGTAAGTCTTCTTGAATAATCAAATAGACATAGTAGTAGACATTGCGACGCTTGCGCGAGCAGATCTCTTGCGGCGCTTGCGCGAGCAGATCTCTTGCGGCGCTTGCTCGAGCAGGTCTCTTGCGCCCCTTGAGCGAGCCAATCAGAATCAATTAAGGTACCCCGTCCAAGTTAGGCAACCCACCTAGCTCAAGTTAGTTAACTTGCCTACCGCCCACTCAACTTGCCTAACATGTTAGGCACTGCGTCCTCCGCGCCTAAACCTGAGGCGTAAGAGGGGGCTTAAGTCGAGGGTTTAAGCCCAGACGCAAAATCTTAGCGCCCAAGTTAGGTAACCCGCCCAAACTTAGGCAACTAGCTTTACAGCTCTGTAGCCTGCCTACCATCGAGGTAACTGAAGAACGTTGACAAGTGACAGGTGACAGATGACATTTGACAGATGATGCGGTTGTTGTTGGCTCGAAAAGGCCCCTAGCGCGCTAGCACGTTAACGTGCCCTGGGGCGCCATGCTTAGGGGCGCAGCCCTAAGTGTTGGGTACTCCATCCAAATTTCTAGGTTATGTGACAGGCGCATGCGCAGTACCCTAAATATGGAGTTGCACAAGATTCCTAATATGCCGTCAGAGATTTGACGCATGCGCAGTACGCTAAAATAGGTGTCGCCCAAGATTCCTGTAAATTGCAATTTTTCCACGGTCGGCACGCGCCACATTTTTCCCACGGTCGACACGCGCCACACCCACGCACCGCCATTTTCCCACGCGCCACACCCCTCACCAGAATTTTCCCACGGTCCCTAAAAGTTCCCACGCACAAGTAAGGCTATACACTACTAGCATGCAAATCTACGTACATGGTAAAAAAGATTTTTCGGTTAACTCGTTTGCTAGTTAGATGCTAATATATTTTTAAAAATTGTTACATTATTATGGCCTCATATTTATAAACAACAATAAAAATACCAGTTAGCGTGACATTACGTTGTCATTTTGAAATTTAGTGCTTTATTATTATCAAAAAATCGTACAGTGAAAAGATCAAAGTTGTATTTATACAAACGAATTAAGTTAAGTTAAACTAAACTAGAGTAACAAATTTCAAGAACTTATGACATTTATAATTTTTACATGCTTCAATAAATTATTAATATTATTACAATAATTAATATGTTGGAAATAAACTTAAGAGTTATTTTTTTAAATATTTCTCCATTGACTGCTAGACAATAACCCAGACGTTTATAAAATTGTCTTCTTACATTGGCTAACTGGTAAATTGAAATTTTATTGCATTCTGCAGAAATAGCATTTTTAACTCATCTAGATTAGAGTAATTTTTATCCTTGTAAATCAAAGTGACAACGTTATGTCACGCTAACTGGTATTTTTATTGTTATTCATAAATATAAGGCGATAATAATGTAACAATTTTTAAAAATATATTAGCATCTAACTAGCAAACGGGTTAACCAAAAATCAAAAATCTAAAGTTCTTACCATGGACGTAGATTTACATGCTCTTCAATAAACTTTAATAGAATTTTTCTGTAAAATAATTAGGGGAGCCAATAATTGACCTCATTAAAAATTACATGGGATTTCCTATGTCCCGCCCGGCGATGCATCACCCGGTATATGTTCTGTGTTTTACCCGTTACAGAATGATTTCGCGCTTGGACGAATACAAGTTAATTGACCCATGTATTTCTAATCTAAATATTTTACAGGCAACGTAGTTCCATTTTTTACAAAAATTCGTCATTACTCCTTAGGTGCAACCCTATTTTCTTTCTAGCTTTCATTAAGTTATTAATAACATAATATTATTATATAAGTTAAGCTTAAAAAGTAATTTATTAAAACATAAAAAGCAAATAACCTTATTTAATCAATGGAGTAAATGTTGTTATAGACCGTAAGCCAGATGAAAATTTTTTCAGTTATTTTATTTCAGTCCATACTTTAAAAATGCTTCAAGAGGGTTGTACATAAATCGTTGTGAGCGTCAGCTGCGTCTTCAATAGTGGAATTATACAGGGTGTTGAACTGAATTTAATTTGAATCTTTTCGTTGGCGTACCCTGTATAATTCTACCATTGGCGCCGCAGCTGACGCTCACAACAATTCACGTACATTCTTGAAGCATTTAACAAGTTATGACCTTTGAGGAAATTAGTCACGAAAATCTATCGCTGACTCACAGACCATTAAAATAAATATTTTATTTTTTCTTGCAGTGTCCATTGGAGGAGCAGCAGGACTTTTTATAGGAGCTTCAATCATAACAATTATTGAACTAATTTACCTTCTGTTTTTGAAATCCTGAAAAGCAGGTTCCTTTAAAATATGTTACTGTATTAGTTAGCGAGTCAGATGTCTAACAAAGCTTATTTACTCGTTATCCATAAAACTGTTAATTTTTTTTTTTCAGGGGTATATAGCCGAGCATAAAATTATTGTAATGCATACAGGGTTGGCCACAAAAGTGTAAAGGTATAAAGTTGTTTGTTAAATATATTTTATATTTCTCTTTTATTCGTCCTGCATTCTAACACTTTTTTGCAAAACACGAAAAAAGTTAAGGATCTGAAAACTATATATTTTTGTTTGCTTAATTCATATAAAATTTATACTTTTAAAAAATTCAGTGGTAATTTAATTAAATTTAATCTTAATAAATCTTTTAAATCTACAAATACCACTGCCAAATTTTATCCATAGTGAATGAGAGGGATAAAAAATGTCAACAAAAAACTGATTTAAAAAAAAAAGTTTAACACGCTGTATCAAGAAAACAATTTATTTCCAGACCCATGTTTATAAAAACTTTTTTTTATATTTTCTGAGGTAGAATCTTCCCTTAAATTTCTTACCAGCATTCTGTAACACCCTGTACATTTCTATATAATTAGTACTATACCAACAATATTTATATATTTTAAGTATATAGGCTTTGTTAAGTAACTATGTTTTAAGAAGGCATAAGGTCGAGTTCCAGAATTAGTTAATAAGAGGTAATTATGAAAGTAATTTTTAATTAAATATTATAGGTAACATGTTTTTTAATTACGTAAAATTTATAAACCAAAGGATAATTTCCTGCTTTTATTTATCTCCTTTTTCGAATAATTTATCAAGATTTATTAAGATATGGGTGTTTTAAATTAGGTAGGCCTTGTGTGACTAACCTTATATATACGTCAAATTTCCATTATTTTTGTAGCCCCAATCTGTCAGTACTAAACTTGTGTATTTATTCATGTCGTGCCATTTCAAGACGTCATGGGCAAATTTTACCAATGCATGGAAAGAAAACGGTCTAAACCAACGACAAAGAAAGACTGACGTTTCCGGTCTAATCTCTACTTACTAATGTTAAATAAATTGGATATAATATCTAGTGGTTTTCAGATTTAAAGAAGAGGTATATCAAATATGTTATTTTCTTAAAGCTTGATAAATTACTTTTTAAATATTAGCGGGTCATATTTTTAACACTATTAAAAATTGAATATATCATATGCACTGTTTTTGTAAAGCTTAAAATAAATAGTATTAAAATATACAGGTGGTTTCATTTTAAAAAACAATATTTTACCCCATAACTCAAAAACACGATGTTAATTGTTTTTTCTAATCTTTAACCTTAAGAAACCGTTAAAATACTACTAGTTTGCCAATTTAAACAATTCATCATCATATCAAATCCTCAGGACTATATTTATTTATCCAGCAAATAATCTCTTAGAGAATGAAATAGCAATCACAGATAGCAAAATAAGATTTATTACAGATTTACAAAAAATATAAATGGACGGAAGTTTTGCCTAAATTGGCATTCGAAAGTATTAGAAATAAAGAATTGTGGAGTTGAAATTTCATTTTCTTTTCTTTAAAGGTGTCACTTGCACTCCGAATACACTAAAGAATTATTCCAGAAGCGAAGAAAATTAATTAAAATACTTTGTAAAAAGTCATCTGTATTACTGAAAAATTTTCTTGGTATAATTGTTGTGAGTTTTATTTATCTAACTAATATTGTGGTTTTTACAAATAAATTGGTTTAAGTAGAAAAGCAAATTGTTTTAGTATTTATTGAGAATAGTTAATGTAATATATTATTTTGGTTAAGATCGTAGAAATATATTTAAAAGAATTACCGATTTTTTTTTTTTTTTTTTTTTGAAGCTAATATGTAAGCGTTTTTACAATTAAAATATAAGTAATGGAAAAAGATTTATGAAAAGCCTTAAAAATAAAATAACCCTAAATCTTAGAGTTTATAAGTTAATAAATGTTAAAATTTTTAAGGAAACAGGACATTTCTAGACGAGACACGCTTTTAATATGAAACAATTTTTAAGACTAAGTCACAAAAATAAGCTGATTATATAAACATAAACCTTTTAAAATATATATATTAAACAATATAATACCATTATATTATCAAGTTTTTGAAAATATTACCGACTAATCATGAATTAAATACGCGACAGGATATTTTGTGTCAGCATGATGCAGCTCTTTGTCAAAGGACAGCTCGGATTAACAAAAATTTCGATAGACCTTTTTGCACAAAGATAACAGTGGTCTGCTTTTTATTTATTTTTTTGTCTGAGGTCAAAGGTTTTGTAACCGTTTTTGGGTACTTAATATGTGGTGATTTTATTTGTGGTGATTATATATTTCCGTATATTTTAAAAAGTTTTAAAATGTAAGATATACGACGACCCAAAATATTTGGTACAAATTAAATTTGACAAGTTTTAAAATTATAACTATATTTATTTAAACTAACAATATAATGTTATAATAATAATGTACAAAAATCCTGTTTTGCAGCATACATAAGGTGCTTATGGCTTGTCTTGATCACCAAGTTTTAGTCTCTGGGCCAGTAATAAAATGTACTTTATGATAGGAACACTTTTAAAACCTTTTTAGGGGTTACTTTTGACGAGTCTACCACGAATATTCATACCGACATATATCGAGACGGCGCTTTAACTGTCAATGTCAAATATTTCGGGTGTCGGACTGTTTGAGCGCGTCCCTTTTAACGGTTGACAAAAGAAGTTTACTACAGTGTTTTTCATCCAATATTTAAACATTCTGCCAGTGGTCGTACTCAGATAAATAACAAATACTTACTACTTGGATAGCTCGAGAGTAACTGAGGGCCCCGAGGCCGCTTTACGTGCATCGAGGGAGTTTAAAGATTTAAATAAAGCACAATCCCAGAAAACTCATTTCTTTTCAACTCAGTCATTTTTCTAAATTCAGCATGCAAAAATGTTCACCCAACAAAATTTTGACCTCAAAAATGTCGACATTGCAAGTGTCGATTTTTTCTTGTGAGGTCTTTTAAAGAAATAGACCTACACATAAACTGGTCAAAATTAAAACTAAAATAAATTCAAATATCTTAGAGTTATTAAAAAAATCAAACTCCATAGACACATAATAGCAAATACAATGGGAGGAACCTTAGTTTAGGTCCATCCAGATTTACAGATGAAAAAGCAAATTTTAAAGCATAAACTTTCCAATAAATAAATATCTTCATTTGTATGGTCATACCAGGATGATAATTGCATATATTTCTGGTTAATATTTATACAGCTTTTAAAATGTAAGAAACAATTTTTATAAATTCTAAACTGTGTAAATATGCGATAATAATAGAGGATGTCAGAGTCAACAAAGAAAAGCAAAGACAAATGAAAAGCTTTTATAATAACACAAATTTTCGTTTAGTTCCTAAACCATCAACAGTTGCAACCAATGCAAAACAACACATATACTTAACACAAACTAGAATATTGGTAAGTACAAATATTTAAAACAGTATAGTGAATCTTCAGTTAATTTCCGATAAAGGATCAGATCACATGGCAATTAAACTAAAAATGAAAACTACACCACTACTTAAACAGGAAAACTAGTTATATAATTTTAACAAATGCAACATAGGTACAGTAAAAAAGATCTAGAATAATGTATAATAGAAAACAGTAACTTTTCTTTTACTATAGATGAAATCAAGCTTTTCAATGCCGTCAACTATTAATTATTTTCTTTTTCTCTTCCACAGTTTATCATTAAGCTGGTCAAATAAAAACTCAATACACAGGGAATGTCCGGAGTAGGACTAAAAGAAGAAAACTAAATGAGCTAAATTAAAAGATTCAAAAAATGCCAATAACTTTTAAAGCATTCATAAGTCATTACGACTCGACTGTAAGTTATGGAATATAGCACACGTTTTTTATAAATTTACAACCAGGTATTTTTTAAAGCAAAATAAAAAATTTCTTATGAACATTTATTTTTTATGCTTTATTTGTTTTCTGGGATATTAAATTTAAACAAAATATTATTTGGCTTTTCTCCAGAATAAAATTAAAAAGTTTATTTAACATTTTAAGAAAATTTAAACTTTTATACATTATGAAGAACTATTCTACTCTTACACAATCTAATAAAAGTTATGATTACTTTAAAAGAAATAAAAACTAATAATAAATAAAGAAAGTAATCATAACTTTTATTATATTTTGTAAGAACAGAATAGTTCTTCATAATGTATAAAAGTTTTAATTTTCTTAAAATGATAAATAAGCTTTTTAAATATTATTCTGAAGAAAAGCCAAATAATATTTCATTTATTTTTACCAAACAGAATTGTTAAGAAAGTGACATACTTTAAAAATAGATGGCACTTTACCAAATTGGAACACAAAGATGTAAAACTGATGTTTTGTTAGGTACTCTTTGCTAAATTGATTGTAAGAATAACTTAAACTTTTTAAAACTTGTCTGTGTGATGGATAATGGATACCTCTTAAAACATATTTTATTGGATTGTGCAATTATAAAAAAAATAAATATGTACATCTTAATCAATTATTTCAAGAATACTAATTTTTAACTTTGGTGATTCTGTATTTCTTTTTGGTACATTGTGCAATATTACCAGCAAATATAAAATAATGGCATTATATATGTCAAGTACAACCCTCTCAATAATGACCCGTTTATCTTGTCTATAACCCCTGAATATAAACAATATGCTTCTGTTGAGTTGACAAGGAACACAGGTTTGATATGACACGTCATTGTCGCCCTCAATACATGTCACTTGATTAGAATTCCAGTGAGTAATTGTTAACCGGCAATACAATTTGAATATTGAGACCATCAAGATATTTTTGGCAATAGAATTGGGTTTGTGTTTGCTTTTCAGTGACATAAATAATACACATTACCCTCTACCACATCTACCTATATCTTTTGTTATCGGAACAGCAAAAAATTTTTATATATTATATTACACAATCCATAAATTTGATCGATTAAACTATCCAACATATTCTGATCAAGATGTTTCTTGGAAAATAGTTGAATGTACAATAATTTAATAAAAACACGATATCGCGCAGCGGTCGAAAGTTTTGATTTTAAAACGATTGTCTATGAAACCCAATCCAAGCCACTCTTGCAAAAAATATTTGGGTAGTTTAATCGATTTGATTTTGTAGGTCAAGTGGTATACGAGATTATTTTTGGAAAATCATTAAAGTCAACAACACAGAATTTCAATGACTATTTCACAAGTGTTTTACACTGGCAAAATGTCATAGCAACCTCCTGTTTTCTATTGGCAAAACTCCTACCTGCTCCTACTTTGATAAAACCAACATGGTTGAATTACAGCGCTAAAACTTATTTAGGGTAAAGTGAAAAAACTAAAAAACTGTTGTCAATTTATATGTAAATTAAAGGTTGAACACCTACTTAGAATTCTCGTGAAATAGTCTTGTCGAATATCATTAGAGAAAAAAATTTTTAGGAAAAATATTTCGCTTGTTTTATTCAAGTTTGTTGCTTTTTGGTAATTTCTTTTATGACATTTGATCAATACCACTTGACTGACGTCTCTTGTTATTGTTATAAATGTCATTCACGAAATTGCCAAGCAACAGACTTTTTTCTCTCTCTTATGATATTATATACGATAATATAGTTTGCCATTTTCTATCAATTTTGACCACCAACCAGTTTGAATGACAGAAATTTATTCGGGGGTAACTTCCCTAGTGCATTTAATTTTTTCGGAAAAATTCGGAAAAACGAATTTCTAAGTAATTTGTTTTAACAAATAGCGTGGGCAAAAGTGGTATTCCAATTTTTCCACAGGAAAAATTACATGCACGAGGGATATTTGGTAAGATTATTTTTTGAGTTAAATAAAAATTTTTTTAATACAACATTTTTTATTATTAAAACAAAAGAAACAATAATTAATAAGAATAATATAACTTGCAACTTGTCAAACTTACATGAAATTTTTTCGATTTTTGCAATTGTTAATTGCGTACAAAAACAGCGTTGAATTCAGAGGGTGGTCCGGGAGGGCATTTTCCGCATTTCCTTTCGGTTCATAAAAAGTATTAATAGAATTTTTAACAAACTTTGTTACACAGACAAGAGGTTTTTACATGGAGGCTTTTTTGTCCTTAAAATTTTTAGAGTAAAAATTTATTTTTGTTCACATAACATGACCTTTTGGAAACATTCATGCCCCCCTATGTTAAAACAGGTCTAAATTCATTACTGTACAAAATTCAATTATTTTAAACTGTGGCTATATTTTCACATCAAGTCTCACGAAAATTTGCACACCTCTGTTACATTAGACATTGTATTTATAATTTGTTTTCTTCTAACAAAGATAAAATCCCAAGTTTAGAAAGGGGTTAAGGGGGTAAACACGGTGTGAGATCAAGCGTGAATTCGTGAAGCAATTTTTCTTAAAAACAAGGCGAGCTACAAAGAAAATACAGGAGACTAAGAAGTTGTATTATTAATTGCATAATTATAAAAAAATATATATAAAAACGTCAAAAAATTCAGTGGCGTACTTTTTTTTTTTTTCAATAATATATGTTACGGTGCCGACTGAGACGCTATTGGACCTAATAATAACAATCTGGTAAGGGTTATATAGGCGCCTTATTACTTTAAATAAATGTACCAAAATTTTATTCAAATCGGTCTAAGCATATTAAAATTATTTAGAAAAAAACTGTTTTTTTTTTATTTTAATGTCCTGTATCTCAGTAAGGAAGCAACTTCGAACATATGTTTATAGAAACTTTTTTCATAAAATAACATAAGAAATCACACTTTGAAGTTTTGTACCGTTATTACCCTGTATATTTTTTGACATAATCATTACATGGACGATTGTTAAAACATAATTTGGGAAAGATAAAAAGCAAACACGTAATTTAACAGAACAACTAAAATTTATATTAAAAAAGAAAAGAAAAAAACCCGAAATTGAAACTGTCCTGCAGAATTAATTATTAAAATTAAAAAGTTTATCCTGACTGGCCATGTGTTATTCAATTTAAAGATTCTCATAAGATTCCTACGTATGTTGTTAAATTTGGAAAACTGTCTTAAATTAGATTTAGAAAATATTGCAAAAAGGCAGTTACAACAATTTTCAAAAAATCTAAAATTCATTAAATGGGTAGAATCATTGCTAAAACGGATTAAATTATTGTACTTATAGATAAAGCTTTAGAGAGAACTAAAACCTCTAATTTAATGCAGTTGTTTTATTTTATAATAAATAATTTTAAATGATATTATAAACAAGGGCTTTTAGATGAGATATTAAACAATGTGTCAAAATCTAAAAATTAGGATACACTCATAATAATAAAAATGTTTTCCCGTCCAGTATTGTCAATAGAGGTAACTTGGAGGTTAGCATAACCTCTTTTAAATATAAAGATGTATACATAGTTAATAGGAAATAACACCTTTGATTTAATTGCGTATATTAAAAAAACATAAAGTGGTAGGTTGTAACTACCAGATTGTGTAACGTTTATTTACGATGGTAATTAGTTTTATGTTTAATATATTAAATAACCAAATTTTGTTTTATTGGAGAAAGGGCGTAATTGGCGATATCTGTAAGTAAAGTAGATGTATTTTAAAAGATATGTTTTTTGTCCTGATTTTAAAAACACATTGTATATTATTGACAAAAAAATAGTTTTTTACCTAGTGAAAAAATATTTATAAAGAAATAAATTGCTACTTTTAAAAAATTTAACCAATATGTAAAATGCGTGGTCCTTCCTAAATACGGTACGTAACTCTAAAGTGTGAAATGTCTTTTTTTATCTTAAAAACAAAAAAGTATAGTCGGAGTCGCTCTTATCGTGCGGGTGTATCAATTAATTAACGACAAACTTTTGCAGTTACGTTTCTTTTTATCCTGTTTAATAACACCTTCTAAATACAACGCGTAAGATAAATGAAATAGGTATATGCAAGGTTAACGTCCAAAAAAAAGATACAATTATAAATATTAGTGGCTTTATAACAATCATTATAATAAAAGAATGCCTAATTTTGATGGATGGCATTTAACGTCAGTTTGATAGATTAAATTTCAAAATATGGAGAAAAACAAAGCCTTTCTCTGGATTTCTACATCCCCAATCTAAAAGATGGTATTAAATCTTGTAAATTATTTTAAGAACGAAAAGGCAAATAAAGAATTATCTATATATAGTATATAATATACAAGAAGAACTAGGTAGTAGGTGAAAAAAAATCTTATGCACAAAATAGAAAAAAAATGCAAACGAAAGAAGCCAAAGACTTTGTGGCGAGCCGTGGTGCAGGGGCTAACGTGCTAGCCTCTTACCGCAGCAATCCGGGTTCGAATCTCGGAATCGGACATCGGATTTTTAATTGCTCGTCACCTCACAGTTGGCAATGGCAAACCACTGTATAGTATTCTGCCATTCCTAGGTAGTAGTTATATAAAAATAACGTCCGTGGTGGCACTACCGCGTTGTCTAAAAGGTGCTGTGAAATGCAAAAATTGCATGTTTTAGTGCTTGGATAACGTCGA
Organism: Listronotus bonariensis; assembly: GCA_014170235.1. Taxonomy (NCBI): domain Eukaryota; kingdom Metazoa; phylum Arthropoda; class Insecta; order Coleoptera; family Curculionidae; genus Listronotus; species Listronotus bonariensis. Next base: position 35,583 of record JACEGR010000200.1, on the reverse strand, counting down.
CGGAACACGATGATAATGGGTTAAACATTCAGTAACCAGGCACTCACGGTACACTGGTATTTAGGCATAAGCCTTCGTGAGATGTCATAAAGATAAAAAAAGACTAAAAATTTAAGTGTATCTGTGAAAATGAAAGTAAGTAGTATTTTTGGATGAAACCTGGATGTGTTCAAATGGGAGTGGATTAAAATCTTGGCAAGATGATTCTGTGAACAGCATTAAAAGAAAAAAAGGATGTGGCCAGGAAAAACGATTTATTGTCCTACATGCCGGGTCTTTAACGGGATTTGTTTCAGGTGCTTGTTTAATTCTTTCTTCAAAATCTAAATCTTTGGACTATCATGACAATATGAATTGCGATTTGTTTGAAAAATGGTTAAAAGAACAATCATTACCCAATTTACAAGAGCCTTAATCAGACAATGCTTCATACCATTCAATAATTCTTAATAAAAAAGGTCAAAAAGGGAAATTTATGATTGGTTAATCGAAAATAAAAATTCTTTACCATATAATAATTTGCTAAAATCTAAACTTATTTCAATGGCAAAATCACTGAAAAAACCAAAAGTTTATGCAGCTGATCAGATAGGGCGTGAATGGGGCCATAAAGTTTTACGATTACCGCCGTACCACTGCCATTTTAAAGCAATAGAACTTATATGGGCAGGATCAAAACCCCATTATAAGAAGCATGTGGGCGCTGGGCTTAAATCTGATCAGGTTGAATTAGTTTAGAAAGAGGCACTAGACCACATCACAGAAAAATGTTGGCGGAAATCACTGGAACATACTAAAAAATAAATAAAACCTGGTGGGAGAGGGAACAAATACTTGATGTTGACATAGATCCACTAATCATCACACCATTTAAGGATGATTCGGAAGATGACGAATAGTTTCTTGATCCCATTAGTGGGAAATGATAATCGAATAGTCTTAAAATTCGTTTTTCTTTTTGTTATAAAGTTTATGAATCAATATTCCTCGCAATATTTTTACACATCCACTAATGTGTGTAATATTTGTGTTTAGCTTATATAATTCATAATTAATAATCAAACGAACTTACCTGAAGTGAAGTTCGATGTTAATTATATGAAGCGTCCATTCCGAATATATCACTTTTTACCATTCGCCTTTTAGTGCTGGTCGCGCGATACCGGAACATTTCTTCGACTTATCGAAATCCGATACCGACGCGACGCGTCAATCAGAATACTGATTACAGACTTATTTGTGTGTGGGTGTGCAGGTTAAGGTGTGTATTTTGTTTTACTTTTGGATATCCATATATCAACACTAGGAAAAGTAAGTACAAAAACTATATTTGTCTTTTTTAATTTTTTAGCATATTTTAGCAAAAATGGGTTCTGAATCAAGTGATTCAGGAGATGAAATCTCCAACAAGGAGTTGCTAAAGAAAATAAGGAAACTGGAACGGAAAATGGACAAAAAGAAAAGTAGACACAAAAAGCGCTCGGGGTCAAACGATCGCAGATCAAGAGCAATCAGCCGTAGATCAAGAACCAGATGCAGATCGACATCTGCCATTAGGTCTAGATCACGCAGTTTGAGCCGACATTCCTCATCCTCAAGGCTCCAAAGAGATAATCGTAGCCGGAGAGGCACGGAATCTCGACACAACAGTGAAGATCGAATCTCTCAAGGTTCGGCGACTCACTTACTAGAATTGGATGATCACAATCCGCGAGATGTGACTTCCATTGAACCACCTGAAAATGTACATAACATAGATTCGAGCCCTGTATTACAAATTCATAATGATGAGGATATATCAGATAATCTTATTCATATTCTGGGCAAGAATCCAGAACAAAATCCTGATAAAAATGCTCTTATACACCCAGCGCTAACCTCTAGATGGAGCCATGTATTAATTAACGGATTGGAGAAGGAAGAAAAACTCCCATTGCTAAACAAATATGTGCTTCCTTCCAACTGTACAGCCATGACTCCACCTGAAGTAAACCCAGAAATTATAAATATTTTGTCTACTCCCAATTTAACTAGGGATAAAAATTTACATGCTGAGCAAAACCAATTATCTAAAGGTCTAGTAGCGCTCTCAAAGGGAATGGAGATTTTCTTACGGGATAAAATGGATATTCCCAACGGGATAAAGGAAAACCTTCTAGAATGTTTAAACGACTCTGGTGGTATTTTGACAGACTTACAATATAACATAACCATGGTCAGACGAAATCTGATAACTCCAAGCTTGAGTAAATCTGTCAAAGAAACTGTTGATCAAACCAAACCCATAACTTTTTGTTTGGCACAGAACTATCAGAGAAAGTTAGAGAAGCAAAATCTTTTGAAAGAACAAGTGAAGATCTAAAATCAGTACCTACAACATCTCATTACAAAACCCCTTATACGCCATATACCAAACAACAAAAAAAAGGGAGGGAGGGTCAGCACTAGCTACAACGCTAACAATTCTTTAAACAGAGCTCGCCCGCCCTATCGACGACGAGAGGCGATGGGAGCACAAAAGGGCCACTTCTCGAACCCAGCGCACCGACAATACATCAGAAAGAGGAAATAACAGTAAGTAATACAGTTTTTGCAGGCCGCTTAAAATATTACATAAAAGAGTGGCAAAAAATCACACCAAGCACATTATTATTATCTTGGCTGAAAGGCTATACCATTCCCCTCACGGAAATACCTCACCAACAAAAAATCCCCAAACAAAAATTTAACAAACAAGATCAGCATTTTATAAAAATAGCTATAGGAAAATTGTTAGATATGGGGGCTATCAAAACATGTACCCCAACAAGTAATCAATTTATATCTCCAATTTTTCTTAGGGACAAGCCAGAGGGGGAAAAAGGTTCATTTTAAACCTTCGTGAATTTAACACATACGTAAATGTATCACATTTTAAAATGTTAGTTTTAGAACAGCTATGAAATTACTGCAAAATAACTGCTTTATGTCAACCATAGATTTAAAAGACGCTTATTTTTTGCTTTCCGTTAATAAAAATCACAGAAAATATCTGAGATTTTTATATGAAAATCAATTATATGAATTTACTTGTTTACCATTTGGCTTATCTTCCGCACCCTATTGTTCCACTAAATTAATAAAACCCCTTATTAAAAATATCAGGAAACAATGTGTATATGTTGTGTAAATTATTTGGATGATTTCCTGATATTTGGAAACACATTTGAAGACTGCAAAAACAATACTCAATATACAATAAACCTCTTAGAAAAATTAGGGTTTGTCGTAAACTACGAGAAAAGTAAATTATTACCGAAAACTAAACAAACTTTCCTCGGATTTATTTATAATAGCGAAAAAATGTTGCTTGAATTACCGGGGGAAAAGCGACTCAAAATTAAAAATTACATCCAACAGTTTCAAAAAACCAATAAAATTCATAAAATTAGAGAGATATCTAGACTTTGCGGAATATTAATATCAGTTTGCCCAGCCATAAAATATGGTTGGTTATACACCAAGGCACTGGAAAGGGACAAATGTATCGCTCTCGAGGCTAATAATAAAAATTACGATGCCAACATGAAATTAGGCTCAGAGGCACTTAAAGACCTCTCTTGGTGGCATAATATTATTTTACAGGCTAATAATAGTGTTAAATTCGATTCTTTCGATATGGTAATTTTTACAGACTCATCCTTAACCGGCTGGGGCGCATGTTCAGGTAATCAAACAACCAACGGCTGGTGGGATGAAAAACAAAAACATAAGGTAAATGTACTTTTTACCGACCGATTCCTATTACCGACCACATGATTTTTCTTAAAAATACGGGCTCGTACGGGCGTCTAATTCCCCCATGCCTAATTCTAACCAAGTAACTACATCACTAATAGATGTGACAACATGGTAACCTTATCCACGTGCCTAACAATTTCGAAATTCACCAGTTAGGACGATACTCCTGTGAAGTGAAGCTAGTTTCCATAAAGCCGCTAAGAAGAAGCTGGTTAGTAGTATCCGGGAACTGCTAAGCAACTATTCAATACCTAGGTAAGTATATCTCAAATACCATTAAAAAATAAAACGAAATATATTTTTTAAATTGATTTTGTATATTATCATTATAATTATTTCATTTGTTTAGGTGTTATTTATATTAAATCATAGGTCGGTGAAAGGTACAATACAATTAGATGATCCCCTATTACCGACCGATCGGTCGGAAACAACAGCATGTGCCAATTTTATTTATTCAACTTTTTAATGTTTCTTTGATACGTTATAAACTTATTAATATATTTTTTTATTGTTATTACACTATTTATTGCTAGGACCATTTACCGACCATTGAAAATTTATTCTTTAAACGTTTAAATTTATATTAAACTTGGCCAAGTTTCGTCTTTAAACAAAGATATATCTGTTGATATAACAATATTTATATTCATAATTTTCGCTTTTTCGGTTTTGGAAACAACAAACTGAATATATTTACCGCACTTTACCATGTTTAAATAAATTTCAATTAAACGATAATTGAAAAATTTAATAATATTACTTATAAAAATTATCTTAACAAAATGGTCGGTAATAAAGTTCAAGATAAATGCATAAAATCCTTTACCGACCAAACAGTTCGCTGAAAGGTGGTGATATGGTAAATAAGCGCGTTTTACCAACCATACATTTTACAAACCGCGCCAAAATTATCGCATATGCTGGATTATCTTCATATCTTTTTTAATAATTAAATTATTAAGACAATTAAAAAAAGGAAAATGTTTAAGAAAAGTGAAGGTATAACTTTGCCGTAACCGTTGGTATTTACTGTTAACAATACGTTCTACAGGGTAATTAGATTTTTAGCAAAAATAAATAAGTTTTTAATTGCCCTGTGTGATGTGCTGTTGAACGAGAGTAATCAAATTTGTGATGATAAAACATCAGAAATTGGTAAGGGTATAATTTATACAAATAAGATTATTGCCTTTTAACAGCACATCACACAGGGCGATAAAAAATTATTAATTTTTGCTAAAAACTTTTAATTACCCTGTAAAATGTATTGTTAACAATAAATACCAACGGTTACGCTTTAACTTTCTTAATTAATTTTTTTATTGTCTTGATAACCTAATTATTAAAAAGATATGGCCATTTAAATTAAAGCATTTTTGTATTAAAGCTTATGGAGAAACTCGAGCATATGCGATAATTTTGGCGGGGTGTGTATTTAGATAAAAATAATTTTATATGTCCTTGGTAAAAAAATAACATCCCAATACCTTGTTTGCAGAATAAAATTTATCAACCAACAGCCTATGGATAAAAAGAAAAAAAATTACACGGAGAAAACACTCCAAATTGCCTTACAATCCATTAGAGATGGTATGTCGTATGGAAAAGCAGCCGCCGAATTTAAAATACCAAAAACTACACTTGTTGATAAAATTCACAACAAGTACGAAGAAGGTGCTACAAGTGGAGCCCACTGCGTTCTTACTAAAACAGAAGAACAAATATTAGTAGACTGGATTCTCTACTTAGAAACAGTAGGTTTTCCTGTCACAAAAAATCAACTTTTGGAATGTGTCACAGAACTCGTGCACCGTCTTGAAAGACCCAATAAATTTAAAAATGGAATTCCAGGTCGCCACTGGTACGACAATTTTTTATTAGGCACCCGGAGCTTTCGCACCGAGTATCTCAGCATTTGACCAAACCTCGAGCAAATATAACTGAAAAAGGAATTAGGGACTGGTTTAATAGGGTCTCCGAGTACTTAAGAGCAAATAATTTGGAAGATGTTCTGCTAGACCCAAGAAGACTTTTCAACTGTGATGAATCTGCTTTTTTCTATCACCAAAGGAAAAATGCGTTATAGTAAGAAAAGGATCAAAAAGGTCTACACAAGAATTGCAAATGATGAGAAGGAGTGCCTTACAGTATTACTAACTGTTTCCGCCGAAGGTCAAATTGTTAAACCGACAGGTTTATTTCCATATAAAAGAGTTCCAGCTAGTATCCACTTAAAAATGCCTCCTGGCTGGGGCGTTGGTCATTCCGACTCTGGGTGGATGACTGGAGAATGTTTTTACGAATTCATTGCAAATGTTTTTTACAAGAAATGGATCGTTGAAAATGACGTACCTCTACCAGTAATACTTTTTCTGGACGGCCACTCTTCACATTTGACCCTCCATCTTACTGAATTTTGTAAAAGCAAGGGTATAATACTTATAGCTCTTTTGCCTAACTCTACACATCGGATGCAACCACTGGATGTTGCCATTTTTCGGCCACTTAAGCTAGCGTGGAAAAATAGAATTCAAAAATGGCGCATTAGAAACAATGGAAAAAACTAAAAAGAGAAGATTTCGCAACAGAGTTGGATAAGTGTATTCAGGAAAGCGCTACTGCAGACACAATTAAAAATGGTTTTAGAACTTGTGGCTTGTACCCATTTAATCAGAATAACGTCGATTATACCAAGTTGTTAACTCAAATAAAATCCAATAACATAGAAAGAAATTTGGAAAATGTTTCGGAGAAAAATAGTTTATTAATTGAAATCGAAAAAGAATTGATAGAGAACTAGTAAGGGAATTTAAAAAGAGTAATGAAGTATGGAATGGAAAATTGGAAAACAAAGGATTATTTTATTTTTGGAAAAAATCAAAAATGAAAGACCAGAAGTATGCAACGAAGATGACAATCCTTTAAGTGAGCATGATGCCACTCTTGAAGCAAACCTCCCCGACGAAAATAATATCTTAGACATTAATTTAGATTTAAACAGTTCCATATGGGACCAAAATCAAATTATGCTGATACAACCCGATGGATCTCTTATTGAGGTACCCATTTCTTCTAATGACATTTTAAAAGAAAGGGAACCAATACAAACCAACAATATTAATATTATAGGTAAAAATCCGAGCGAAAATCAAGCTGAAGTTATAAATGTTATTCCCAACATTTCAACAGCTAGTTGTAGTAGTAGTAGTATACTTATTGAGCAAATTACTACCCCTACTGTTTCTAAAAATGTTTTAGAAATTAGCAGAGTCCAATCCGAAAAAATTATTAAAATTACGGAAAATACCAACATTATATCAGACACTTCAACACCAAATAATGATTCTAAAGTTAAAAAGAAGAACAAAACATTATAACTCAGCATAAAACTCCTCCAGAACAGCCTATTTGCAAAGACATATTGTTACAAAAAAAAAACAATCAGAGAAACCTGTAACTGAACCACTTCAACACTCTATTAAAAAGATACATTTATACCCACTCCATTAAAAAATGTTGCAACTCCTTTTAAAAATCCCTATTTTGGCCAGAAAAAATTCAAAATGAAAATACTAAGAAAACAGTAAAAAAATTACACCCACCGTGGCAACATCTGAGGAGTTTCTGGAGTATCAAAGAAAAGTAGACGCAGAAAAAAGAAAAAGGTGGAAAAGTCCCTTGAAAATAAGAGGAAAAAAGATTTGTCATCAAATTTGGGTAAAAAGCGATTAAACGATTTGAAAGAAAACGAAAATTTAAATTCTAGTAATATCTCATTGACGGCAGCTACAGTAACAAAAAGAAATTTAATTGATGTTCCAAAGGGAGAATATGCTATTGTTGTTTATGAGGGAGAGCAATTTCCTGGTATAAGTCTTGGCCCTGATGAAACTGGATTAAGAATAAAGACCATGACGAGAAGTGGTTTGCATTGGAAATGGCCAGAAAAAGAAGACATCTTAACGTATGCTAAACATGAAATATTGCGCAAAATCAATCCTCCCAAACCTATAAACAAAAGGGGCATGTTTGCAGTTCCAGAAATAAATGAAATTAAAAAATAATTTTATTTTTTTATTAATTTTAGGTTGAACCAAATAGTAGATATATATTTTTTGAAGTTATTGTGGAGTTTAATGCAAAGTACTTACCTACATTTGTTCATATAATAATAAATACTAACTTGAACTATTTTTTATTATGATTTTAGGGGTAAAAATCCTAATTTAGATTTTTATAAACATTACTGTTTTGTAAAATTTGTAGTTTTAACTTAGGAAATTTAAATTTTACTCGATGTGTAATACTGAGCTATGTTGTTAAAAATAAATTAATATTATTTCTCAATATATATGATTTGTTGTTGTAATGTAAATTGGTAAGTTAAGGTGATCGCTGAAATAAACAGACATGGGTGGGAACTTTTCAGTACCGGTCGGTCACAGGAACTAAATTGGTCGGTAATTGGTAATAATTCATAAAGTCGATCGGTAAAGGGCACAATTCTTAAAACGCTACACCATATCATTTCGTAATTTTTATTAATATAGATGAACAGGGTTTCTATAATTTTAACCCAATATTCAATTTAGATAGCCTCACGGTATTTATTAAAGATAAAATAAAGTTTTTTAAAAAAGTACCATCTTTATTATTAAATCTAAATAGTATTAAAATATTAACTGTTCGGTAAAAGGTACACTTACCTTTCACCGAACACCTAGCATATCAATGAATTAGAATTATTAGCAATTTTTTATGGCATAAAATGCTTTGCCAGAAATAGGGAAAACATACATATCCTAATATGAACAGACAACACAACGGCCTTATCGTATATAAACAAAATGGGCGGTATCAAATATAAAAATCTTGCGTCATTAGCAAAAGAAATCTGGCAATAGTGCAAAAAGCGCAATGGGTGTTGTACTCTGAAAGGAGAGGAAAGAATGTTATCATTGGGTCCCAAATATATTTCTTTTTGTTTAAGTTTTTCGAAAAGGGGGTACCATGGTTGGCTAGGCCACCAAAGTATTTCTTACTTCACTAACACAGATTCACTTTTATCTTTAGTCTTTGGCTTCTGTCGTTTGCATTTTTTTTTATTATGGGAGTAAGATTGTTCTTTTTCATGTATCACCTTTTGAACCATTTTTAAACTAATAACAAATACTTTAGTTATTTCTTATGGTATATTTATAGATAACCCTTTATTTTCATTTTTAAAATTATAATTGTTTCTATTATATTAACAATGTTATTTTATTTTGTTTAGTATTTAGCTGTAATTAAATTTTAAAAAATGCAATGTTTTTTTAATTTGGAGAGTTATATAGAGAAGTAGGTATATAAGTACATAAAATATACCAAAATTGTAAAAACGATTAAATGTCTCGAAAAGTAAGAACCACAAAAAAAGGCTTAAATAAAAAAATGGATGAAATGGATATCCTAAAGTACATCTAAGTAAAATAATAATTATTTATAAATATTTTTTTTTAACAAATTGATATAAATGCTGGTTAACATGACATTTTTGAAAGCCACTTTGTCAAAAAGTAATTAAGATAGGTACAACATGTTGATTCCTTAATTTGCAAATCGTGTAACTCCATATCCTCAAAATTTTACAGCAGACAAAAATATTTTATAAATCATATTAATATAATTTAAAATAGTTTTTTTATCATTTATTACGTAAATGAATGTTTTTGAACTAATTTTAAGTAAACAAACCATATAAATTCTTGTTAATTTAGATTTTATAATAGTTCAAGTAACTAACTTTTTGACGTGACAACATCTTATAATTCGATGGACCCGGCTGCACGCACCAAAAAACATGACTTATGTGCCGCTACCACGCGCGTTCTATTTAAGGCTTGAAGTGCCTGCGAGAGCGCGAAACGAACGACAAAGAGGCACAATCTCCGCGTCGTTGGACATCTGTTTCTCCCTTACTTAAGTGAGCCTACAGTGAAAAGTGAATGTAATGTCAATTGTTTATAGTAACGATAATTGCGGCAATAAAGGTAATGATTCTTTTCGACGCAACTGGATGTGCCACATCAAATCTTAAACATCCGAAATTTGCATTCTATTCAACCATACATGCAACCAAAATTTTAAAATCGTGTAACATTTCTCAAGAAAATGACGGATGACAGGCCTTTCAGTATAGTCTTTTATAGGCCTGTTCCTAAAGAAATCACAAAGCAGTCAGCGCCAATCAGGTATTATCATTTAATCAGGTGACCGGCTCCAACTGATCACCTGACGTATTTGTAAATTCCGATTGGCCCTGACTGGTTTCTCATTCTTCTACGAACAGACCTTGTAATTTTCTAATTTAAGAAATTATTGAGGTAATACGACTATTTTGCAGGCTACTCAGAACTAACATTAAAATATACTATTTGTACGCATGTACATATAAGAACGTCAGCTATAAATATTTCTGTTTATGTTTATAACCATTATGCAGAAACAGTATAAAAACATAATATTTTATCAACTAAATATTTTAATAATTATTACAATATTGAAATTTATGGTGTTTTTAAAATTCATGGTTGGAAGAATATAATTTAAGTTTAAAATAAAATATTATTTACTAAAGATGTGAAAAAATGTTTAATAATCATTTTTTTGGTGCAGTATATTTAAATATAATAATTCACGTATATACAAAAAATATTTACATGAAGTCATTGTAGTATTCTAAAATAAAAAAGTAGTCACCCTTTAGAAATGCCTAATACATTTTCACCACATAATTTATTTAAATTTTACTTTACCCCACCAAAAAAGCCGATAGAGTAAAAATGCCCAGTCAACAACTGCAAGGATTGCTTCTACAAATTTTACCGATATACGATTTCTGCAGGAGACATTGATTGGTTGCTGTAAAAAACACCACCGGACATTGCGGACACTATTATTCTCCCTTTGTAGTATGAGATTATAAATCTACCTTTCTCGGCTAAAGTTCTGCCAGCCACATATAGCTTTATTAATATTTTTTACTTTTTTACCATCCGTACGGGTTATGTTTTTTTCTCTAGATTTATAGAGCTTTTCAATATCGACCCTTTAACGTAAGGTACATTGTATTTCCTAATGGGCTGAAAATTAGTTTCCGCAATTAATTAATGCCGTATTGTATGATTTCTTATTAACACGAAGGTGATTAAAAATATTTTACTTACTCACTAATTTGTTAACATAATGGGAATGGATTAAATTGATTTGCCAAGTTTTATTATAGTTAGCGAGAGCCATTGGGAATATATGTGATTAATTTAATTTATCCCAAACCGTAAAGTAAAAAATGGAAAGTTTTTATGGAAAGGTAAATTAGGAAAGTGGATAATCATGTGTATTTAGGAGGGAGGATAAAAAGATTTTTGAGCAAACTATTAGAAGTTGGCTATACAGTATGTGCACACGGACGTTTTTATACCTTTTTGATGAGAGGGGGTTACCACGAAGAAATGTACAATAAACATTTTTCTTGAAGAGCAAAAAAATATGCTCCTTTTGTTCAAAGAGCAAAAAAGTCCTCAAAAACCATACAACCTTTTGATTTCTCTTACAAAAACATGTTGCTGTTGTTTAAGGGGCAAAAAAAAGTGCTTACTTTGCAAAGCCATACAAATTACTGATTTTCATTTCTAAAACATGTTTCTTTTCTTTCTTTATGAATGCTATGGACCCCACTGTCCACATAACGATTTGCATTAAAAACACAACAAAATAAAACTTTCTAACACGAATATACCTTATGACTTATGCTAAGGGGAAGGGAAAGGGGGTTCAAACCGCCAAACTCCCTCCCCTTATATACGACCATGGTCCACAAATGTATTGTACATTAGCACAAAAAGCCCAAATCTTAAAAACAGAAGTAAAGGGCAAATGTATTCGTTCTTTTTTAACAAGGTCCACGTTAAAAAATATTTCTTGAACAAAGACGCTAAAAATTACATACTTGCGAAAATAGATCAACGGAAAACTTCTTTTTAACAATTTAGCAATGTGTCACAAAGGTTAGAATTAAATGATTATTAAATATCTTAAATTCTCAACATTTTTATTTTATGTCCATATTTTTATTATTTATGTTTTACATCATTGTGTGCCGGTGTTGTATTCCACCATGGTTTGTAAGTGCGCATGTTCGTGCACCTTCGATTTGATTACTGCGCGGGGTCGTAAAAATCCGAAAAATATTTTTTGCCACTGCGGATCTAAATATGGGTTATCTATGTATTCAACATTTAGAAATATAAGTAAGTGTCGGTCTCGGCTCAAAAGTAAAATAGAAGTTTCTTCTAGAAGCTCTTATTTAACTTGCAATGTACGGTGTGTCTACGTAAGTTGGCGTCATATGGAATACTCTTTTATTATTAATTTTACGAAAAAAGTTATTATTTATAAAAAGTTCCGCGTGTTCCAAAACCTAAAGGGCAACCATCATATATTTAAATGTCATTAGTTATTTACGAGAATTCTCCAAAAATGTAATTTTTCCTTTAGAGCTAACTGTATTTTTACTGATACTGAAAATTGTTTTAAAGAAAAAATGTTTAGAACTAAAAATTACTTTAAGATATGCGATTTTGCTTATTTACAAATTTTGTTTTTCGATAATGGAAAAAATAAATGTTATTACCTTTAAAATTTTTTATAAACAAAATTAAATATTTAAAAGTTATTTTAAATTCTAAACAGCTCTTCTTTATAACCGTTTTCGATATGACCAAAAATAAATGTAAAAATTATATTTTTCGCCAAAAACTCATAAATGACCAATAAAATTTAAAATCTTGTAGTTGCTTGTTAGGTTTTGGAGCATGCGAAACTTTTTATAAAGATTTTTTTATATATAAAATTATTAATAAAATAGTTTTCTATATGATGGCGACCAAAGAAAATTCGGGTTTTTATATTTATACAGATGCGAAATTTGCTGAAATACTAGGGATATTTCATTTCCACTAGGCAACAACATCACCTAAAAAGTTCTATATTGCTTTTACTTCAGTGGTGATACTACAATTGGGTTTTTCAAATTTTTTTTTTTTTTTAATTATATAATATTTCTCTTTTGTGATTTATAAAGAATACAGCACATTTGCTTAGCAACGAAGACATAGAATCGCTGGATATTTATTATAAATGAAAAGGACTAAAAAATTTAATATTAATTTAAATCAAAAATTACAAAATAATTAAGAAAATCAACACAAAAATAACATTTTAAACAGCTAAAAGAATGACATACGAATAACAATAACAAAATTGTTTTTAAAATGGCATATGGATACCGTAATTTTCAAATCCGCTCACTTATTCAAAAAATTTTACTGCAGAGATAAAAATATTTGAAAAATAATATGAACATAATTTAAAATAAGGTTTTTTGACATTTGTTAAGTAGATTTATGTTTTTGGGGTTATTTAAAATAAAGAAACCATATAAATTATTTTAGGTTTATATTTTATAATAGTCCAAGTAACTACCTTTTGTTTTAAAGGAAAATAAAGTTAGCCGATTTGCGATTTCCAGTATCAAAATAACAAATACCCTTTTGTTTCTACGCATGTGCGCACGCGAATATTCGCCAGAAATTAAAATGATCTTAAGTCGTCGTCCCCCCTTAGATTTTAAATTTTGCGAATCCTCAAGACGTTTAAACCATTTTAATTTTTAATTAAAAGCCTTTAATTTTATTTTCAATGAACCAATGAGAATAAAATTCGCGTTTCTCAATTCGCTTTTTGCGTCTATATGAACTAGCATTTACGTAGATATACTCTATGTATGTCCCAACATGACTGCTAGTTATTTTTATTGCACTGCTACAATATAAGTATGAAACAAAAGGACTTGTAGAGAATAACTCAAAAAATAAAGTGACATCAATCCAATATAGCGGTCTAAATTTTTAATACTTTTCTACAAAATGGTTATCAATAAAAGAAGTTGCTAAGAATATAAACGTAAGTTAACCTCCGTTTCTTCAATCCGCAGATAAAGTGTTCAAAATTAACCGGTAAACGACCCAGCAATAACAATGCGTTGAATGAGATGAGAAGACTGAAAAACCAGTTCAGCAATACCTTAAAACTAAAAAATAAATTATAAGTAAAAAAAAATTTTTTAAAGCAAGCTTCTATTTTGTTAAACAAAAATATTTTTTTCTTTAAAACTTTTACTATAAAAATATAACTTTATTACACAGTTTATATGATATAAAAGCTTGTCGGGAGATTTACCTAGTAAATATAAAAATAAATTAAATAACTTGCTCTCATTGATTCTATTTTTTAAAAATTTTCATACGAAGTAAATACAAGTACACATGTACCTAAATCTTGCCCCAGAATGTTTTTTTTCTAATGATAAAATTAATTTCAGGAAAGAAGTTGCTGCGTCCTTACCATATTGAACTTATTTAAGAGCTTTTACCAGTAATACTACTCTACGCACGGCCTTTTGAAGACTTATTAGTTTTTTTATCTGTCTGACAGTCAACGAAGGCTTTATGCCTAAGTACCAGAGTACCGTGGGTGTCGGGTTATTAGATGTTTAACCCCCTTTTTCACGCTGTTCCGTCAACGTTATCCCGAGCGATTTTAAATGCCAATGTCCGGTTCCGAGATTCGAACCCGGATCTCTGCGCCGAGAAGCTTGGACGTTACCGCTGCACTACGCTCGCCACAACAGTGTGATGCAAGATGAAAATTTCGCAAAAAGTTTTATTTTTACAAATCAATGCTGCTTTAAAGTGGCATATTAGAGCAAAACATGCATAAAAAATAATTTTATGTGGACAAAAATCTTTATGCTACCAAGGTTTCGCATTATCAGTATAAAATTAGGGTAAATATGTAGGAGGAAATTATTCACAAATTTGTTATTGCTATTATCATTTAACCATATCGTTTAAATTGTAAAAAAACATGGGGGACATTAAAATGCCCAGTATATACTAGACCTGTAAATACCGAAAAGAAATTGTGGACATAAATACAAAAGAGAATAAAAATTTTAAAGAGAGACGTAAAAACGACAAATAAATGCAGTTAAACTCTGCTGCGAATCAATCTATGTATAGAGTAGGGGAGATAGTAAACCCTTCGAGTAATGTTATGCCTGTAAGGCTGGAAATTTGTATAGTAATGAGTCAGCATGGTAAGTACGACAATCATCACCTGGCAAACATCAGCTCTGCACATCATTTCTCTGTATATTTTTGAAAGTGTAGAAAAAAACTTGGCGCTCTAAGCTTGAATTTTTTTACTTTTTTCATTCATGTAAAAAAAATTGACAGGCGTTTTCGATGAGCACAAGTACCTGCCAGACGAACCGAAAGGTGTGTTATACCGGTTTCCCACGAGATTACGAGATTTTTTTTACAATTTTTATATTTTGGTCGGATGTTTGGTTGGATAGGATACAGATTATAGATGTTTTAAATTTGATTTAACCGGAAGTGCTCCCTTTGCTATTTTAAATGGAACACCCTAAATATTAAAAAAAAATCAATCCTTTAGGCAATTTTAAGAAAACACAAATATATCACATGTTACACTTAATTAGTTTTTGAGAAAATGGCGTTCGAAAATATCATGTTTACCGCCATTTTTCTTGATTTGTTAAAAAACAAATGATGCCAAAAAGTCCAACGCGATTTTCACACATATTGAATGAACTTTATATCATATCACCGTAAAAATGCAATTTCCGGTAAAACCGAAAGTGCCACAGAAACTAACGTTCGGCAATAAAGCACTTCAATAATTTAAATGGAAACCACTACTTTAAGCCCTAAATTTAAACTTAACTTTATTTTTCATTTTTTTGTTGATAATACCCTATTTCTATACCTAATAGTGTTTAAGATATTAATAATTAACGCTAGGCTGCCTTAAAAATAGCGAAGAAAATATAGTGTTTAATGGTTCATCATTAATACCTTAACTAAATTAATTAGTAAAAATAATTCAAACTTCATTAGTTTTAGAGATACAGAGTACTTTTCAAATTTTGTCAATTTGGTCAGGCACTTGTAACTTGCTTAATATTAGAGGAAGAAAAAAATGGTGAATAGAAAATTTTAGGGATTTTTACGTAGAATTCAGTGGCGGACCTATATTTTTTCATTGACTTCTATTTGCAAGTTATAACACAAATTTGGGTTTTTAATAAAACACCCTGTATGTTTTATAACCTATAGAAAGGTGACTTAATAGAGGTAAAAATACCATATTTAATATATTAAACTTGTCATAGTGTCGGAAACATAGCCATCGTCAGGAGTTCGATATTAAAATAGCAATAATAGCGATGCAACGGTAATAGAATATACAGGGTGTTTTGTTAAAAAATCCTGATGATGGCCATATTTCCGAAACTATTAAAAATAGATTAATCAAATGTGGTATTTTTATACCGTTTAAGGAGACCTTTATGCTGATAATAAAATATATAGCGTGTTCCATTTAAAAAAATAACTTTATCGTATAACTTTAAATTTAAAGTTAATGGAACAAATATACGCCACCAAATTTTACGAAAAATGCTTAATTTTCCCTTCACGACTTTTTTCTATCTTTAATATCAAGCGAGTGAAAAGTACCTGGCCAAATGGACAAAATTAAAAAGAAAACAATCTGTATCTCCAAAACAAATCAAGTTAGCCATTATTTACTTTCACCATTGAATTTGTTTTCAAAATTGAAATTGAGATTGTGCAATTAGATTTGTTTTATCTCTGTTAGTCTTCGCTATACCCTGCAAGGTCAACAAAAAGGCGCCACCCTGTACAGCATTGCTTTTTGTGCATTTAAATATTTTTTAAATTAGGTCAAAAACATTTTTGTTTTAAAATATTGTTTAAAGGCTTGCTTTGTTTTAGTAAAAATAAATAAAATCCGATACAAGAAACAATAGAGGTATTTTTCGTCCTAAATTAGGGTTTTTAATTTCTTATTAGCAATTATGTGACAACAAACACAAATGCTTAATTAAATAAAGTTTATATCTAGTTAAAAAATTGTTTCTAAAAAAGTCTTTTGAAGTTTTACCTTTAAACTTTAAGACCCTGTACCTTGACAACGAAAGCGAACCCGTGTTAAGGTAGATGTACCATTTACTGACAGTGTCCCAAATACTAATAGATTTGTTGCTTATTGGGAAATAATAATAAATCTCACATAATAACCGCCGTAAACCTTACAAAATTAGACAACAATGTTCACTGGCTAGAAAAAGAAGTAATATATTTTGATTTGGCACCACTGTAAGCTGCACAAAAATCACCTTTTTGTCGGCGTCTAAAGCTGTGTTGACATTTGACTGTGTACGTTAATCGCAAAGGTTTATATTGTTGTATCTACTTTGTGGAATCAGTCTATCGATAACTTGTGATACCGTGCGCCTATTTTAATACCGGTAAGTTATATACTATGTATTGTTATTAAAAATATAATATCTTCTCTCAAAATCTAAGAAATATACGAAAATAATGAATTTTCTTAGGGCCAGTGATAGGGTCATATAACCTATCCGCTGTGACCCTATTATTGACCCGAGTATCAGTATTAGGTACAATGCGATAGCATTATATATTTGTCTTTCTTTAAATAATTCATATATTAAGCCTCTGTTTCTCTCTTACTCGTGATCCTGAATAGTGCAATTTCGCCAAGTACCAGTTACCGACACTACGTTTTCTCAACAATAAAGCCTACAGCTGATAATTTATTTCTTGGTCAGTAATAGGGACATAAGAAAGTCAGTAACTAATTCAGTGGCTTTTTACAGCATTTGGTATGGCTCGTCGACTTCAGTATTCAGAAGAACAGATGCAAAACGCCCTGCAAGCAGTTGCTGATGGGATGAAAGTATAAGACACGGTTTTAACTAAGGAAGAGGAACAGTTGTTGGTCAAATGGATTCTTCATGTTAAAGATATTGGATTTCCAGTGACAAAACACAATTATTGAATAGTGTAGAAATACTAGTAAAACAACTGAAGCGGCCAATTATGTTTACAAATGGTCGTCCCGGAAGACACTGGTATTAAGCATTTTTACGCAGACATCCAGAACTTCGTCTAAGAACATCTCAGAATTTGACGCACAGTCGAGCATCAGTTTCGGAACAGAATATAAGAGAATGGTTTCTAAATGTCCGAAACTATTTTGTAGAAAAAAACTCATAACTACCCTGGAAGACAGCTCACGAGTCTTTAATCTGGACAAAACAGCGTTTTTCTTGAGTCCAAAAGAAGACAAAGTGATTGTTAGGAAGGGAGAAAAGGCAGTTTACAATTTCATAAATAATGATGAAAAAGAGTGCCTGACTACCTTAATTTGTGGAAATGCACAAGGCATGCTAGCACCTCCTATGGTTATGTTTTCATACCAGAGGATTCCTAATCGTGTGGTAGGAAATATGCCCCCTGACTGCACAGTTGGCCGCTCCGAAAATGGGTGGATGACGGGTGAGAGCTTTTACGAGTATATTGCAAACATATTCCATCCCTGGTTGCTGAAAAATAACATCTCTCTACCGGTCATACTCTTCATCGACGGACATAGTTCCCATCTGACAATGACGCCGAGTAATTTTTGTGTGGAAAACCAGATAGAGTTGGTTGCGCTACTTTTTCATTCCACCCACATTCGCAAGCCCCTTGATGTAGCTGTATTTCGTTTTTTGAACTGGAGAGTTGAGCACAATGGTGGCCGCTTGACTCGAGAACATTTTGGAACACTGTTGCGTAAAGCAATTGCAGAAGTTGATTTTAAAAAATTCTTCCAAATGGTTTTCGTGCGTGCGGGCTGCGACCGTTCAATCCAGACAACATTAATTATAATAAGGTTATTAAATTACAGGATCAGAAACAAGAAACCGAAAAAGACACAGCATCGGAAAATTTAGACCTTATCCGAAAACACTTGAAGTTTTTCGAATCTCGCATGAAAGAAGAGACATTATCTTCATTCAAAAATTCGTCTCAAATATGGAAAGGTAAGCAAGATGATACAAGCTTGTTTTACTATTGGCATGAACTAAAAATGCTAGCATCTAAAGCTCGTGAAACAACTGCTACTCCTGTAGAAGCAAATACTATTGAGATAGAACCAGGCGAAGATGAATGGTTAAGTCAA
Source organism: Listronotus bonariensis (assembly GCA_014170235.1). Lineage (NCBI taxonomy): Eukaryota > Metazoa > Arthropoda > Insecta > Coleoptera > Curculionidae > Listronotus > Listronotus bonariensis. Next base: position 16,614 of record JACEGR010000200.1, on the reverse strand, counting down.
CTTTTGGGGAAAAACGAATCCGTAGAGTTGTTATTCGTATATAATTTTGATATCCTACAGACAGTGACTGAATCTACGATTTCAAATAATTCAAATACATCTGAACAAGATTTAGATAAAGGTGCACACGCCAATCATGTGATCCTACCAGATGTAAATGAGAGCTCAGCCAATGTCCGAGAGAACACCGAATCTAGTTCACAAGAAATCGAACAAGTACCTGAACAAACTGGATCGCATACTCCTGCAAAGACATCACCAAATCAAAAAATCGAACAAGTACCTGAACAAACTGAATCGCATACTCCTGTAAAGACATCACCAAATCTGCTAGATAATACTGCTAGTAGTAGAAGAGAAGTTGATGGAAAAAATCCTCAAACACCCAGCTCCGCACCTACAGATGTTCCTTTACCTTTTAAATCCAGTTTATTTTGGCCATCGCCAAAACTGCATACACCAAAGACAAAACCAAAGTTACCATCTGTGGCCACTTCGGAATCGTGGAGACTTCACCACATGAAAAAAGAAGAGCAAAAACGACGCGCGCAGCAAGAGAAAGAAGAAAGAAAACGCAAGCGGGAGGAGAAGAGTGCTGAAAAAACCCAGACTAAGAAAGCGCAAAAAAAGAAGAAGAAGGATGAAGATGACTATGAGAGTAAGCAAGATAATGGCGATAATGGAGATGATGGAGATAAAGAAAATGAGGAACAGAATAATGTGGATGATCAGATAAATCAAAATGACAATATTAAAGAGGATAGTTATGTTGTCATTTGTTACGACGACAATTTCTATCCCGGAAAGATTTTGGAAATAGATACAGACGACATCAAAATTAAGACTATGGTGAAAAGTGGACTCCATGGTTGGAAATGGCACATCTCCGATGATATCATATGGTATAAGAGGGATGATATTGTCGAGATAATCAGAAAACCTAGCACGACCATGAATAAACGGGGAGTTTTCGATATTCCTGAAATGAAGAAGTATTATTGTTGCGTTTAAGATTTACTTATCACTTATTACTTACCTCTTATGTATTTTCCAGTAACTGTAATAAATAGAAATTAGTAGATCCAGAGTGTTTTTGTGTGGAACAAATGTGTTCAGTAACAGGTATTCAATAAATGGGAAACCCTACTTCTGGGAACGTCAGTATTTGGTAGAGGATGTGTTTTCACAATTTAAAAATTATTTTATTGTCTATTAGGTATCATTTCCTCCAAACAATTTTGGAGAACTCACATGAAAACCTCACACCTCCTAGAGGTAAAAAAGTTTATAAGAAAATATCTCATTGTTTACGAAAAATAATTTGCATATTAAGCCCTAAGGCTTAAGGTGTCAGTAAATGGTACATCTACCTTAATACAGTGAGGTCTGATATATTAATAACAGCTCTATATGTCAAAGTAACAGCTGGGCGCCATATTGCGAAAAAACTAAATAAAAAGGGAAGTCTTGTGATACATCATTTTATAGTTCCTGGCGAATACTTTATATACCTAGAATATAAAGTCAACACCTTTACCTACTACAAAATGGCAATACTTTAAGGATTGCATGAATAGGTACCTGTTTTGGTTGGTCATATTTTTTCGAAACTTATTAAAAACTTTTTGTCCTACCCCGTATATTATCACCAATATTACCATTCAAAAGATTCTTAAAAAGCTTTAAAAATAACATTAAGTACATCTAACTTGATTAGTTTCGGAAATATGACCACTTAAAACAGGTATTCAGGTAATTTTTAAAGTAACGCCATTTTGTAGTGGATAAAGGTATTCATTTTATATTTTTGGGTTTTAAAGTACTCATCAGCAGCTTATAAATAATGCCCTGCCATACATTTTTTTTGCAATATGGCGCTTAGCTGTCAATTTGACATTTAGAGCCGTCATTAATATGTCAAAAAATGCAGAACTTCTGCATAAATTATCGTTTAAAGTTTCATGAAAATATACATAACGGTTAAGGAAGTTAGCAAGGAAGACGATCGACTTTGGGACCTCTTGACTTTAGGACCTCACTGTGTGAACTTTTTTTCATAAAATTCGCTCTTTAATAGGCTTTTATTTTTTTACCTCAATTAGGAAACATCGTCTATTGGTTATTTTTTTATCCTCGGACAATTTACCAAGGCTAAAAGCCTAACGGTATTTTCAGCAAGGTTAGAGAAAGTTTGTTAACACGGGACTTAAGAACTTAAAGATTTAGAGAAGAGAAGACCTCCGGGGGTAGCAGGTTTCACAATCTAGAAACTCTAGAACGAACAAAGTAAGAAATTGGCTATCCTGTCCAGTTAGACAGTGCAGGAATGCATACGTGTGGCCCAACGAGTTTCTCTGTTGGGAATTCCAAGTGGAGAAATTATATTAAAAAATTCCTTGAAGCAGAAGCCGCAAAAGTACCGATAGATCCCCTACAGCCCGACAATGCGCAACAGAAGAAAGCCTATATGTAAGCAAAGGATCGTTAATAGGGCGAACAGCTCTTCTTTAAATGGAATCAAGAATGCTTAGTATTGTAGGGGACGCCATTTCCCAGACATAAGATATAAATAATACTATACCATATTAATAACATAATAATAAAAATAAAATAATAACTGGTGTAGCAGTCACTTTTTATAACTGTATCTTAATATTTTTATTTTTTCCTCAATAAGAACCCTAAGGATTTCTTACACCAGGAATAATTAAATTGGTTTATTAAATTTATAGACATTTAAATATCTTTATTCCTAATAATGAAAATATTTAATCCGAATTTATTTCATGTATCTGTCTTTATCTTTTTATTGGGTCTAAAAGGTAATCCTTATTTAATTAAATTCCCGAGGGTGCGACATTCAGCTTCTTTGTTGAAGTCATTATCCCCTTCTTTTATTCTATATATAACATTTCGCGTGCCGATCTTTGTTCCAATTTCAAGGAGACTATTTTATGTAATTCTCTAAATGCCAGTCTGGTTTAAATTTCCTGTTTTATTAGAGTTTTATAATGCAGCCCGAAAAGATGACTTTAAATAATTTTTTTATTTGATATGTTTAAATATCCTAGCAATTATCTATAGAAAGTTATTTGTTAATCCTTTAGAATTTAAATCCTTAGGTGATTTAAAAAGAAGTTACAATAAACATATTTATGTCATAAATTTTTAAACTGTTGTGCTACCTATTTGCTGGTAAAGCTTATAAATAATTTTTTTTTTATATTTGTGAGATACCTATAAATATTTTTATCTAGTGAACACCCACTTTGCTCTGCATATGTAGCATTTTAGGATTCAAGACAACTTTTTTTTCAGCGGCGCGGCGCAGCGTTTGAGTGGTGGGATTCGAAATAAATATTTATAAAACAATTCACCATTATTTTTTATAAAATCACTACTAACCAAATTTTTTAAAATAACCGGAAAAACAAAAAAAAATATTAACCTTATAAAAAGAAAAGTCCTCTACCATTTTTTCATTTAATTTATAATGTAAAAGAAAAATTAAAAAAAAACTAAAAAAAAATCGCCCGAGTATGTAATCATAAGTTGATTTATTTTGCAACCAATGTTAATCCGAAAAGTAATTTTACAGGATTTAGAAAAATTATAGAAACAAACTTTAGGGAAAATTGAAAAAAAAACTTAAAAAAAGGTTTATGTTCCAAAACTTTTACTTTTGGACTACATGATGTGTAAAAAATATTGAAAACAATTTTTTTAAATCTATTTTATTCCTATTTAAATATTGTTTAAAAGACAGTACTTCTGAATTATAAAATAATATTGTTTACGTAACAGAAACAATTACCATGTCGACTGTGAGGAGTTTGTTGCAAGAAGTTTTTCGCAAAACTTGGCGTTTTTATGAGTTTAGTTATATGTAGGTATTAAAAAATATATAGTACCATTATTCCCATTATTTCTCATTAATTGCACCCAGAATTCACGGATTTTTTTAAATTTAAAATAATTCATTATTTTCTTAACTAAAAATGTTTTACAAACTTTTCTTTTTCATTATTAGTTATTGTTTGTCCATCCAATTATTTCGTATATATAAGTTTATGCGTATAACTTAAGAATTACCCTGTATATCAAAAACCATACGTTGCATCTCTAGATCTAATATGTTTTATGTTTGTGGGGTGGTGTAATCTTTTTTCCAGACGTGTTATTTTTTAAAAGTGATATAGTAGATCTATACGCAAACTCGTCTCCCATGTAGTGCAGTGAATAGAGTTTTTTACCTTTAAATCAGAAGGCTTTATTCACAGCTATGGAGATATCTTTAGGTAGTTGTTATTAAATATAACGTCCGTGGTGGCACTACCTCGTGGTCTAAAAAGTACTGCAAAATGCAAAAACTGCATGTTTTGACAAAGTTGACGGAACAGAAAGTGCATAAGGGTTGTCGAGGACAATTTTTAAGAACAGGCCCTCGCGGACATTGCAAAAAAATACATTACTATTTTAAAATATTCATTAGGATCCAAAAGAAAGTAACAATGCGTAGGTACTTAGACTAGCAGATCTCCATGGTGGCTCAAGCCATAAAGACCCTGTATTGAAATACCGCTAGTCCTGCTGTATCAGAGTAGTAGATCTGCGAACGCTCCCATTTAAATCGGATTACCAACTACAACATTCAACCCTCCTCTTACTCATTTCACCTGTTAGCGCTGGATTACTAACCTTTGTTACAGTGTCTCACGACTCAGTGAAGACGGCTCTAAAAAGGTTTGGCGTGGGAGGTGACTTTATTAAGACTCAGATTACTAGGGTTGCCAGATATCCGGTTTTTGAACGGACAGTCCGGTTTTTCTGATGTCTGTTCGGCCGGAAAAATCTTAGCAAACCGGACAACAGAATATCCGGTTTTTTTGTGGGACTTGGCTTAAAAATGCCATAATTTAAGAAAAAATGTTATTTTGTTTTTAGTGCAACACCACACGGGCTATTATCAAAGTTTCCAAGTGTAAATAATCATTGTCAATCAAAGAAATCCACCTTTGTAAACATGTAAAATAATTACAGTATACAAATCGAGACAAAAGAGTTCAATATTAAATTAAAATTGGAAAATCCTTGGACAGATAAACGAAATCGACCAAAAAGTTGTGCTTTTACTTGCTTAGTTTAAATAAAATAACAAACTTGCTTAAAAGGCAGCGGCATACAATTTTTTGTCAGAAATCTTCCTTCACTATCCCTGAAAATGCCACTAAGCTAAAGTAAACTTTTTTATATTTATATTTGTATGTATATAAATAGCTTCTTTACCGAATTTAATAATACGTTTATGTTTTTTCATGTCCGGTTTTTTTCTGCAGCGCATCTGGCAACCCTGGAGATTACAGGTTAGATTAGATTAGATTAGCTTAAAGGTGGATAGTTCTCCTGTAACACTGCAACCTGCTTAAGTTTATTTTGTATCCTCCATCCATATGTTAGAGCACGCTATCCAAGCCAGTCTTTTTAATCAGAATCCACAATCTTAAAACTGTTTCCTTGGTAAATGTTGCTGCTTTAGGTTTTTCATCACCCAGCCTTGCAAACCGCAGACAACAAATGGCTTCGCAATAGCACCATATGTGTTCTGCGGTTTTTTCTTCTTCCTTGCAGAACCTGCATAAGTTTCTTCTGCCAGGCCTATTGTTGCCAGGTATTTATTCAGTCTGCAATGACCTGTTAGTTGACCCACTATAATTCTTACTGCCTTTCAGTTATAATTCAGAAGATCTTTTGTTCCTTGTGTATGTCTTTATGAATTTTTTGCTGGACGCTATCCTGGTATTCTTATCCACCAGTCTTGGGATTTTTTCGTGATCCATGATCTCACAGATGACCTTACTTGGCATGACGGAGTACCACAGTAAGGCTAGGGGCCTAGAAATGTCCTGCCAGCACCCTCCTTTGCCAGTTTATTGGCTTCCTCATTGCCTTGGTGGCCCTGAAGTCCTAGCACCCAGGAAATAGTTATCTTGTTGGACGCACCCACCTCTTCCAGAGCAGCTCCGCAGTCCTGCACTAGCATAAAACTGATCTTACATGAACTGATCAGATTACAGGTTAAAATGCAAAAATATTCCTCGTTAAGGACTTACGACTAATTTTATAGAAGTAAACAAGATACATAGTTAAGCAGGGGTTTTCAATGCTATTTAAACAAATAAAGGACAAACTGATCTAAAATTTGGAGGCAGTGACATCTTGATCGCCGAAAAATAATTGATATGTTTTTTAAGCCGATTGTCTTATTCTTACCTAAACAAAAAGAAAGCTCATGTTTTATTAAGCTTAAATACCCTTTTTGTATGCTTCACTTTTCTTGTTCAATCAACGTTAGCTGATCAAAAACCCTTTAGAAGCTTATTCTAAAGTTTAATTATTCCATCGGTCAACGAACGACTTTCAAAAAGCAGCAACGTTATGCTCAGTCTAGCACGCGTAACGATAGAAAAATTAAGTATTAAAAAAATATTTTTAAGAATTTAATATCGTGTTCGACCCATTCCACGACATTACTTTTAAGCCAGCTAGAGAGGCTCGAAATACGGAAAGGGGAAGTCTTTAGAAACATAGAGAAAAAAAAGGAAAACAAGGTCAGCTTTTTTAAATATGGACGACTACTTTAAGATGGTGTCCTTATGGACTGAGACAACCCCCAACCGGGTTTTTAATCAATATGGCTAACAATACTGCAACCTACAATCATTGTAATTTTCATATTAATTGTAATTTAAAATGAGTTTGAAGTAAATCCCTTTTCTAGCTGGAAAGGTATATTATTCTTATTATTTATTGTTTTAATTAAATAGATTTTCTTTATTTAACTCAGAAAATATTCTTACCAAATATCGCTCGTGCATCTAATTTTTTCTGTGAAAAAATTGGAATACTCGTTTCTAAGTAATCTGTTTTAACAAATAGCATTCGCAAAAGTGAATAAAATAATTTTTCTCGCAAGCGTATTGCCTAAAAACTACTGGAGTTTATTTTCATATTTTGGCGAAAGAGCCTGACATTGAAGGAGGAGGGTTCTTTCGCCAAAATGTGAAAATATGCTAGAGTTATTTTTAAAAGACAATACAATGAATGGGAAACCAAACACGCTAGTGGGAGTACGTCACATAAAAACAGCAGAAACAAAAAAAAACACAGATATAGAAAAGTCTGTTACTGTACTACAAAAGCGCCATAAATACTACCTAAGAATCGGAGATAACCAATATTTAGATTGAGTTTTTAGAAGACTTCTAGAAGAATTAAATTTGAAAGGAATTATTTAAGGAAAGAAAAGGTAGTAGACAGTCAAATAAAGATATTACGACATGCAATTCACAAACACATCCCAAGCTTTCCAAATATTAAGTGTCACTACTAACAAGAAATATCTTTATTCTGAATTAACTATTCTAAAATGTGCGCAGTTCTTTCAAACAATAAAATACGTATACAGGGTATTACATAATGCTGTTAAAAAAATGTAAGACAGATTTTTTACAAGAATTAACTTTAATTTTTTTTTATAAACATGGCTCTGAAAATGAATTATTTAAAAGATACAGGGTAATAAACTTTTTAAAAGAATATTTTTTTGTCAATATCTCTCATCAGATTTTAATAGAAATTAGCAGTATTATTGGTTAATTTGTAAGGCTTATAAAGATCAAATCTTATTAAATTTTCCTAATCCGTCAGCGGTACCTTAATAAATATTTGTGATAAAATATGGTACGCCACTGACTTTTGTGAAAGATTTAAAATTTATTTAGATTTGGCAAGTACAAGGATTTTCTTTAGTTTTCGAGAAATAAATTAAAATTAAGTTGGTTTCATATTCCCGGCGACCCAAAAACACGGATTTTAAAAAAAAAATTAATTTGGGAAAATGCCTTATTTTAAATGTACTGGTATTTAACAGTTTTAGTTTGAATTTCAATTTTGCGCTAAATATTTAAATAAAATAAAAAGTTTTAATGGAAATGTAATCTAAATATATTTGACAAGCTTGCTATGTAATATTGAGGATTAACAATAAAAACAATCAAAAATATTGGTAAAAAACTGGGACGGGGCAAACTGTTATAATCGCCCCCAACCCAGGAGCGGTTGTAACAGTACCCGGCATCGTTTGTAACACATAACATATAAACTTTAAATAGCTTCTAATTTAAAAGTTTAGCACAAATCTGACAAAATTAAAAAGTATATCCTAAAACTAATGATAATTCAATTATTTTACTTTCTAATTAAAGTCTTTACGTTTTTAGGTTGCCTCTATCGCTTGTAAAATTGACAGCACTAACAAGAAAGATTTTGATTTATAGTTATGGCATACATATAAACGAGTTTGCTTGGTGCAAGCTTCATGCGACCAATTTTTGCATTCTATGCATTGCACCCATTTTTCGCATGGTCGGCTATTACGATATGGCTCGACACAAGCAATACAATAATAGTCGTTTTCTTCATCACTGTCCTCCTCTGTGTTGTCTTTCATCGTACTTTCTTTTCTACCACGATTCATTTTTTTCCCTTTAGATATACACATTCTTTTTAACATTTTTTCTCTGTTTTTCTTCATATTCTGCTATTATTTTCTCTTTTTCTGGCGTTTCTGTATATATAGTTGATTTCATTTTTTTCTCTCTCCGTTTTTTTTTATTTCTTGGTGGAGCTTTTGGAAAAGGACGAACTCTTTCTGAATTAAAACTGGATGTTGATGGTATATCCAGTGTAATGGTTGATTGAGTATTTTGTTGTGCGTTTATTTCTTGTGTACAAAAGGGAGATTTTAGTTGCAAAGTTTTCTCTGTTTTATTTTTTCGGTTGTATTAAATGGGTTGCATTGGAATTTTCAGTTTCTAATGGTGCCGGTCGATCTGTTACATAAGACGGAGCATAGTCTAGAGCAGTAAATGTGTTTCTATTATAGGGTATATTCCCGTGCATCCAAAACCAGCTTGTATATTGTTTGAAATTAGCGCTAATGGAAGAGCTGTTGCTAATATAAAGGGGAATATTATAAATAGTCATCGTTTTCCCTCGATTGTCACGCATCCAAGCATTACAACTGGCGTTAACTGCTTTTTAAGTAGGCCATATACAGAACGATCTAGTGGTTGCAACTTATGTGAGCAATGCGGCGGGAACGAAAGCATAACCATACCATTTTTATAACAGTAATCGAGGGTGGAAGTATGGGATGAATGATTGTCTAAGAGAAGCAAAACTTATTGAGAAATTGTTGCGGATCTATATTTTTGAAAGTGTTCAAGAAATGTGACGAATTCCTTCTCTTGCATCCAGGCGCTTGCGTTTCCTGTACTGTGTAGAAATATCGGAGGTATAAAATTGCCAATTGCGCAGGTAACAGTTACCAAAGTCCCCCGTTCAGCTGAAGTTAGTGCACCAACTTGCTTTGTTCCTTTTCTTGTAACAATCCTATCAGGTTTCTGAACGGCCGTTATTCCGGTTTCATCTAGATTATATATGTCCTTTGCCTCAAATTTGTATTTATCCATAACTTTCTGTAGGTTGTCGAAAAATAAATTTACATTTGCTTCATTAAAACTCGTGGCACGAGATAAACTAGTTAGTTGTGTACACCGTATTGAAAGCTGAGGGTGCCTTTTCATGAACCGACTAAACCAATCCTCAGTAGCCATGCGATTTTCTTCCCATTGAGGTGGTATTGTTAAATTATATTCTTTTGCCAAATCAAATGCCAACCTTCTTATTTCTTTAGGACACAATCCATAATAAATTTCTGATGCCCTTATTATGTAATCTTCCATAACTTTTTCTTGATCAGATAAAAAAACCTTATTCCAAGCTCTGTAATCCATCGTTATGGCCGGACTATGTTTCTGACTTAAAACCCTTTCTTTTTTTTTTAATCTGTCTAAAGAGACATGACATAACACGTATTTTTTGGCTGCAGCTCGAACAGACAATGGCTTTTTCATAGACTGATATATTTTTTTGCTCCTTTCGGTTCTTCTAATTCTGTTTCGAGGCATATTTCTAAAATAAAAAACATTTTTTAATTGTATGAAATAGTATATTTTGTAGTAGGGGCCGGTTGTAACACGCAACAACCGACCCCGTACACGAATGTTACAAATGTCCCCGACCATCATTTTAAAAAACATTTATAGTTTTTTTATAAAAAAGACGTCAATTTACAACATCAAAAAGCAATATAATAAGTTAAAATAGCTAAACTTCACATAGAAAAAATAAAAAAATATTTACCTGCAGAGGAAATTTGTCTATTTTCATTTAAAAACTCCAGAAAAATGTTACTTTACCACTACGAAAACAAACTTTTACGGCTACGCGCTACAGCTTGCCGGGCTGACAAGATACTGGAGTATAATAATAGTCTGAGCTATTTTTTCCAAACATAGTCAGGACATGCGCTCCTCTGTCGGTTAAATTTTAAACTATTAAAACTGTTACTTTCGGCGTCCGTTACTTTCGACCCCGGTTACCCTAACATAGTCCGGTGATGGCTTAGCGTGTAAAGGCGTTAAGTTTGTTGAGCGCACACGGACGTGAGGTGGGTTCGAATCCTGCTGAGGCCAAATACTTATTTATAAGTTGGTCGGAAATTTAGTGGTTAGCTCAACACCAGACGGACAAAGTGCAAAATGTATCGACGCTGAAGGCCACTAAAGGACCAGGGCGCCGGAACACACTTTGCCGTGTCCTGCGCAACCGTAGACATGCGGACCCCACTCAGTTGGTAGGTTCAGTAGTGCCCCCTGGGTGGGGACGAGGTCTTAAGTTGTCGCTCATAGGACGGTGGTTCGGAACCCACGTTAAGCTGTAGGTCCCGTCTGGCTGACATCACCCAGACGTAAAAGGACAGGGCGCACAATAAGCCGAGCGGCTTCAGTGCATGGGTTATCCCGGCCCTATTCTAATCTAATCTCTAATCTACCCTAACATAATATACAGAATCAGCTAAATAACATAACACATAGGCAATGTGAAGAAAAGAGACGATCTAACGTAAATTCATTTCGGATTGGATTAGTCACATACATTCTTTTTTGCTTTACTTGCCGATATCCCAATACTTACTTGCTTAACCAGTATATTAAAACTAACACAGCCCCACAAAAGATGAAGGTTTATACATAAGAATCAGACATATTATGTATTATTGTATATATTTTTCGATGCTGAATCCGAGTCCGAGCTCAGGAATGGCCCTACATGTCTGGAATTGGCCCCAGGGGTCTCTATAAGTTCTGAAATATGGTTTCGGGATAAGGCGGGGTCGAGGGTGCATTTTGAACCCAAAACCGGATTTCTACTCGACAGGTCTACAGCTAACTACGGGAAAATGACCTCTTGGGAGCCGAAAAATCGCGGTTTTGACGTTCTAATCATGACACTGTCATTTGTATGTACTTAATTTAAAAGTACATGAAAATGTCATAATTGCTACGTCTGAAACACGATTTTTCGGCCCATGGGAATACATATGTCTGATTCTTGTGTAAAAACTATCATTTTTTTGTGGGGCTTTTTCAAAAGAAATATTTTTCTGTGCTACTTGTAGTCCAGCGGTATGCAATTAAGTGGATTTTTTTCCAAAAACAAAACAAGATGGAAAAAAATTCATGAGTTAAAAAAGCAGTATTTTTACCTGCTTAATCCTAATTAGATATCAAATTTTCACAATAGCCAGTGTCATACATTAAAAAAAAGTTTAATATTAACAAAAATATAGATACTTTACTCTTAAGCAAAAATTACGTTTTTTCCTAACCCTCAAAAACCACTGATACAATCAGATATCTGATGGTTGCACTTTAGGTTTAGGATCATGCAGAACTTTAAAAAAAAAAAACTTTTTTCGTATAATTAATATTAAAAAGTTTTCCATATGACGCCAACTTACGTAGACACACTGTCCTATGCATATTTATGTTTTTTAAAATACCTGTGCTGCTTCTTTTTGTTGTGTGGGCTTGTAAGGTAAGTTAGTAATAACAGACTATCTAAATAATTTATTTTTGATAAATTCAGAATCAGTTTCATGAAAATTTTTGATACTTTGATTCTTTAATAAAGTCATTTAAAACGCTATTCTAAAATTTTTTTGCCTAAAATGACAAATAAGAGTAGTATACTCTTGAAGAAAAACTATGTTTTTCATGTTTTTGCGAACTCTCTAAACAAAATCATCATTGCCTATTCGTGAATCATGTTTATTTTACAAGCAAAATTTTTTATCAAAAATAACTTTTTGTAAAAAAATATTTTTTTATCCATTTATCTTCTTATAATAGATATAATTTATAATTCTCTTTTAAGAAGGTCAAAGAAATATTATTACCGAAACGTCAAGGGCGAGTCGTGAATTTGGAATTTGTAAGGCCCGGGCTAATACTACCCTGTAACACATAAATTATTCAAGGAAGTGTCATTTTGTCAAAAGGCTGATTTCTATAATGATAAAAACAACAATTTATAATTCTCTTTTAAGAAGGTCAAAGAAATATTATTACCGAAACGTCAAGGGCGAGTCGTGAATTTGGAATTTGTAAAGCCCGGGCTAATACTACCCTGTAGCACATAAATTATTCAAGGAAGTGTCATTTTGTCAAAAGGCTGATTTCTATAATGATACAAATGAATTGGATTCGGATTCAGCGTCAAAAAATACATGGGAATACATATGTCTGATTCTTGTGTAAAAACTATCTTTTTTTTGTGGGGCTTTTTCAAAAGAAATGTTTTTCTGTGCTACTTGTAGTCTAATATAGGAAAAAAATTGACAATTTAAATAATATTTTCATTAAGAGTTCCTGCTTGTGTACAGTACAAATAGCAATTATTAAACAGTAACTCTACGACATTATTTTAAATCCACCTTTCTGCACTTTTGTGATGCAAATTCCTCTTATTTACTTCATTCCCAGCTTGTTGCAGTACAATTTTTATATTTATTTATAAAAATTTTGAAAAAAAAATATCTTAAAAAATTAAACAAATATTAAAAATCTGAGAAACTTATTTATTTTTGTATAGAATTATCAGCCAAATAAGCTCCGTCAGCATAATCTACTAATAAAAATAACCCCTTAAAATAGTCCAATAAAACGAGTAACGGTAGTCGGGAGAGCAGGGTCTTATTGTGAAAGTAATAATACGACATTGTTTCTTTGACTTCCGTAAATTGGGGTTAATCATTTTATTGCAAGAAATATTTTTATCTCTAAGGGTTTATTTTAATAGTAGATTATGCTGACATAGCATAAAGTTTAAACAGACTATACAGTGTCTCTCCTGACAAAAGTTTTATAAAAAATATGACTTTTCTTTTACACCTTGCAGAATAAAAGCAAGAAAATAAATTCATTCAATAGAATACATTCAGTCCGCTAATGAAATTCCGCAAAGAGAATCGTTTAAGGGTTTCCCGAAAAATGGTACGCAAGCAGTTTACCACTTTACCTAAATTGAAATAGCCATATTATTCTATAAAAGTTCTTCTACAAAACACTAAAAACCGCATTTTGTTAATGCATTTTATTTAAGAATAATAACGATTTGAAATTTACCAAAAAATCCCAGTTGCAGTTGAACTAAGCAGCAGTTTAGTTTGGAGCAAATTTGATCTTGTCTTTTTTTATTTGTTGTACCATTTTTGCGTAAATAGATAAAAACCATTTATTCGCATGTTCAAGTAGCTATTTAATTAAAGAATAAATTTAATAACGAAGGTGATCTTTTACTGTAGAATTTCATTTAAGCAATAAGAAATAGCCATGCCGAAAAATTGATTTTATTTATTTACGCGAAAACCGTACATCCAATAAAAAAATACAGTGGCGTACCATTTTTTCCTAAACAATATTAACCTTAAACCCCCATGGACAACACTGGTAAAAACTGTTTTTTTGTATGCCTAAAAATATCCTCTGGTGGACTGGTAGGTAATTTTGTAAAAATATTTGAATTAGCATAAAAGTTATTATAAAAAAACAATATTTTTTTAAGTTTTTTAAGTTCAGAAACTAAAGCGTTTAGGACATAATATGTTCATATGAAGTGTTTTCCCAATTTTTAATGTACCTAGAATCACCTCTTAAAATTTGTCGGTTAAGTTACTGGATTTGCAATAGTAATATAATAAGTACTTATATCGTTTATACAGTGTGTTCACGGATGGACTAACCATACTTGTAAAAAAAAATATTTTTAATATTTCGAAAAAAGTTATTCTTTATAAAAATGTTTGCTTTGTCTGAAATGCCAAAAGCTGTAATGAAATTCGAGGTAGAATATACAGGGTTGTATCGCAAAAATATTACAAAAAAACATATTCAACTAATTAAAAAGAGTAAAAAAATCATCAAAAGTGTATAACCACTTATTTTGCTATTGGTAATGGTTTCTTGAGAAAATTAAAGGTAATGTTACAGAAAAAAATTATTCAATAAAAAACTTTTTTAATAAAATCGTAAAAATGTACCTTGTAATACACAAAAAGATTAAAAATGACAAAAATGTTATTTTGTGAAATAAAAAAAAGTCGGTTATAACTATTCTTTACCTATTTATTTAGGCAGAGTGAAAAAATAATAAAACTTTTACCTTTTTGTTGAATAAATCGTTACTTTTTGTGTTACTACTTACATGCAATTTAACTTTACTTAATATTGTATGTATAAAAAAGTAAAATCAATTATTAAACAAAAAACGTTTATTTTAATTTACTTATAATTTTTCCAAGTAATGATAAGCAATAAGAAAAAAACAGGACTTTTTAATAACTTTTATATGCTTTTAAATTAAACATTTTTAAAAATATATGCTTTCATTTTTTAAATATTATTTTCGTGATTTTCAAGTACCCTGTATATCATAGGTCAATTTTTATTATAGCTTTTAAAATTTCAGACAAAGCAAAAAATTTTATAAAGATTTTTTTTTCAAAATATTAAAAATAAAAGAAATTACTGGTATAGTTAAGTCTATCCGTGGACACACTGTAATTCATTAAACAAAATCCTGATGATGCGATGGCAATTTTTCGAAACTATTAAAAAATACATGTATCAAGTCAAGTGTAGTATTTCTTACAGCTTTGAAGAAGACCTTTTAACTGATGATAAAATGTACAGGGTGTTCCATTTAAAAAGGTCCATCTTTGTTTAAAAATTTAAAATAATTTAAAGATATGGGTAGGCTACTACTAAATCCCACATTAAAATCCCTAAAATATCTTATTTACATTTTCTTCTATCTATGAAGCTGCCTGGCCAAAATGACAAAATTTAAACACTGTATCCCCAAAACGAATTAAGTTAACGAGAATGATTTACCTTCACCACTAAACTTTTTTCCAAAATCGAAAGCAAGATTTGGCAATCAGATTGGTTCTTTTTAAGTTTTTACTATACCTTGCAAGCATAGGCGCAATTTGCTTCGGTTTTTAGAGGGAGCTAAAGTCTTGGTAGTCCCGAAGGGTATGAGGAAAGCTTGTAAAAAAATTTGGGTAAGATAAAGGGATTTATTTGTCATTACTGCCACAAAAATGACCTACAGTTAAGTCAAAGTGGCACTATTGACATAAAAAGCGCTTTCTCTTATCGCTTATAGGTTTTAGTCACATAAGTTTCGGCTTGGATACTGGGAATCTTAGGGGGATAATTTTGTCTAATTTTATTTTTGGGAGGCTAAGCCCCCCTAGCCCCCTTAATTGCGCCTATGCTTGCAAGGTCAACGAAAACATGTAAATATTGGTCAGACTGTATATAAATGTATTTTAGGACTAAATTTAAGTATAACTATTTTATTAACTAAGTACTAAAAGTAATAGTACAGTTTCTAAAAAATTAATTAATGAATGAGAAGTATGTACCGACCTACATGTATAAATTATGAAAAAGGTAAGTTTATGCGTATAGGTTAAGAATCACTTTAGATACGGGTGTTTAAGAAGTAAGCAACCAAACTTTAAGGGATGAAGCTTGCAGAATTTTAGATTAAAAAGTTTGTATTAATATAATATAAATTCCTCGCTCTAATAATACAGGGTGCTAAGTAAACATTTTTAAAAACCCTAAACTTTAAAGGTGCTCGCCCACTTGGGCGACGCGTCGCGACGAGTCAAAATTGCTCCGGACAAGTTTAATGTATTTAAATTGAACCCCGCCAATATAGACGCGCCGCGCCGACTATATTGGCAGGGTTCCATTTAATTACATGTAAAGCAACTTGGCGAATTTTCTCTTGACGCGACGCTTCGTCTAAGTGGGCGAGCACCTTTAACCTATAAAGGTAGAGAAGAAGATGATAATGTAGTCCTCGAAGGTATTACGGCCTCCCTTAATATTTAATATTTAAATTCACGCGATCTAGAAAAACTTTTTACAAGGGAACATCAATATGACAGCTTTAAAATAATACCAAAATATTTAAGAAAGGGCAGCACATCCGCTTGGTTTACGAACCAGTTTAAATCTTCACTCGCCATATTGGTAATCTGGCCTTCTAATGAAAAGGTCCTTTCATCACTAGTACCTGAGCACTCTGACACATTTTGTATATTTTGTGACACCATGTGCAGTGATTCCA